>OZ026520.1:51760551-52052127 GCA_964019695.1 Loripinus fragilis
GAGAGAGAGAGAGAGAGAGAGAGAGAGAGAGAGACTGCACGGTGTTTGCACACGGATCTTTTGTTTTGGGGATGAGGACCCAAAACCCAAACTTATCGTGCGCATCGGCTTTTGTATGGCAAAGTCGGACATCCACAATATTAACGCTTTGTGTACTCCCTTTCGCATGCACACGTTTTTAAATTGACGAAACATTCTATCTCGAATACCCTTCGGGTCTGATCTGGATCCAAACCGTGTTTGCAAATGGAGAGAGAGAGGGAGAGAGAGAGAGAGAGAGAGACACTGGTGCAGGCACGTCAAAGTAAATATTGCATCGGCGGATCGACAAGTAGAGAGAGAGAGAGAGAGATGGAGATGTGTGTGTTCTTTTTTGTTTTGTTTTTTACTCTAGAAACTCGTCTACGTATTTCAAAGTTTTGTGTCGATCTTTGCACAAAAAATCTGATCGTACGAGATGTCTAGTGGTATCAGTTCTTGAGTACAATCTCGGACCCAAAATTACTGGGTCCGAGGTACATGTACAATATTAGCTGGAATTCGAAGTCGGCAGAGCGAGCGAAAGCGTGGAAGAACGAAATAGTGTAGTGATTCATCGGTAGTCCGAGACGAGTGAACATAGGAGACCCGGCTTATCGAATATTTTAAATCAGTGGACTTTTATGACTTGTAAGTAAATTTAGTGACATAATATGCACGTGCCTGGCTCTGGACTTGGCGAATATCGCACGCGCTGGACATTTTACTGACTCATTCCGCATGAATTTAGCGGCGGTTTTAATAAGATTAAAGAAAAGAAAAAAAGAGGAGATAGCACAGAATCATATCGCCGTGTTTTCACCACGTTTCTACCACATTTTGACATGCATATATACCATTTTTTCTCATGATAAAGCCCACATTCTAAAATTTCGAACACTAGCATTTTTCACAAACGTAATTTCTAAAATTACGAACAACGGAAAAAATAATTATTTTTTAGTGTTCGTAATTTTAGAACATATACCGTATATTAAGTGATTTTGTTCCCTCAAGGTAACTTACCTCAATTTTGTGCTTTTTTTACTACCCTTCAAGAGTATTTAAAACACAATAGAAAATATTGTAAAAGGCAAATTCATTTTATTTATGATTAACAATTGATGAATGTTAACTGCTATTATGCTGAGATTGGAATTTTTTTCTTCAAAACACTGAAGATCCAGATCAGCTAGATCAGGATCGACACTGTTTTCATCTCTGCTTGGAAATTCATCCATTTGGATAACTAATAAAAATTTGGGAGGACTAAAGTACAACAAACATTCAGACGATTATTCAGCATGACAAGGGTTAATCCATTGAGTGATCAGTTACATTTTTCCTGCCCAAGCTTCTAACCAGTAAGATACTATATACTGTTAAACCTAAGAAATACATCACACATGTATGCATGAATACATGCATGGAATCAACACACCACCCACAATTTATGGTTCTGGCCGAAACGTCCGCCTTTGGCATTTTCTGTGGCCTAAACGTCCGTGGCCGAAATGTCCGAGCCGAAACGTCCTAGGCCGAAATGTCCGTGGCCGAAATGTTCTACATTCGACAACACAGAAGCTAAGAGCTTGATGAAGGGCGGGGTTTATTCTAGGACACAGGATTCTCGCTATTTTTTTCAAGATTGAGCACAAATTCTGATCCGATGCGAGACATTCCGGCATCCAAAATTCGTGAATGAAATGTCTGAAACTTGTGCTTATCCTTTGAATGCTGTAAATACCCATGTTTTTTTTAAAAAAAAAGATCTTTTGTTGTTTGGCTGAGAACATCGCCTGTGTAAAAGCCGTAAAAAATGCTTTCTCATGTGTCCGCTCCATTTAACAACCGATCAAAATCATTATTGGTAAACAGTCTACTCTGCACATTCCCGATGTTCTAAAAAAAGTATTTGTAGTAGTTCAATTCCCCAAATGGCCTCATTGATTGACTGCATGGATATTATTTATGCACATTCATGATGCGCACTTGAACTGTCAAGTTCAGCTTTTGTATAGAGTTTCCCCTAGCCAGTTTTAGCATGGCGCCGCGCCATGCCCCTTTTCTCTAGGGCCATACCCTTTTTCCCAGCGCCATGCCCCTTTATGGATATGGAGTTCAACCTCTCAAAGTGTCAAGTGGTACATGTGACGGGCTCCAGAAACACTGTTAAGACTGACTATGTATTACATGGACAGGTTCTGGAGTCTGTCCCATGTGCCAGGTATCTCGTGTTGATATCTCCAGTGGTCTCACCTGGAATTCCCATATTGACCGTGTAACTGCCAATGCAAATCTGACTCTTGGATTTATCCGGCGAAATATAAAAACTAAGATGCCTAAGGTTCGTGAAGCGGCTTATAATACCCTTTTAAGACCCCAGTTGATATACTTCGGCTGTCTGGAATCCGCACACGAAGGTGCGAATATCCCAAATCGAACAAGTCCAGCGAAGAGCTGCTCGCTGGACAGCCAGTATCTTCGATAGACAGTCAAGTGTAACTGAGATGGTTAAACAACTTGGATGGCGATCTTTGGAGCAAAGAAGGGCTGACACTTCCTATCTTCGCAACGCCATTATATTTTGTAAATCTATTTGTTACATATTAAAAAGGACAGATAACAGCTGCATCATGCTAAGGGACATACAATTTTATTTGGCAATATCATATTGGGCTTAAAAGTGCCCTCTTAGCCTGTCGCCGCGCATTAAAAATGCCCCCTTAGCCTGTCACCGCACATTCTAAAGTGCCCTCTTAGCCTGTTGTCACACGCTTAAAGTGCCCTTTTCCTGGAAACTTTACCGTCCCCTTTTTTGGGGCTGGGGGAAACACTATTGTAATAGGGTTGTGTTTCACTGATGGTAATAATAATTTAGAGAATCATCAAGTTCATCAACACAATAAATTTCTCAGGATTGCAGTGTTTTCATGTTCCAAACACGCCCCCCCCCCCCCCCCCCCCCCCCCCCCTATGTTTTGAAAATTCCCCTATTTTGCAGATGAAGGGGTAAATTCCCCCCCTCATTTTCAGTTTCTAGTATAAACCCTGCTATCGATGAGATGCACAATTTTAATAGACCCCTTTCCCATTATCGGATTTTACCTGTATCACGTGATATCGGCTGACCAGTCCAACAATTGGACTACTTCCGGTATATGACGCTGTAGTAACTTACTACTAATTTTGCATGCAGTTCACTTACATTCATTACGGTTAAAACACCAAACAAAAGGAAAATGGCAATTATATGTACCATAATTACATATGATGAAAAAAAGAGTTAATTTTGTTTCAAATTTATCTAATATACGCTGAACGAAGGCTTGCAGACTTTTATTCAAGTGGTACGCGTACTGGCATATATTTCCACAATTATTTCCGCTGCTGCTGACGAAGGCCCTGATGAGATGTGTGTTTCCCTGCGGGTCTACACTATTGTCGTATTTTTTTGACCCTGAAGTTCAAAGGGCGTGGCATATGCTAATTTTATCTCCGATCTGTTATCGGTAGTTTTCGCCGAATTACGGAACTAATTCGGTTATTTGAAATGTAATGTCTGCTATAAGAAGCAGTCTGACATTAATGTCCGCTGTGGTGTAGTGGTTAGACGCAGGACAAGTAGCTACCTTTTGGTCACTTTTTAGCAGGCACGTTCGAATCTCACGAGGAGCATTTCTTTTTATTTATTTTTTTCCTGTAAGGAACGGTATTTGCTAAAAAACAGGAAAGCGAGAATTTTTTTTTTGTTTGTTTTTGATGTACACAGGATAACACTGCAGTTGCTAGTAAATCAAGAATGCTGGGCAACTAATCTTGGCTCTTAGGCAAAACAGTCTGGAATTACTAGCGGCCACACGTGTAACCACGTGCACACATACACAATTGCACAAAAAAATTGCATTTTCACGCTTTTCTAGAGTTTTCAGTCATGTCGGTACATAGAAACTTACTTACTTGAAAAAAAAAATAAAACTCTTTGCAAGATTCGAACTTGCCTTCTATATAATAAGAGTCCTAGACTTTGGCCACTACACCACAGCGGACGATATAGGCATATTACTACCGTTATGATACTTTGAATTTCAGAAACCCTAATTTATTCCCGTATATTTGGCGAAAACTATCGATGACAGGTCTGAGATAAAATTAGCATAGGTCACTACCTTTGAACTTCAGGGTCAAAAAAATACGACAATATTTATTAACTTTCCCAACAAGAATGTCCACAATATCACAGAAATCGATGTGTCTTTATGCGAACTTTTCCAAGAAAGGATGTCTTAATATCGCCATATATGCGAACTTTTCCAAACAGGAGAAAGATAAATAGGGCAGACCTGCCGGGAAACACATCTCTCCAAGGCCTTCATCAGCAACGGAAATAATAGGGAACTGTCTGCCTTTTCACAAACGTCTCATTTTAGCCAAAAATCATCTGAGTAAAAGTACTATTACGGACATGTTCGCGCTAGAAGCAAATGCGCTGTTCTTACTTTTTAGAAGTTGCAGCAATAAAGTTAACCTCGAGCAGTCGAACCCTGGTACATCGAAGCATCCGCATATGTCGAATAGATATATGAAACATTGGATTACGAATATAGGGTATATTCTTTAATATGCAATTTTTCGTGGGTACTCAAAAGAACCGTCTCAACGAAACGCTTGTTTTTGTGTATTCAAACGCATTTGTTTTGTAAGACTTGGACCGAGTGTAATATTAGAGGAGAATAAAAACTTTTTGATTCAATTTTATTTGCAATCAAACTCCTTTTAGCAAAAACTACTGAAAGCTCGCTGTGAATTGCCTTAAAACCTGCACGCACTTCGAGTTGAAAAGAGTGAATATTTAAATGGGTGCATATTTGTAGATAACCGGTTATGTAAAGGCACAGGCTTTGAAATTTGGGACCGCATATGCACCCAAAACAGAATATCGGGTAACTCATATCCCTCCTTGGTAAAATTGTTATTGCATTTGTAAACGTATGAACGCCGAATGTTAAAAGAAACTTTTAAAAAGTGTTTCTACATTAGTGTTTTCATAGCTTTGCGCGTTGTAAGTCATTTGGGAACATTCACAGATCTTAATTATAAGTTACTTGAAGAATTTTCGGGTAGATTTTCTATAAATGTCTAATTTTATCTAAATGTTTCAAAGAAACAGCAAAACATATTCATTTTACTATTTTTGGGCCACTGAATGTACGCACCAAGTAGTCTAGCTATAAAGAACTTATTATTATAAAAATCGGCGCAGAATAAAGCAGACTGTAGAGAGCGCACAGACTCGCAAGAGTCTTCGCTGCTTGCACATACCAGGGTATTTCTAGTAGACCCCCCCCCCCCACACACACATATACACCACACACATTATGGATGTAGATAAAGACTCAGCCTCAAGCCCCGCTGGATAAGTTTGTTTGGGCGTTTTAGAGGCTCTTACATATATGTGATAAGTAGACGTCTAGCTGTCAAGCTGGGCTTCTTATCAACTTCAAAGAAAGCGACTGGTCACGCGTGCCGAAGTTCTAAAGACGCGTGTACAAGATTTTATTGTTTTCAAAGGGCCCCCGGGCACTCATTTAAGAACCGGATGCAATTTGGGCCAGTACAAAATAAAACATATCTTATCACTCAGTAGACAGCGTACAGATGTAACCATAAATGACCATTGTGACATGCAGTCTTGTCTGACTCTTCAAATAATAATTGCCGTTATTTTTTTTATTTCTTTAAATAAAATTTTAACCAGCATAAAGAAGTTCTATAAAGTGTGATCAACAGTCAGTATATGTTGCTTTATACCGGAAGTAGTCCAATTGCTGGACTGGCCAGCCCATGTCACGTGATATAGGTAAAATCCGATAATGGGAAACTCCTCTATTGAAGAGATTTTCAATAATTATAATAATTATCAATTCATCATGATATTGCTGATGATGAAATGCTATAAGCTGAAAGCTATGAAGTTGCCAGACAAGTTCGAAGTAGAAAACTAAGAGGCACATTTCTCTACAACTATAGCATTTAATATCCAATGTTTTCAAGGAACTAATTTGAAGACAAGCACAGGAGTATGTCATAACCTTTATTTACCAAAGTCACAGGTTAAAAGGCCTAAGCATCTAGCAAAAAACTTAACCCTACCTACCTACCCGCAGTTTTTTGGCAAGGAACCTGAAACACAACCTTTTTTTTTGCCAAATGCAGACAGCATGTTTGATAATTTTTATAGAACAAGCTAAAGCAGTATTGTAGATATTCTTTGTGGGTGTGCTCTTGAGTTGGGTCAGCTATTATCAAACAATTTAAAATATGTATCATAGATATTTGTTGTGGGTGCCCAGGGCTTTAAATAAGCCTGCGTAACAATTAAACTATGAAAATATTTAGCAGGAATATTTAAATTCTAGTACATATCATCAGGCCTTTAGTTGAGAGTGCGTACAAGAAATATAATTTTCTTATTTCTCAACCAAAACATATGTTGTAGGTACTCAAAAGAACCACATCAATGAGACAGTTCTTTTGATTACCCAAAACATATGCTAAAAATTATGGGTTAGAAAATGTTTACACTTTTACGCTGAAATATTTTGTTCATCTAAACCTATGTATCATATACAAAAACCAAAATTAAAGCATTACTCAATTTTAATGTTTTTCCAGAGTGTAATGTCCAGAAATATTGTATTTTCTCTTCGTGTTTACATGTTCTATGAAAAAGGTTGAGGAGAGCCAAATTTGTTTCTTTGGGTGTGTTCGTTTTATTTACGTTTGCCATAGGGAGACATTGCAAATCTTCAATAACGGCTCTCTAAATAAGTTAGAATCGAAACATATTTATGTCTCCTGGGGATCAAAAGGGTGGCTTGCGGAAAACACAGAGGATGCTATATTGTTACTTTCGGTTTCACAACAAGCTGTCTGCAAAATAGTACCGGTACTGAAGAAAGTTATAAAAATCAAGCCATCCAGACGTGTTTGCTTTATTGCAGAGAGGTACGATTTTTTCTGTAAAATATCTATAAATCCAGCCTATTTTTAGCTCACCTGAGTTGGAGGCTCAAGGTGAGCTGTTGTGATTGGTCCTTGTCCCTCGTGCGTTGTATGTCCATAAACATTTTCTTTAAACAACATCTCCTCCTGAACCACTGGTCCAAATTTCAAATAACTTCACATGAATGATCCCCATGATTGCCTCTTTCAAAATTGCATAAATGGTTCTGCTCCACTGAACATGAGGGCTCATCAGAACAAAATGGCCGCCTGAGCTCTAGATAAGAAATGTCTTTAAACGACATTTCACTCTGGTCACTGGTCCAAATTCAAGATGATTTCATAAAATTCTTCCTCATAATGCACTCTACTAAATTTGCACATTGTCAAATGGTTACGTCTCTCCTGAATAAAGTTCTATATATCATATGTCTTTAAATAGATTTCCTCTTGAACCAAATTCAATTATTAAATTTTAGCGAGCACATACACACAACCAGACAATAACTTTCTTATTACACCAGGAAGCATGTGCACATTGTACATTGCAGGGGACAAAATATTTCAATATTGGACTTGTTCTACAAGACCTGTGACTTACAATTTTCACTCGTCCTTAGACTCCTACAAACACATGCACTTGTCCTTTAAAATCGTATGCAATAAAGCACATAAGGGAGTAATATGTAATGTGACTTCCTCGAGTTATTCTTCCCAAAGCACTCGTCCTACAGGACGAGTGCTTTGGGGAAGAATTACTCGTCCCTTCTAGATTTCACTCCTCATTACGAGCGTATGAATGGACTCTTTGTCCCCTGCATTGTGATATATTTAATGTTAAAATGTGGAATATCACTCATACATGTAGGTACACTGGAACGCCTTTAGAATGCGGTACCTGGGCGCCACAGTTTGCCCACAGCGTAATAAGAGGTCATGATCGCTACAACGCGATACCCCACCTACCTGCCCAGTGCCCACGGCACATCCATGTTTTTCCGCGATGCTGAAACTTTTCCGCTAAGCTAGTACTTGTTTATAAATTATAGTAAGGGAGCTAAATGCTGCATACCTCTTATATATATATATATATATATATATAGCAATAGTAAGGGAGATAATGCGCTTTTTTTTTTAAACATGCTAAAAGTAGTTCGCAAATGCTAAATACTTTTGAAAAAACAAAAAAAGAAATGTGATTTTTATAAGGATAATAATTAGGTTTAAATGCTGTTTTGGTGAGCTACATTAAACTCCTAGTTCACTCTTTGATTTAACAATGGATTTAAAATATGCAAGTTTCACAACAATAAAACACTCAATTTAGATCTGACATTAGGTGAGATGTTCCGAATCATTACACACTTCCCAAGCCTGTCAAAATGATAATTGGATTTTAAAAGAAAACAAACACTGACAATTAAATTGATCAGGTATAATCATTACATTGAAATCTATACAACAATAGTCTATAGAGCTGGCCAAGCTATTTTACGCTTCAGTGAATTGACCGTTCAGACGTCTGACATTCTGCCTCGCCTGCCATCCCTGGAAAAAGGTCAATTTTAGGGGGAAAAACAGGGACCATGTGATACCAGCGTTCTATCGAACATCATGTTATATAGGACGGTGTTCTAAAGGCGTTCCAGTGTACAATAAATAGATTATAACTTCTATCCTAGTTTAACCCTTAAAGCGCCACCTATAATTTGCAGCAGACGACAATTTAAAATTTTGCCGCTTTTTCAAAAATAACAAATAAGGAATGATATTTCATGAGAATTGTCTGCTGGCAGATGATTCTCATGAAAAATCATACCTTATTTTTTCGAAAGTTGGGAAAGATGTCGCAAAATTTGTCGTCTGCTGCAGTCATGATTGGCGCTTTAAGGGTTAAAAATTTTTTGGCTGAGTCCTTTCCCAAATTACCTGGTAAAAGCCCTAAATATTGCTGCATGTTTGTTACTTTCAGTTCTGCCCTTGACACAAGGAGTAATTACAAAGTTGCAATAAAGAAGCTGGCTAGGCCATTCCAGTCTGCAATCCATGCCAAAAGAACGTACCGAGAGCTGCGTATGTTGAAACACATGCAACATGAAAATGTAAGTCATTCGCCATTATATGGGCCAGCTAATGATATTTTGGTACATGTACAGTATATATTGTAAATTTTTGAACACTTTTCTTATATTTGTGTTAGAGCATTATTTAAACATGCAGTCACAGCTATCTAGTGGGGCTACAGATATAAAATTGGTATCTCCATGTTTTGTTCATTGCCGTCAGCAAAGGCTCTAGCAAGACTAGATGTGCAGGCTAATCTGAGCCTTGGCTACTCGCCAATGCCAATGTTTGATGCGCTGGCTCAAATAGGCTTATGATGTGTTTGCTTCCCTTCATTGATTAGCTCTTTGCATTTACTATGCAGCATTTCATCTGGGTCTACACTATATTTGCTGATACAAAAGCAACCTTCTGGTCCTTCAGGAATATTGGGTTCTGACAGAAAGCAGAATACCGCTTGATGCTTGGGGGGGGGGGGGGGAGAATTGTTGCCTTTTCCATAGACTCAAGAAAACAGACTGCTGTTTTCTTATATTGTAGGTTCTGTTTCTGAAGGATCCGATTTTTCCAGATTATTCAGAGAAACAAATTTAATATAATTTGGAAATTATAACTTGTGACTCCTCAATACATCTACATTTTGTATACAATGGATCAGGACCATCCCTAGTTTATTGGCTCAGTGGTAGAGTGCTTGACTCGAGACCGAAGGGCCGCGGGTTGGAGCCTCACCGGCGTCACTGCGTTGTGGTCCTAACTGTCCTTGAGCAAGACACATTTATCCTAGCTTAGTACTGGTTCAATCCAGGAAGATCCGTCCCGCATAACTGAAAGATTGTTGAGTGGACGTAAAGAATCAAAACAAACAAACAAACAAATTCAATATTTTATCAATCCATTAGTCAATAGTGCATAAAGGGTAAAGGTTGTTGAGAGGCAAACTGTGGTTTAGGCGAGCTATGAAGCCAACTGATCTGGACCTACACTTTTTTCAAAAAAAGATATCAAATTTTGAAGAGAGAAAACAACTATGCACTCAGATGGCGTATTAGCTCTTTCCTCACTAGCCACAACTTTTATCGCCTGCTGATAACCTTTGCAAACAGTTTGGACCCAGATCAGGTCTGACGTTTGGTCTGTCCTGATCTGGATCAAACTAACTGACAACCTGATAATGTTCCTGAAAGTATCTTTTTGAGGTTAATCCTGAAAAAAGTCAACAGACAACAACAAAAGGCTGAAAAATTACCCAGCATGCAAAGAGTTTGGTTAACCCTTTGTACTTGGGAAACCCCTAAACAAGTACTTTTGCAAACAGTGAAAACCCAGATGAAATGCAGCATAATGCTGCATTCATCAGGGTCTTCACCTTTTGTAAAGGTAACAGAGATCTTCAGACAACAGAATACTTACTTTTATTTTCTTATTTCATTGTGAAATGAATTGTACTTATATTAAATGGGCCTCAACCCGAGAAAACCTGTCTTCCGGGGTTTGAGAACAATTAAGGGGCAGCGCCTTTGTTGTTCTTAATGGAACGTATAATGTCTTGTCATTCTACAAGCGAAATTTCAATGATCTAGCTTGTCTAGGTAGCTGAGCAGACTAATTTGAATATCACTTTGTCTGAAACCCCGAAGACAGGTTTTGTCGCGACACGGCCCAAATATACGTAGCCTGTTTCTAAATTTTTTTCAGGTCATTGGTTTGCTTGATGTTTTTACCCCAACCACACAGTTTGAAGAATTTGAAGAAGTGTAAGTTTGTTAAAGTTCTGCTACACTTAACTCATCTTCTCATAACTTTTGCAAACAGATTGGACACAGATCAGGCCCAACAAAATGTCCGGCCTGATCTGGATCCAATTTGTTTGACACTCTGATGGTATAACTAAAAGAATTTTTTGAAAAAGTTGATTTTGAAAAATAATTGGCATATGGCAAAAAAGCATGAAAATTTTAAAAGGGGGCAAAAAGTTAAATGACTGACACAAAGTACATGTAAGGTTAGACCTGTCACCAAAACTTAATTTCTAGCTCTTAGTGATCCTGACACTTGGGAATTACAAGATTCTTATTATTGTCATTACTTATTGTCTTACACTATAGTCAGGGACCAAAAGCAATTCCACAACACCAGCAATCCCATAGACTCAGTGTATTTTCACATTTGCAAGAAAATTTACTACACTATAGCTTGCCAATACTGTAATAATTAGGGGATAACTGTATTCAAAATTTTCATTTGGGGAGGTATATTGTCAGATATAACAGTCGGAAATTTAGTAAAATGTGATTTCCGACCGTCTATCCGATGATATGTGGAATTACTTTTGGTTCTTGACTGTATATAGAGTCATGGACAGGTATGGGTCTTTAACCCTTGAAGCGCCAATCACGACTGCAGCAGACGACAAATTTTGACATTTTTGCTAACTTTTGAAAGAAATAAGGAATGATATTTCATGAGAATCGTCGCCAGCAGACGATTCTCATGAAATATGCCTTATTTGTTATTTTGGAAAAGCGGCAAAATTTGAAAATTGTCGTCTGCCGCAAATTATAGGTGGCCCTTTATGGGTTAACTCTTATACAATTCTGTTGTCCTCGGGAGCGCAGTGGCTCAGTGGTAGAGTGCTTGACTCGAGACCGAAGGGCCACGGGTTCGAGCCTCACCGGCGTCACTGCGTTGTGGTCCTTGAGCAAGACACATTTATCCTAGCTTATTCCTGGTTCAACCCAGGAAGACCCGTCCCGCATAACTGAAAGATTGTTGAGTGGACGTAAAGAATCAAATCAAACAAAAAAAATCTGTTGTCCTCTTTACTCAGATATTTGGTGACAGCTTTGATGGGAGCAGATATGAACAACATTATCAAGACTCAGAGACTCAGTGATGATCATGTCCAATTTCTTGTCTACCAGGTTCTAAGAGCAATGAAGGTTAGTATGGCTATGAAGAGCGGCTCATAGATCCAGATAAGGACATTTTATAAGCGTAAAATTGTTAATGTTTTCTCACCTATCATTTTAAACATGTGTTTTGTGTGCTCAAAAGAACCGTCTCATTGAGACGGTTCTTTTGAGTACCCACAACATATGTTTTGGTTGAGAAATAAAGAAAATAGTTTTTCAATATGCACTCTTATCAGGAGGCCTTGCGACTGTGGTGTAATCAATAAACCACTTGCCTTTAAACCAAGGGCCGCTGGTTCGATCACTGGCTTCACTAGTCTATTGGACAAGACATTAAACTGTGATCCAGTCTCTATATCACCTTAGCTATTGGTGGGATGTTAAACTCAATCACACCCACTTATACACAGAAACTGTTTGTCTACCAAGCCTCATGTATAAGGCATTGGAGAATTTTAGAGCTTAGCTGCAACTGGTAGATTTTGCTTTTTCCTTGTACATGTATATTCTGTTTAACCCTTTGTGTACTAATGGATTCTTCTGGTTTGATACAATAATCTTGTATATATCGAGGGATCACAGGTTGTAATTTCTAAATAACATTATAGTGCATTTTCTGAAGATTGTATTTGTCTTAGCAAACTGTTTGGACTCTAATGAAATGCTGTGTTATGCAGCATTTTATCAGGGTCTCCAATATTGCCAAAAATGCATTTAGGAGTTTCTAGAATACAGTTAAAAGGACCGTTTAAGCTGCAAAATCAGGCTTTTCATACATGACTAAAGCTGCAAAAGCAGACTTTTCATACATGGCTAAAGCTGCAAAAGCAGGCTTTACATACATGGCTAAATTATTTTCCAGCCAGTTCAGTTGAACACTTTCATTAATAACAGTGGATTTTAGTGGTGTGATTAAAACATTGTGGATCCTGATCAGATGGCTTCACCAGAAGCCAGCTGATCTTGATCTACAGTGTTTTCAAAACAAGGTGTATCCAGGTATAGCAGGAAACCGGTTAAATTTTGATCTATTTCCTTTTTTTCAGTATATACACTCAGCAGGGATTATACATAGGGTAAGTTTCTTTGTAATTTTGTTTACTCAGTGATAATTAACCCTTAAAGCGCCATGTATAATTTGCAGCAGACGACAATTAAAAATTTTGCCGCTTTTTCAAAAATAACAGATAAGGCATGATATTTCATGAGAATCGTCTGCTTCTCATGTAATACCATACCTTATTTGTGTCGAAAATTGGGAAAGATGTCTCAAAATTTGTTGTCTGCTGCAGTCGTGATTGGCGCTTTAAGGGTTGTCAGATAGCAAGTAATAAAGCAACCAAAATACACAACCATGTGTTGGGAATTACTTTAACCAATTGGTTTGTCCCTAAACAGATTTTTGGGTTCTCAAAAGAACTATATCAATGTTACAGTCCTTTTGAGCACCTAAATTTAGGATAAAACGTATGTTTAGATTGAAGAGTGAGAAAATAATTACAATTTTACACTCAGAAAGTTTTTCTTACCTGGACTTATGTGCAATTCTGTTTTCGATTATGATATGGATCTATTATAAGGATGAAACCATTATGTACCCGTGGCTTAGTGGTAGAGTGCTTGACCTGAGACCAAGGGGTTTTGGGTTCGAGCCTCACTGGCACCATAGCGTTGTGTCCTTGAGCAAGACACATCTTTCCTTGCTTAGTGCTGATTCAAACCAGGACAGAACGTTCCGTCCGGACATAATTGAAAAATTGTTGACTCGGGCGTAAAGAATCAAATCAAACAAACAATCCATTGTTTTTTTAAATTCAGGTAAGATTTTTTTTGGGAAAAGATATGCACGCAGTGGGCTTATTAGATTTAATCAATAGTTTCATTAAAAGGTAAGAAAATACTTGAGCTGACATGCTTTCAACTTTTATACATTTGGTCAGGGTTCACACAGGCTTGAAAAGTACTTGAATATACAGGACTGTCCTGAAAAGTCCTTGAAAATTAAATTTGCCTTGAAAAGTACTTGAAAAACACTCAAAGGCCTTAAAAACTACTTGAATTTTACGATTAACAGGAGGATTCAACACTGTCTTTGGAGACCTAAATCAGTATAAAACTGGTACTTTATTTGGTGCAGCATGCTGCACCAAATAAAGGCACCACAATTTTATACTAATTTTGTAAAAAATTTTATCATTAGAAATGCAGTCTAGCATTTCAAAAATATATATAATTTTAACGTGTAAATTAGTATTTTTTCATAAGTTTTCAGTCCTTGAAAACAGTAGGGAAGCAGTGGTTCATTTACAATTTTGGGCTTATGAGTCCTGGGACTCAATGTTTCGCATATCAATGAGTCCCACTGCAAACTTATGAGTCCAGAACACTATTTTTAATAACAAGTCTGCAATACTATTGCATCCTGGGACTCGCTGAAATAAAAACTTTGCATCCCAGAGACACAACTATGCGCAAAAGATGCAGGGTGCGCAGGTAACAAAATCACTTGGGAAGTCTTTTAGAAGTCCTTGAAAAGTCCTTGAATTTTACACAAACTTGCCAGTATGAACCTTTTTGGTGAAACATTTTATTTTTTATACTACAGCCTCACTTAATGTTTGTTCCATAGATACTACTGTATTTGCTCTGATAAACATCGGCCTCGAAGCGACTAATCCTGTTGAACAAAAATGGCGCAGACCAGCCTGTGCAACCATGCAGTCTGATCAGCGCCTTTGTTATTCGCTTATTGGAAAGTATCATATCTAGACTTGCTACAAGCAAAATTTCAATGTTCTAGCTGGTCTCTGTAGCTGAGCAGGCTGGTTTGAATCTCACTTTGTCGAAAACCCAGTTAAAGGTTTTTTTGCGTTGAGGCTCCCATATGATAAGTATCTGTAAAATGATTGTGTTTGAAAAAAGAATCTCACTCAATGTTACTGTATTTAACCCTTAAAGCGCCAAGAAAAAAATGCATCTGAAATGTCGTCTGCTTAAGTCGTCTGCTGCAAATAATTGCCTAGCATTACTGACAAATTAAGTATAGAAGCAAACAGGGTGGACCCAGAACAGACTGCTCCTATAGGAGCAGTCTCGTCTGGGTCCACACTGTTTGCCATAGAGGCCTCTTAAACATTTCGGCAGACGAGAAAAGCAGACGACTTTTGTTGCCATTGGCGCATTAAGGGTTAATTGATATTTTTGTGAATCTTTTTCAGGATCTTAAACCTAGCAATATAGCAGTAAATGAAGACTGTGAACTAAAGGTAACTATTCATTTTCAAAAGTGTACATGCTCTTGATATTTAATTTTCCTTTATAAGTAGGGTTTAATTTTACAGGTTTACGACACTTTGTCTAACAAACCAATTTGTCTAAAAGCATTTTCATCGAAATGGCATTTCATCAAATATGCACATTGTTGAAAGTATTTTTGTCAAACAGTTTCGACAAAAATGATTAATGAACAAGGCCAAATAAAAAAAAATAAGTGTGTTTTGGGTTACGGGTTGGAACATTTTAGGTAGGTTAGGCACACATTTTTTAATTATTTTTTTTTCTCGAAAAAATATATAATTTTATGCATTTTGAAAGGCATTTGAAAAAATATATAATAGAAAACCTGAAAATATCTAGGTTTCATCAGTAAAGTTAGGTTGGGTCAGGTTACCCTAAACACAGGTATTTTTTTATCTGGTCTAATTAATGAAATGCCCTGAATAATTGCAAAATTTGACACAAGTAAACCAGTTGCCATGCTACAGTAAAACCTGTCATAAGCAGCCACTCAAATATAGACAAAAAAGGTCTTAAAGACAAATGGTAGCTTAATGAAGGTCGCATTAAGCGATGATCTGTCTTGAAAATCAAATTTTGGTCTTTTTGAGTGGCCGCTTAAGACAGGTTTTACTGTAATTGTTGTGATCATGTGACAGTCACATGACAACTGTAAGGACAATGTAAGAGTAGAACATTTCATGGCTCCATTTGGAAGTGGAAGACGGGAAATAGGACCAGAAAAATTTCATGTAGAAAAAGCAACAACATGATTTTATATGAATGAAAGTGGAATGCGTTTGAGAAATATCAGCGTAAAAAAACAAAACTAGAACACATTCGATGGCGCGCCATCGCAAATCCCCACGCTCTCGAAGAAATCTAATGGTAATTGACCCTTTGACCTCATCCCAAGGTCACCAGTTTGATCGTAAGTTAAAATTTTTCAGTGTATCCTGGTCTACTGCGAATTCCCTTTAATTTGATATGCCACATGACCATGTTCAGAAAATTAAATTTTTGACCCCTCCCCAAGGCCCCAGGGGCTGGGGACCCAAAAAATTGTGCCGCTGCATGTGCAATTCATGTAAGTAACTAACACACCAAATCTGGTTGAATTTCGGAAAAATTTTTTTTTTGGCCCCCAACCCCCACGGTACCCCCAAGTCCCACCCCTGGGCATGACCCAGGTGCCCGAATGAAAATCCCGTCTGATATGTTATATATCTTTCATATGTGAGAAGATACGAAAAGTTTGGTTTAAAAATCTTTGAAATTGACTTTGTAATTCAGATTTAATGATATTTGACCTTTTGGCCCCTCCCCAGGGCCCCAGGGGGCGGGGACCCAAAAAAATGGTGCCGTTGCATATGCCATTCATGTGAGTAACTCACACACCAAATCTGGCTGATTTTCGGAAAAATTTTTTTTTCGACCCCACAACCCCCCACGGTACCCCCAAGTCCCACCCCTGGGGCATGACCCAGGCGGCCAATTGAAAATCCCGTCTGATATGTTTTATATCTTTCATTTGTGAGAAGACACACAAAGTTTGGTTAAAAAATCTTTGAAATTGACTTAGTAATTGAAATTTAATGATATTTAATGATATTTGACCTTTTGGCCCCTCCCCAGGGCCCCAGGGGGCGGGGCCAAAAAAAAATGTGCCGTTGCACACCCCATTCATGTGAGCAACACACACACCAAATTTGGTTGTATTTCGTCCAATGGTTTAGGAGGAGATAGCGTGACGGACGGACGGACGGAGGCGATTGCAATATCCCCGACGCTTTTTTAAAAAAGCGTGGGGATAATGAATCTTGCTCACTCAGTACTTCAAGTCCATGGCAATTTCACATAAATATTCCATGAATAGGGAGGTTTCCATAGTCATTACGGGTACAATCCTATTAATTCTTAATTTTACGTGGTTACATGCACATGGATGAAAGTTTTCAGGATTATTCCTGAATTCAGGATTTTGAGGCTGACTTTCCATAGAAAGTCAGCATCAAAATGCTGAATTAAGGAGATTATAATAGCTTATCTGATTTATTTTCTGTCTGTCTTAAGACATTTGACCATTTAAACTTGAAATTGTCAATATTTAGTAGCATTACTGCAAGTTTTATGATGGGAGTCTGGAAAGTTCAGGATTTTAGAAATGTTGAACTTTCACCCATGCATGAAAAAACACTGTGCATGTTCCTTGTATAGTTGCTTGTGTACAGACCGTAACTATGCAGTATGGATTTAGGAGATAACTATTCAAAATTTAAATTTGGGGAGGTACATCTAGTTTTACGGTGACACGCGAGTGGAGCTATAAAATGTGATTTCCTACTGTATATTGGACGATATCAAGATGGAAGTGTCTCCTAAGTCAGAAATGGCTGGCTTTTCATTAAAGGGGAAGAAAATAACAATGTCTTAGAATTGACGGTGGAAATGCGCTGGCTGGTCTGCATCAAAGCTGTTTGCATACAACAACAATGGTTTTCTTACCATGTACAGTAAAACTTGTGTAAAACAGCCACTCAAAAATAGACAAAACAAAGATCTTAATGACAAATGGTAGATTAATGTAGGTCGAAAGTATTGCAGAATGCTCCCCTTGGAGCATTCTGCATTACTTTTGACCTGCATTAAGCGATAATTGGTCTTGAAAAGCAATTTTCAGTCTTTTTGAGAGTGGCCGTTTTACACAGGTTCTACTGTATCTTGTATGGTTTAAAGTACTGAAATTTTTTTTAGGTCTGTGTGTGTGTTAGGGTATAGAACTGCAGGCCTGTAGATAAGAGTGTTATTGAAAAATTAATTTTCTTATTTCTCAACCAAAACATATGTTGTGGGTACTCAATGAAACGTTTCTTTTGAGCACCCAAACGTATGTTAAAACTGATGGTTCAGAAAATAATCACAATTTTATGCAAAAAGAATTTGGATACCTTTGCCTATGGATCAATTTACAATAACTTATTACATCGAAAATGGTTATAGTATATTACAGGGTTCGCACAGGCTTGAAAAGTACTTGAATATACAGAACTGTCTTGAAAAGTCATTGAAAATTAAATTTGCCTTAAAAAGTAATTGAAAAACACTCAAAGTCTTGAAAAGTCCTTGAATTTTACAATTTACAGGAGGATTCAACAGTGTTTTTGGAGACCTAAATCAGTATAAAATTGTGGTGCCTTTATTTTGTAGAGCATATGCTGCACCAAATAAAGGCACCACAATTTTAAACTAATTATCTTAAACTAATGTCTTTAGTAATGAACTCTAGCATTTCAGAAGTAGAATTTTAACATGCAAATCTATTTTTTCTTAAGTTTTCAGTCCTTGAAAACTGTAGGATAGTCTTTAAAAAATCCTTGAAAATTCTTTAAATTTTACTCAAACTTGCCTGTATGAACCCTGTGTAATAATTGTTTTAATTGAATTATGACAGATATTAGACTTTGGTCTGGCTCGACACACAGATGATCAGATGACAGGCTATGTGGCCACTCGATGGTATAGGGCTCCAGAGATTATGTTAAATTGGATGCATTATAATCAGACAGGTAGATATCGTTCCTTTAGAGAATTTATCAAACTTTGTTTGGTTGGAAAAAGAATGAAAAATAGAGCATAGCCGCAGATAAGGCTGCATATTTGCGCAATTGTTTGGACCCGAACACCCAATTAAATTCATTTCTGTGCGTACAAAAACGCAATAAAAATACTTGATACTCAGGGGTGTGGAAATCCCAAAATTTTCTACTTGTCCACAGACAAGTAAACTACAAAAATCTACTTGTCCGTCACTGAATCTTACTTGTCCGAATTTTACGGCAAATTATTTACTACTTGTTCATTTAATGTAGGAATGAATGTTACTTTGTATTTCAGTGGCTTTATTTATTTACAATTATATTCCTTTTTGAAGATTAACTAGCTAATGGTATACAAAGTAACTTAAATTACATGCAAGCTAGTAATTCTTCAACACAGTTGGTGCTTAATTATCATTCAATACACTAATTTAAGAAAAGATTTTACAAACTGGTTCTCTTTTTTTCTATGGGTAATCATGGCTTCAGTTTTTTCTGCAGATTATTCACTGCTCTCTTTTACACCCTTAATTTGTGTCCAATGTTTTAATGCATGCTTGATAGTTCCTGAGCTGTTAATATTTAATAAGCTGTCGTGTCTAATTACTATAAGTGCATCTATTTTTAAATAACACTGTTAGTTTGTTATAGTGGTAAGATGAAATAAACTGCAGGGATCAAGTGATAAATTAACCCCTCCACTGTTCTTACAATGAAATGTACATAACACATTGTTGGTCGCCAAAAGTGCTCTGAATCCAATTAATTGTCCTTTTATTTTTTCATCTTTCAGTACTAATCATATACCTAACTTTTACTAGTACTGTGGAGCTACTGGAGAGTTATCAGCTGGTCTAAAAATAACTACCTCAACTGGCTATTTTTAGACTGCAATTTTACATAAGATCCATTGGCATATTGATGAGTTTCAACAAGGAGTTTCAACAAGAAAATTCACTTAAAATAGCCAATGATTTTGCAATTTTGACATAGAACCACACATATAAGGTTGCAAGGTATCTACAGATGCCTTCAATTCGCTGTTTTCAGCCTTTATTGGTATTTTGAAGCCAAGTTTCAAATGTCATAAGTTTTTGTGACCAATAAAATTCCGACAACATGGGGAAAAACATGTAAATTTAATGTTCCTGTCCTTAAATGGCACCTCTTTTTCACAGAATTTTGGGACAGAAAAGAGTGCCAAAACACATGGAAGTTCACCCCCAGATGTTCACTTGTCCACGGGCAACTCAGCAGGAAAATTCCACTTGTCCGTCATCAAAATTTCCCGTGTCGGACAAGTCGGGCATGGGATTTCCACACCCCTGATACTCAATTCTGTACTTTTTCATAGCAGATGACGCGATAGTGTTTGGTTTGAGATTGTCGTTTTTGCATACAACACAAGCAATTGTTTGGTACAAATTTATACACGGTGTGGTGCCAAATCTAGTAAATTAAATTGTAAACCAGTCCAGGAACATTCTTATCCCTGTTTAGCTATACCCAATATTTACACAATGAACAGCATTTGTCTCACTTTATGATAACAATGGCGAAACGTGGGCAAAAAGGCCCCAGAGCAATCAAATAATATTGTCTCGTAACAGCTTAAATACTGCGTTGAAGGTTCGAAGAATCATAGATGGCTTGATAAATAAGATGGATTCTTGAAATAAGTCGGAAATAGTGGTCTCAGATATACTTAGCAGTATTGTCAGTGGGCTTTCTGAAAGTGAAACCAAAAGTAAACAAAAATCAAGAGAAACTAGGCCTGGTTTCATTGCTTATTTATTTGCTTTCAGATGGATACCCAATACAAAAAATTGAAATACCCAATTAAGCTAAAAAGAGGTGGGTCAATACCCAATTGCTTCCAATCCTTATCTGGAGCTATGATAGAGTGTGTAATTAATATTATTTTTCTTATTTCTTAACCAAAATATATTTTATGGGTACTCAATGAGAATCCGGGAAGTGGAGCAATCAAAGTTCACACGCCAGCCTTTGAGCGGCTCTTCCTCGCGGTGCCACGGGGTTGTCTGCGGTTTGTGATTGCGGTATTTCCTGATCATACTCACTTACTATTTTGGTACCAAGAGGGAGTCAGATGTTACATGTGTGTAAACAAAGACAACACATATACATGTACAAGCAAGAACACATTGACCCTTTTTAGTCAAGGAGCTAGGTTTTTGAAAATTGATTTGGCATAATTGTACAGCCAGAGAAGGTTTGACTTCAGAAATAGTTAGATCTACCCTTCTACAACACTTCTAGGCACGTCGTACAGTCAAATTGTGGTAGCAGTTTTCCAGGAGGAGTAGTTTTGAACACCTACCCCATTTTTACTATAAAAAACAAAATGGCGACATTTGAATAATAAATGGTATCCAAGTTGGATCCAGATGGTGCATACAGTCGTAATTTACTGCTTAAAACTCGATAAGGACCTAAACAATTATGAAAATAAATTGTTTGCACACAGAAGCACAACTTTTGTGTTATAACTGTCATTTACGTTATATATTCAATTACGCCTTATAAAGTCAATTAATTTTGGTCAAAGTTTAATTTTATAAGTTCTTTAATGGGTATATACGTTTTACATACCATGTTTGGAAAAGATAATTACCTGACTGTTTCAAAACTGCAAACATCTTGTTTCTATCATAATTACTTTAAGAATTATGAGCTGTTGAATATGATTACCCCCAAATGGTGAATATGGTTAGAACCATTTCACTTTGCAAGTTAGCATGCAATACCATCTGCTGACTTTTTTAAACCATAATTGAGCATTCTATCAATACATGATAGTAAAGAGCTATATGTAACTGCGTTTCTGGTGTAAAGTTCCATACTTTAATGCATGTATGACAATATGTAATGTACAGTACAAACTTTAAGATTTCCTATATATATTGCTAAATACCTTATATTATATGTCATATGGTATTTTATTGAATTTCAAACCTGTTTTGATTTAAATTTATAACAAGACAGCAGTTTTTTTCTAAAATATTTATCAGTTTTATTAACATACTATATCTATAAACATTTGCATTTGCAATAAAGAAGTTTTCATCTCCACGAAATATCATTTTGATACGTCCAAAGTTAAAGATTGTAAAACACATAAACAAAGAAATAGATAGCTCTTTAGTAGTTGTAGAATACATTCCATTTCTTTCAAATTTATCAAAGTAACATATATACCCCTATGAAATATCATAAGGTCCAATGTTTGTCCTCAATGCTATCAAAGACAGTATACGATTGGGCCCTGAAAAAAATGAGTATGATCAGGAAATACCACAATCACAAACTGCAGACAACCCCGTTGCACCGCGAGGAAGAGCCGCTCAACCATCACGAGACACCAGGAAGACAAATTAAGCAAAGCAATCAGCTCTCTCTTCCCCATCAAGATGATTGCAATACTAGAAAGGACATAAAGTATTGAATGAAGTCTCATCAGTCATTTGAAAATTTTTATGTACCCAGTTAAATATTGTACACATTATGCAAACACAGTCAGTAACATAATATAGGTTAGCTCCTTGTATAATACCTAGGTTAATTTCCCATAGAAAAAAATATAAGTTACTAAATGCTTAGAGAGATGGTAATAAAATTATACTATTTTTCTTTGCTTACATTCCTGACAAAATCAAATACCTAAAAGTTGGTAAGATAAAATTTATATATTTTACAATAAAGGTCATGCACTATACTTGACTGTAATCAGTTATTTTTTTTAAAGATAATCTCTAAAAATCTAATTGTATACTGACATTTACAAGCATATGCAGATGATGACAAATTACTTGTTTCAGCTTTTAAATAGATTTTAGTTTATTTTCATCATGCCTTTTATAGTTTATTTAATGAAACTGTTGGTACCTTTGATCATTAAACTAAACTAATATCACTTTATAAGGAGATATTTTATATTGAAGAAACGTTTCCCTGAAAATGGGTAAAATCAGCTATAATGGATGACAACGATCTCAAGTGATATGATCATATCCAAGGAACACATGCTAATTGCTGTGTAAGAAACTATTTTTAACACATATGACATTATCAGTCAAGAGTTATGTCAGGCTGAATAAGACATTTAGTAGAGGAGCCAGGGTTCAAAAATGTCAAAAATAAGCATTTAGGTATGTCCCCTTTTTAGCAGTATTTTCACTTGTTTTATCTTTTACTACATAGTATAGGCAGTATGAAACCAGATATTGCACTCAATTTAAGTCTTGCAAACACACCTGTAACAGTGTGTTTAATATGTTACCCCTCATATTCTTAAAAATAGAAATATGTAATTAAGTCTATTTAGGTTGAAGTTGAAATATTTAAATGAACAAAACATTTATGCAATCTGTAAGAGCATGCTATTCTCTACACATATTGATGTTTTTAAAAGTTGTTTGGGTTCATTATAATGTCATATACGTTACATTTTCAACTATATCCTTAAAATTATGATATTTTGTTTAAAAGTTTCATTTGACAAAATTTTTAATATGTGTTTAACTTCAGGATAACATGTACTTAAAAGAGCGTTAACTGACCATTTCAAAACTGCAAACAGATACGTTCTAGCATAAATACTTTGTCAGTTATAAGCTGTTTAATTAGATGACCATAGATAAAACTGTTTATAAGTTTAGAACCTTTTAAGTTTGAAAATAGGCATACAATTTTTTTCTGTTAGCTTTTAAACACCTTATAATTGTTTGGTATCACCGACTTCAGAGTCATACTACAAAACATTTCTGAGGTATAAAATCATTTTGTTGTTCGATTTTCAATATGTAACGTATAAAACAAAGTTGAAAACAAACAAATATTGCTTAATAGTTTAAATTATACATCACTGGAAAGTTTATTTCATTAAAAAAGGGGGGGGGTGGGGCTGTGTTTGATAGGCATAAAAAGAGTATTTGTTCCAAAATAAGAAGTTATCAGTACTAATTAGGAGACTGTGTATATGGTTGAAACTTTTTCTTTTAAAAAATGGTATACTTCTTGACTTAAAACAAAACACATTGTTTGCTAATTTTTCTATGTTATGTTATGCAATATATAAACTTATAAAATGATAACATCTAAACTAGGATACATTCCCTTAAGCTTGTTCAGTTAAATTTGCTTAAGTAACATATATAACTATAAATAAACGAAACATAGATCATAATTATATATTTGTCTCAACCGTTTTCCATATACAACTGAGCCTGAAAACCTAAAACAAATTTAGATACTTGAACATTTTTTCTTTTAATTGAACAAAACAATCTAATAAGCTATTCAGAAGCAGCCAAAGCATTGTGTTGAACCTGTTCACACTCATCACAATTTATAAAATAGTAAATAACATATCTGTTCTATCAAATCAGCTTCATTTATGATAAAATACCTAAGAATTTCTGAAATTATGTGTGGGTGTTGGAAACTTTGTTTGTTGTTGTTCCTATTGGTTGTGGGAGTTTTGTATCGGGCCTTTGTTTTCTAATTTGTTTCTAGTTCAGCAATCATCTTGACAAGGAAGAGAGCTGGTTGCTTCACTCTAATTATATTGTATATATCTGTGTTCCGTGTCCCTTCTTTAAGATGCAGTGGGTCAGTCAGGAGTCTGTGATTGTGACATTTCCTAGTCATGTTCATTTATAGAAAGAAGACGTTTGCTGGCAATCTAGACAGCATCACTCCTTTATGAATATATAGAATAAAATGTTGTTTAAGTTTCATTAAATTTAAGGAAACATTATACAATTATTGACTTCAATGAGGTAGACATGAGGATTTATCTACCGGAAAAAGTGATAATTCACCGAGGCCGCTAGGCCGAGGTGAATATCACTTTTAAGAGTAGATAAATTCTCATGTCTATCTAAATTGAAGTCAATAACTGTTTTATTATATGACTTTTCAACTAAGAATGAATTTTTTCTACTTTCACTTCTGTTGTTCCTTCAACCTAAGAACTTTCTCACAAGTTTTATCAACTGTTATTAGAATATGTTAATGTAGTATTTTGCATTTTGAAATGTACATTAATTCTCTGAATGTGGAATGTAAAATTGAATCATAAAACTTTTTTTTACATTTTATTTATTCAAAGAAAGATAAATGAACAAACAAAACAAAACAAAACAGTTGTTAAAATTCATGAAAGTCTTTAGTTTACCTGTTGGGATGTGAAACAGCAAATCATGTCAATTTCATGCAGCACATGCTAGTTTTATACTCATCATGCTATTTTTAGCTCTCTAGAGGGTGATATTGCAGAAGTGTCAAAAATATTAACTTCTGTAAACTAGTTCGAGCTGGTTTTCATCCTATATCACCTTCTGGGCCAGTTTAGACCAGTTTTCAGGTAGACATAGAGATTTATGAAGACAAATTAGGCCAATCAGGAGACAGGATTCTCTCCAGTCATATAACAAAAGTGTTTGTTATCGTTTATTCTCTAAGAGAATGGCTCTGTTATGCAAATTGTTTAAGCAACATCTATACGAGGGCTGCTCAAATATGAATGCAAGTAGCTTCATAACTTTCTTCACATATAAGCCACGACAAAATGCTATACCTTTCTAGAAAGAACTATTTGTCGCCTTTAAAATGGTACCAAACATAAAGGAACACTCACTATATTTCTTGAGTTACAGACATTTATATAAAGGACATTCCTGTATACTGAAGTTTTTTAAGCAAATTGCAATACACGTTTTGGTACATGTGTGGATATAGTGTCATATCTTTGTAAGTTTTAGACAAAATGGCACCAAATTTTAGATGCAAGTTAAACATACATTGACAAATTTGCTCGCAGAAAAAAAGTTTATGTCATTCTGTTTCAATATCGAGTAAACAGGCACATTTGTGACGTCATCAACTTTATGATAAACGTCATTTTGAGTTATCGACTGGTAATGCAATAATGGACATCACTGTGTCTTTTTCTTTGTGTTTTGCTTAAAACATGCTTAATATGTCATAAGGAAGTTTTCAAAACGCTCCGTCCTCTATTTACAGAGTTATTGCATTTCATATCATTTTTCAAGCATTTTTCTGCTTCTAAATGTTGTGTATACATTAATCAAAATATTTTCAATCTGTCTAGTCCTCAAGACCAGGTGAGTAATTTTATTGTAAATAATGTATATTTTGGTAAAACTTAAAGTTAACGTTCAAATTTAGATTAAAACCAGAATGTTATGGCAACAAAATTAAGTATAAGTTCTATATTCCCTTCACTTAAGGCAGTTTTGACTTAACAAAAATGCTTTTCAGTGTTAAAAAATTACCCACTATCCTTCAATGATTTGTAGCAACAACTCAGTATGAGTGACCAACATATTGTCTTTGAGTTAAAACTAGTTTAAATGTTGTTTCGTGCATTTTGTTAGAGAAAAGTTTGAATGAAAACTGAAAGGTGGTGTTTTGTTTACCATTTATTTGTAAACATAAGGAGACTTTAGTAAAAACAATTCGATGTAATTAAACAAATTCATTTCAGATTTTCGCAACTTTCACAGAATCATTATATAAGTATATGGGGATACTTCCTTAAAAATTGCAAGAAATTTAACTGATTTATCGAAGAATTATACGCTCTTCTATACCACTGGTATGTTCGAAGCATTGAGTTTGTTAGTATACTAAAGAGACCCTCACTCAAAGAACTATAACTCGATTAGTATACTTTATTTGTCTTTAGGTCTGGTACCAATTTAAAGGTTACATATAATCCTTTATAGAAACGTATACCATTTTGTCGTGGCATATATGTGACGAAAGTTATGAAGCTACTTGCATTCATATTTGAACAGCCCTCGTATATGCATATATCAAAACTCAGAAGGTGACTTTTGAATTTATTCTAGCTATGAACTTTAATTTCAGCTTTTCTTTACACAGGTTTCATTGTTTGATTAATGATATTCCTTTTAACTTAACACTACTAATCATTTGTCAAAGCAATGCAAACTTTAAAAATGAATGGGTTATTCAAAATGAATATTACGGTTGAAATTGGAGAAATCATCCATAAGGCAAGGCAGTGATCATATCCAAGAAAGCTAGATTTCTTGTATTTTACGATACCAAATTTACTTTATAAAATTTCAACAGAGAGAAAATGTTTAAGCCAAATTTAACTAGGACACATAACAATTACCGTTTGAAAGATTATTTACGTTAATCAGAATGTTGATAGGAATAGCAATATCTTTGAGTAAAAATAGCAGTCATAAGATCATACTTAGTTTTAGCAATTGGCTGATGTTAAGTTCTATCATAAAACCATAGCAGTCATTGGACCCCATTTTAAACAAGCTGTTGCAGGAATCCTGTCATTTGATTCCTTTTATGTACGTTAAATAAAAGATGAGTTGTAAACACATCAGGGTATAGAGACAAAAAGGCATACAATAAATTATGACTGTGCTAATAAAACAATAATTATAAAAATATGGACAATAGGGAAGGCTCAATAGTTAGTATCATTACTTACACAAATAATAGATTTGCATGTTATGTTAAGAAAGTAAGCACAAACTTAACAAATAGTATGTATGCATGTTTAATTTATCTGTCGCTCTTTTTTATCAATCGTCTGCATAAGAAATTGTAATTGTTTCGATTTGTAAAAGTATCATGATACATCTCAGATAGTGATAACACTGTCACTATTGCAAATTGCACTATATGTAAGTATGGTACAGCATAGCACTTGTTGAGTATATTACCTGAAAGTATTCTTTGAAAGTAGCATAAGTATGGATTTTGTTTCTATTACATGAACTATCAATATACCATATATATAACATCGTTTAACAAGTTGGTACATGTTTTATGGGTATTAAACTAATATTGTTATTCTGCTATTAAGCTGCATCTTATTAAAATATCAATCATAACGATGCAAATGATAATAACACTATACTAAGAGTTTCCTTATTATCTAATGGTAACGTATAAGACTTGGATATTATATGGTAAATGCACATTTTCATCAAAAACTAACAGACATTTTATTATATATAAAGTAGCTAAGAAAATCTCCCTCCACAAGTCTTTTGGCAGCCCATGGCCAAGTAAACAAACAATAGTTATATATTTGAATGTAAGTAACGTATATAACAATTACGTAAGCATAAGTCATTTACACTTATTGTCAGTTTGGTGATTTTAATTAAGTTACTGTAAAGCAACATGCAGATAGTAGGAAATGTGACCTATCTGGTCTAAATAACTTTTCTTTTTAGCTATGTAGCGAATAGCCTACTACATGAAGCCTGCATGAGGGTAGCTATGGTTACCCCATAAATAAACATCTTTTGCAAGACTTAAAATTTGTGCAATATCTGTTTTCACACTTCTGAAACATCATACTAACACAGGATATTGTCTAAAATTCTGCTACTTTCCGGCCACTTTTTTCCAATTTTTGAATCTCTGGCTCCCCTACTAATTGTGACACTCAGGTAATATAAATTATACTTTAAAATGTTCTTTAAGATATTGGATGGAAAAATAAAACGTTTAAAAACATGCAGTTTTAGCAATCAATGATTAAATAACTGATGATAATTTTCACTATACAGAATGTGGCATGGCCAAATTATTGCAGGAGTCTTGTAAATATAATTCTTGATAGCAAAGTGCTATATGTACATAAACATAAGAATGAATAAGTGATATAAAATTAAAATCAACACAGCTTTTTTCTAAAAAAATATCTTGCTTCTTCAGGCAGAAAACAAATGCATTACACGTAAATAGGAAATTATATAAAAGCACAAAACATCTTGAGGGTAGCGATTTATAGAGACATACAAAGAGTCAATTGTTCTTACAAACACTTTGTGCAGTAGTCTTTGCCATCAATGAAAGACTTAAATGCAATGCATAGAAATGATATGGGGTCAAAGCAACACTGTCGTATATCCTTATAATTTATTGCATTGTTATGACAGTTTTGCGATGACCCATAATATCCAAGTCATATTTACAATGCTTCCTACCAAAAGAAATCATACTTCTAATACTTTTAAAGGTAAGTATAAATCTAAGAGGTTGATAAAGCAGTGCCTCTATTGTTGTATATGTTATGTGATATAATATATAAGATTTTGAACATCTTATCTTCGATATGATCTTTGACAGTAGCACAAGTGTGAATTTCGTTGCCATAAAATCAAAAAACAATTGTTAACTCCTCATATGTAATTTATACATGCTCAATTGAAGATTTGAACCACCATATGTGATTTTGGTACCTACCTCACATGGGCAAATGCACCGTTTAATCCTCCATGCTGATGCGGTGGAGCTAGTGTTTGTCTTCATCTAGATTTACAAGCAGCAAATGCTCTGATGTGTGAGCCTTCATTGCTGAACTAAAATCAAATGTGCTTGTTAATTTGATATTCTATTTACATTACTATTTATCATCAATTTAGTTTGATTTGGAACATACGAAGGATTAATGGGATGCCATTCTTGCATCAATGATTATGTCCTCAATTGACATGCTGAATATCGTAATGATTTTATATGAACAAATTCCACGTTTAGACTAAGCCTAATTGATAGAAATAATGCAAAACAAAATTTCCAATAATTTATTTGAGTCCATCCATTTTGCAACAGCTACAATATAATCTTTACAATGCAAGAGAGTTGTTCTAAGTGATAAGCCTTGACCTCTAAAATGTATAACCATAAATAACCTTGGACAAATATTCTGTTTCAATGCTCTATAACATTGCAGAACCAAACAAAGCGTACGATAAATGTCACCATCTCCTTAACCCTTTTAAGTCAAATGAAACTTACTACTTTTATCAAATGGACCAGTTATCAAATGGACCAGTCCATTTTCATCTTCAGGGTTGTTGGGTGTTGTTTTTCATTCTTATTCAAATTTTAATAGAACATCCTGTAAGCAATCAGTAGAGAACCTGATCAGACATTGCAGTCTGTGGCGTCTGATCTTGGCCTGTACTATTTGTCTTTGTCCCACAAAAAGAACGCTAGTCTAATATGGGTTTAATGCTTTTGTTGTATATGTTACTGACATCAGTTTATTATTTCTTCATTGAACTGCATAATGATTGAATAAAGAGCGGTTTTAACCATATGAATAGGCATGGCGTTTGCCATATGCGGGACAGAAACCATTATGATATAAACAGATTTTTGCTATGGCAAGGATTAACGTTTGCTTCAATGTTTAATTTCTCGATGTCAACCAATATTGTAAATTAAAAAGGTAATTTTAGGAATTAAGTGTAAGTTTTCCCAAATCATAGATATCCATATAGTTATTGAAGTCAGTAGCTGACAAGCTATAATTGTGTGCATTTTATTTTGGTGGCTTACACAATTGGTGATAAAGAGCTGTCATTTCATGAAAGTTTGTAATTAGCAGAAAGTAACATATATAACTGTAATAACAGGTGCAAAAAATTAGTTTAAAATCATAATGCTAGTAATTTTCTTTCAAATAGAAGTTAAAATTGATACGTAAGAATAAGAAATAACTGAATATTAACGCTTTAGGAATTCCTATTATTTTAGGGTAACGTAGTGAATTTGGGGCTCTTGCAGGGTAACGTCTTATCCGCTGAAAAGCTAACGCACTTCATTATGTGGCTAATATAATTTGGTTTTAGAAATTTACAGTCTACAAATTTCATTTTGTGGAGGTCGTTTGGTAGTCTATAATCTGATTATATTACTGCATTAAATAGTAGTACATTTAAAAGTAAGTAACATATATAACTGTAATATCATGTTGTATTATTGTTAAACGCATACTGGCTGTTTGCTGCATTTCATTTAATGATTTGAGGCTATCGTCATGCCCATATATAAGAATTTAGTATAAGTCACAGATACAATATATTACACTGGAAATTGTGTAATACACGCATTCCTGAATTGTCATTTCAGGTGGTATGTTCTTTCTTTGATTTGTAACAAATGTAAAATATGACAAACATACTAGAAGAATAATGTTTAAATATGATTATAAGTATGCTATTTTACTTGATGAATTAAGAAATGGGGAAGATTTCATTTCAATTTGAATTTGGATACATTATATTCAGGGGGGAGGGGTAAATCAACCCTTCCGTTGGACATTTTCACGTCTAATATACCATATTTACAAAAATTTATATTGCTTTACTGTCGTATTCCATTGCATACATGTAATATATAAATTTAAAGGGAAATATGCTGAATAGGAAGCAATGGGTGAACGTCAAGCATGTTTTCCTCTCAATTTTCCTAAGCCTCATTTGGAGTTGGGTACGTTCTAAGATGACGTCATACAGCAAAACTGCTACCACAATTTAACTGTACGACGTACCTAGGAGTATTGCAGAAGACCCCAGGAGTGCATTTCTGCAGTCAAATCTTTTCTGGCAGGTAAGTTGTGCCAAGTCAAAAACTAAGGCCTGTACAGAAATCAGCGCCTGGACTATTTGCCGCTAGTCATGACTCCTCTCATCTGCTTATGTTCTTAGGTAGTCTATATTGCAAACTAGGAACCCAGATCAGACTGCTCCCTAAGGGAGCAGTCTGATCATGGTTCATAGTGTTTGCTTCCATATAAGAATCTAGTGCACATGGATGTATGTAGCAGACTCAGCCTAAACTGTTTTGTTTTTTCTCAAATGCTATTTCAGTGATATACTTGTTTATTGGAGTAGTTCAGTTGGAAGAGCTTAAGATTGGGGTCATAGGGTTGCTAGTTCGAGACTCACCACCGGTGGAGTCACTGTGTTGCATCCTTGAGCAAGACACTTTACCTGCTGTTTAGTACTGGTTCAACCCAGGAAGGCAGGAAATCCTCCCGACATGACTGAAAAATTTTGACTGGGAAGTAATGCATCAAAACAAACAAACAAATTATTTGAACATAACATATTCAGAGCTTTAGTTAAGAGAGTGAACAGAAAATTAGTTTTCTTATTTCTCAACCAAAACATATGTTGTGGGTACTCAAAAGAACCGTCTCAATGAGACGGTTCTTTTGAGCACCCAAAATGTATGTTAAAACTGATGGGTAAGAAAATATTTACAATTTTACGCTCAAAATTTTTGTTTCACTAAACATATGATATTCTCTTTTTACATTTCAGTTGATATATGGTCAGTAGGGTGTATAATGGCCGAGATGTTAACTGGTAAACCTCTCTTTCCTGGTACAGATCGTATCCTTTAAAAAAAATTATACTCAGGGACCAAGCTGGCCCAGAATTTTAGGGAGAAGTGACTTCTCCCTGCAGGACAATTAGGGAGAAGTGACAGTCAGATAGGGAGAAGTTATAGCGCAAAATTACAACATTTTCTGTCAATTTAGAAGCAAATTAGCCATTACACATACTATTGCCATTTAATGGAAGGAGAAACACGATGCAGTGGTAGTAGATTGTCTGATAATGTCACCACAGCTTGCATTTTTGTGGTGACAGAATGAAAATGAGTCTCCCTAAAAAAAAAAAAAAATTTTTTTTTTTTTTAGAGAGACTCACACTTCTCACTGGGTCCCATTTAGGGCGAAATTTCGGCCCCTAGGGCGAATTTTTCGCCCTAGTCGCTCCCTAGCTTGATCCCTGATACTGCTCAATGGGTAAATGCAAATAAGGGTACATATGAGTAAGGCCAAGGTCAGCGCTACATGTTATATTTTAGCATTTTGTCTACCCATTTCAGTTTGAGACACAGTGAAGATTTCACTGACAAACTGGTATTTTTGGTAGCTTTTTTCTCTATCAAACAAATCCCTTTGCAACTCTCTTAATATAAAGAGAGGAATAACAAAATATTTTTTATTTCTCAAGCAAAAAATATGTTGTGTGTGCTCAAAAGAACCATCTCATTGAGATGGTTCTTTTGGGCACCCATAACATATGTTTAGAGTGACAAATAATAAAATATTCACAGATTAGCCACTTAATGTATTTTATATCTAGTCTATGACTATGTTGATCATTTTTAAAGCAAGCGTTCTCCCTTTTTGATAGTGCAGTGTACATAGGTACCTCATATATTCTATCAGGGCTCGTGTTGTGTGTTTTGCAGTTTTGTGTGATGTCTTTCTGTTAGTAAATCCTCTTTGCCCCTATGGTGTGTCATATTTACGGTTTGTTTGAATTAACATTAAATACAACACAGACCTAGATTAGAATTAAGAAGAGTATTCATACTATAATTTGTTTTTATTTTTCAGTAAAAATATCGCTACATTTATTTAATAATGTAACATTATTTTGCTACTTTTCAGAAAAGATGATAACAGATTTTGCTTCTTATGGGTTAAACGTTGTAATGCTGAACAACATTTCTCCCCAATTTTATCCTGAAAACCTGCAGCATTCTGGTTATAAGGCTTCATCTGAAGCCATCTGATCCGGATCTGCAGTGTTTTCAAAAAATAATGTTCAGCTGGACAAGGGTTAATGGCTGATGTAACATTTGTGTACTCAAAATAAACCTTTTCAGTTTAGTGCTATAATATAATAGTTTTGACACTAAAACCCAGCCTCAATAAAAAAATAGAGAAAAAACAGCAAGTTAACTCTTTACCTGATGATGACATTTGCAAACAGTTTGGACCCAGATCAGGCCCGACAAAACATTGGGCCTGATCTAGATCTAAACTGTTTGACACTGATGGTATTCCTGAAGGAATTTTTTGAAAAAGTTTACTTTGAAAAAATCAGCAAAAATCATGAAAAATTACCTTGCAGTCATGATATTGTGCGGACATGATATTGTGCGGACATGTTATTGTTACTCAATGGAAGCATTTCGCTGAGATGCTTCCAATGAGTAACATAAAAATGCAAGAAATATATCTTTCAGCTCAAAAGCACCTACTGCTTTTGACGGGCAAATGTTCCTATAGGTACACATTGAATACTTAAGGGGTTGTTTACACTATATTAACTTTTTTCCATTTAATCCAGTGGTGCTATTAAAGAGTGGACGGACATATTGTTGAGGTGCTGATCATGTCGGGTAGCTTTTTGTCTGCACTCTCTAACTTGTGAACCATATGATGGATTTTGACCAAACTTACACAGATACTTTTTTTGGACAGCCGATTTTGGTGACCTTGACCTAATTTTCAAGGTCACCTGGGTTATATATATGAAAAACTAACTTCTGAACCAATGGCCAGATTTTGATAAAATCATTTGGATGAATTTAATTAACGATTAGATTTTAATGACCTTGAGAGACTGGCCTGACCATTAAAATTTTACAGGTAGCTAGTATAGCTATTATACCTTCTAGAGAGTGAATAACAAATGTGCTAATCAGACTATGTTGAAGAGCAAGCTGATCTGCTTCATTTTTGTTCCCATGCAACAAAATCATGTTTTCTCGCCATGAGGCCCATATAACAGAGACTCTTTTTCTGCCATTAACCCATTTATACCTAAGGTTTCCAAAAAGGACAGTTTCAAACAGTGTGCGTTCAAATAAGAGATTGCTTACCATTGGTGAAGCTCCCATTACGCATGTGCGTAATAAAAATAGTTACAATCAAGGGAGGTCACATAATAGGGTAACAGTGATTTTCTAAACCATAAGGAACTGCTCTTCAAGGAAAGAATTTGCTCCCTCTGGGAGCAAATTCTTCGCTCCCTCTAGGAGTAAATTCTTTCCTTTAAGAGAAGTTCCCATTTCGAAAAAGGATGCAATTGAAGAGAATCACTGCTTGATCCATTAGTCTCCCTTTGATCGGCATAATTTTTTGACGTTCTGGTAACGCAACTGCTTACTGTGTTATCTCTTCTGAGTCTTCATCATTTCCAGCGAAAAGATCAAATGTACAGTAAGTGTTTTAAAATTTCAAATTTTTTTCTCTTTCTGTCATAGGGAGCACAGTGGCTCAGTGGTAGAGTGCTTAACTCGAGACTGAAGGGCGGTGGGTTCGAGCCGCACCGGAGTCACTGCGTTGTGTCCTTGAGCAAGACACATTAGTCCCTGCTTAGTACTGGTTCAACTTGGGTAGACCCGTCCCGACATAACTGAAAGATTGTTGACTGGGACGTAAAGTATCAAATCAAACAAAATCAAATCTTTTTGTCCTCAAATAAAATGTGGGCAATCAGGGCTGGAATTCAGAAAATGCTTGTCAGAATAGCAAACAGGAAAGACCCTGATCAGACTGCTTCTTCAGAAGCAGTCTGATCTGGGTCTGCACTGATTATTAATCCTTAAAGCGCCAAGAAAAAAAATGCATCTGAAAATGTTGTCTGCTGAAGTCGTCTGCTGCAAATAATTGCCTTGCATTACAGACAAATTAAGTATAGAAGCAAATAGTGTGGACCCAGAACAGACTGCTCTTATAGGAGCATTCTGATTTGGGTCCACACTGTTTGCCATAGAGGCTTCTTAAACATTGAAGCAGACAAGAAAAGCTGACGACTTTTGTTACGTTTGGCTTTAGGCCTACAGGCAACCAGTGTTTGAAATTTCTGAGGGTGCCAGGTATTAATGGTTTAACTGTAAAAATGTAGAATTACTTAGTTTATAGCATAATTTATCCTTAATTGGTGAAGATATTGACCAGTTGACACGTATTTTGACACTTGTCGGTTCGCCGAAACCACCGGTTTTAGCGAAAATTAATAGTAAGGAGGTAATATGGAATGCCAAACAGAAAATATTTTGTAACATCAGGCGCTTTTATGTCCCGGTAGCATTAGACGCTTTATGGTCCAGATAAGGTCATAATGATATACCGTATTCACCTTCTTTAACCCTTCCCAACCAATCACGACCCAAGTGTACCTAGAAATTTGAATTTAGCTGCAATATGTTTGCCTTAAAAACTATTTTTTTCCCCTAGCAATGAACTCGGTTATTAAAAAGACCCTATTTGGACCTATGCTTATTCCATATAGAGCAGATTTAATGCTTTGCATGCTATGAAAATTTCATCAAATGAAATGAGCGGTGACATCTGATTTCCAACAATGTGTTAAGCTTAGAAACTCCAAATTGTGTTAAGTCAGTAGCATAACAGTCGTAGAATATTCAAGTGACTAGCAAAGGCTCTGATCAGACTGTGCGTATGCACAGGCTGGTCTGAGCCTTTGCTGGTCCCATTTACCACATTGTTGGAAACTCATGTCATGGCTCAAATAACAGAGAGTCTTACTCAAGTGGTCATATAATGTGAAATTTATGAAATAAGCTTTTGCGAGTTTCATGTGAAATGATACAAGCATAAGATTCTGTTTATCATTAGATCATTTTGTCCAGGATTTTTGACTTTTAAAAAAGACCATTATTTCAATTGAATAGAAACATTATCACTGCCATGGCTCTGGCCTTGCATTTTTGCGGAAGAGAATTATTAAAGGTGTGATCATATCACTTTTAATGACCTGACATGATCCACTGCAACTCAGCGACATCATGTGAGAAAAAGGGGCTTACATGTATGAAAGTTTGCATGATTATTCCTGTATTCAGTATCAAATTCCTGAATTAGGCAGATTATAATAGCTTCTTTCATTTATTTTCAGTTTATCTGCAGACAATTGATCATTTATACTTGAAATTAGTGATGTTTTGTAGGCATTCTGCAAGTTTTAAGACTTGAATTTCTAAAGTTTCAGATTTTGGAAATTTTGTACTTTCACCTATGGGCTTAGCAATTTTACATGTTTCTTTGGGTTAGTTTTCAAGCTTTATCCAGAGCAGGGCTAGAGAAAACTGAGAATTTTCAGTTTTTGACTGAATTTTAAAGTTACAGACTGAATTAAATTGCTCAATTTCATCAAAATTCAGTCCAGAAATTTCCCATGTTCCATCTTTAAATTTCAACGGCAAAAATAAATAATGATTTTCAAATGGCGACCATTTCTATATTCTTTTTTGAGCAATTCAAATGAGTTCACTCAGTTCATTTAAGAAATGAATTCAATTTTTGGAATGTTCATGGAATCATGAATACTTCAGGTCTTGCAAGAGACCCGAAGTATTCATGATTCCATGAACATTCCAATAATTGAATTGATTGCTCATATTTACATTTCATTATACATATCTAAAATATAAAAATTATTTTTAATTAAGGAATTAAAACAGTTTTGTATTTAAAATATAATTATATTAAGGGTTCAGTCGGAGTGTAAAATGGAAAAGGGGAACAGCCAGCTTGAACACGGACAGCCAATGGAGCAAGCAAGAGGCTTGTTTTACATGTGTGACTCGGGTGTGGCTCGCTGTTAATCACAACACCAGTATCACTTCTGGCGAATGAGTTCAATGAAGTGTATTGCACGGGCAAGTGAACTTGGCAGCTGTCTATCAAACTTGTGTATTTCATGAGCCTACGAACAGTTGCAAAAATCTAAAGATTCATTAAAAGCTTGCGTTGAAAATGTAAATATTATTAAACTACCACTAGGCAAAAAAATGGCATTATATTTTTCGAAATGTACAGTAGGAGTTGGGGGGGTGGGGGGGGGGGGGTGGGGAGGAGGAGTATTTTTTAACCCTCCGACGAACTTAACTGATATTGGGTTGGAAGAAGATTTTTTTGGCTGACCATTGGACTGAATGTGATTCGAAGATTTCTCTAGCCCTGATCCAGAGTACTTTATAAAATAAACAGGATAAAAGAAATGATAACGGCAAAAAACAACAGCAACAAAAACGCAATAACAAGAGTTCTATCTAAGAATAAGATAATAGTTGACAAGTAATATTATGCAACATCTTTGAAAAAAAAAAAAGAAATTTAAATCAAGTTTTGTTTTCTGAATGATGTTAATGGATTTTTTTTTACTTTGTAAGGTCTATTGAATTTATAGTCTTGAAGATGTATTTACAGTATTTTGTTTTGGGTGAATTACGTTTGAGCGGAAATCATACCGTGATGGAGTATGAAATGAGTGGGGAACCATACAGTCAAAAGAGCAGATGGATAAATCATTCAAATGAGCAAATTTTCCAGGTAATGATGACTTCCGTTAGCCATTTAGTAATATTACCACATATAATATTACTTCAGCCCACATTTCTAGAGGGAATTTTGGTTGATGATTTACATAGTTTTCAAATAAATATTTTGCATATTTAGTTATTTAGAATGATTACTTCAGGAAAGACTGCCTTTAAAACATTATGAAAAGCTACTTCAAAGTCAATATGAGCCGCGACATGAGATCTCAACAATGTGGTATGTGCGACCAGCAAAGCCTCAGATCAGCCTGCGTATATGGGCAGTCTGATCAGAGCCTTTGCTAGTCGCTTGAATATTCTATGACTGTTAAGCTACTGACTGAACATCATTTGGAGTTTCTAAGCTTAAAAGGAGGCTGCACAGGCTCGTCTGAGTCTACACTTGTCAAAATGCTACATTGTTGGAAATCACATGTCACAGCAGATATGTATTATTTGTGGCTGAAGTTGAAGCTAGTATGCTCATAACGAAACATCTGCACCCTTTCGCTTAACTACTGCAGCATTATGGGATAATAATCAGGCAATTGCTGTTACGTGATTGAGGGGTCATTAGGGGGTGACTGCCATCGTATTGATAGGGGTCATTTCCTAGAAAATTTGCTAATTTGAATGATTTAAATTTCCGCTCTTTTACCATATGTTTCTCCGCTCTTTGGTAAAAAAAAATCTGCTCTTTCGTATTATGGATCCGCTCGAATGTAAATCTCCCATTGTATTGTTGCTACCACCTTTACCTAAAATAATCAGACTGAAAAGAGTTAGCCCTTGTTATTCAAAAAAGAACAAGCTCACTAGTAGGGTAAAGTCGGTTAAATTTGGACATCAGGTAAATTCGCACACACATTTGCAAACAGTGTAAATCCATATGACACGGCTCCTTATGAGCCGTCTCATCAGGATTTTCACTGTTTGCTTAGTTAATCTATTTTTTATTCCAATATTTGAAATATGAAACAAATCAGGACGCTGTCCGAATTTAGCTGTCTGTCCAAATATACCCGACTTTACCCTAGTAATTACATCACTATATTTAACATGCCAAATTGGGTAATTTAACAAACTTGTTTTAATTTTACATGCATTAGCATGTGCTAGCTAGCCTTGAAAGTGGTGTTATAGCCCTACCCTGAAAGGAATACTTTTCATTCATCTTATTTCATATGTCATAACCATTAAATCATTGCTCCTTAATCCGTGAAGACATTAACCAGCTGACTAGAATATTGACACTAGTGGGGTCACCAACCGGTAGATTATTAGACAAAATTAGTAGTAAAGAGGTAATATGCATCAGCGTAAAAGATACATCTAGATATGTAACACAGTAAATCCTGTGTAAAATAGCCACTCAAAAACAGACAAAACAAAGAATTTAATGACAAATGGTAGCTTAATGAAGGTCAAAAGTATTGCAGAATGCTCTCTTGGAGCATTCTGCAATACTTTTGACCTGCATTTTACACAGGTTTTACTGTGTGTAACAAAATTGACCCAGAACATGAGATTTTGGTTTGAATGTATACTGTAGGCAGCCTGGGAAGGCTCGGACTGGCCTGCACATCAGCACAATCTCGTCAGAGTCTACACTTCTGGCGCACACAATGAATAATACAGTAAAACCTGTCTTGAGCGGCCGCTCAAAAAGAATACCAAAAATTTTTTTAAGACCGATTATCGCTTAATGCAGGCCAATGGGAGCATTCTGCAATACTTTTGACCTTCATTAAGTGATAATCATTCTTAAAAAACAATTTTGGTTTTCTTTTTGAGTGGCCACTTTAGACAGGTTTTACTGTAGTAGAAGAACACTTGTACCAAAGCCACCCAAAATCTCATGAGCTGGTCCATATTGTGTCAAATGGACCTGGTAGCGAGAAAATCTGACCTTGTTCATGTGCAGACCAGCCTACACATCTACACAGTCTGATCAGCACCTTTGTTTTTGCTCTCTGAAAAGTATAATAGTTAGATTTGCAACATGATTTTTTTTTTAAATTCTAGCTAGTCCTTATAGTTGAGCAAATTGGTTTGAGTCTTGCAGTAAAACCTGTGTAAAACCGGCCACTCTTAAAAAGACTGAAAATGGTTTTTAAGACAAATTATCACTTAATGCAGGTCAAAAGCATTGCAGAATTCTCCCCTTGGGGAGCATTCTGCAATACTTTTGACCTTCATTAAGCTACCATTTGTCATTGAGATTTTGTCCATTTTTGAGTGGCTGCCTTACACAGGTTTTACTGTACGTGATCAGATGCCCTGAGGACAGGTTTTCTCGGGCTGTGCCCATATATGCTAATACCTGCTGGTGCTTAATTCTTATATCTTTCTGTGCTCTGGGCCCAGTTGTTCAAAACTGGGTTAACTTAATAAAAGTCATTAGTGTGGAAACATTAAGATATATTTTTGTATTTAAAGTTGTGCAATCTATATTAGATGCAACTTACTGGTATTTTGGCGGAAAAATGCCAGTAACTTTTGCTGGTAAACATTTTGGTCGGCAAAAGCTCCTCAATTTTTTGAAGCAAAAAATGTTGCTGTTTTTCCTCCATATTTTGTTGTAGAATTATTTTAATTTACCAAATTTGATAAATTGTCGACAACTGGCCCCAGACCACAAAATTGGTTTCAGCTTTTCTATTTTCATTGCTTTGCATTTTATTCTGTGCTCCTGGTGTGGAGCTCTAAGCTTTGTGCACCAGCTTTTGTGCTTTATGCTTTTTATTAAAGCTTACTCATTTCATTATCCAATACATGTATATGAAAGACAAGGAGGCGTAATTTGCTTCAGACATATTTTATGTTGTAGCTCGTATATGGCATGGGTGAAAGTTTTCAGGATTATTCCTGAATTCAGAATTTTGAGGCTGACTTTCCATAGAAAGTCAGCCTCAAAATGCTGAATTCTGCAGGTGATAATAGCTTTTCTGATTTAGTTTCAGTTTATCTAAAGGTAGGGAGTGCAGTGGCTCAGTGGTAGAGTACTTGACTTGAGACCGAAGGGCCGGGGGTTTGAGCCTCACCGGCGTCACTGCGTTGTGTCCTTGAGCAAGACACATTAATCCTAGCTTAGTACTGGTTCAACCCAGGAAGACCCATCCTGACGTAACTGAAAGATTGTTGACTGGGATGTAAAGAATCAAATCAAACAAGCAGAATTATCTAAAGGTATTTGACAATTAAACTTGCAACTTTTTTATAATTTGGAGGCATACAGCAAGTTTTAAATTCTGATTTTCTAAAGTTCAGGATTTTGGAAATTTTGAACTTTCACCCATGATATGGTATCATTTCAATATCAGATATACCAAATTCACTCTTAGACTAAGCACACTGTGTCATTATGTATAACTTCAAAATACCATACCATCTATTGAAAATTGTGTAGATCCAGATCAGCTGGCTTCTAATGAAGCCAGCTGATCAGGATCCACACTGTTTTTCATATGCACATGAATTCATAAAAAATTAAATGGCACCACAGGACTGATATAGCATTTGCAACTCTAAAAATAAATGTGTGCCCTTATAAAAGGATATGTGTGCATTAGGGTGAATACTATAAAGAATGGCCTTTACTTTTGTAGAGGAGGTAAACTGGTTTCAGGATTGGAACTTTTCATAAGCGACAGGACATAAAGTTTAGTTTTAAAATTTGAATATTTTTTTTTAAAACTAACCATTAGTTTAGAAGAAATTGTTTCTTTTAGTAAAGATATAGAAGAAGTTAAAAGCTAAATATGAGTTGTTTTTATACAGTTTCGTTGTTTTGCCCAAGTTAACCCTTAAAGGGCCAAGAAAAAAATGCATCTGAAAATGTCGTCTGCTGAAGTCGTCTGCTGCAAATAATTGCCAAGCATTACTGACAAATTAAGTATAGAAGCAAACAGCGTGGGTCCACACTGTTTGCCATAGAGGCTTCTTAAACATTTCAGCAGACGAGAAAAGCAGACGACTTTAAGGCTTAATATTTAGATTTCAGGAATAAGATTTGTAGATTTCAGGTTTGTCATTATGATCAGCTATGTATTAATAACGTCTTTTATTTAAAAAAAAAAGGTACAGCTTGGCTAGGTTAAAGCTTTCGAAGCTTTGGTGTTTGGATTGAGCATATTTATTATCTTTTTTTTCGACTTGCAGGGTGTGTCAAGATCTTTCTCATTCAATTATTATGCAGTGGATTGAAAGACACCATTAAGCAAAGCCAAAGGTTACTCAGCCCTGTTGGCCGAAAAAAATCTTTATAGCATATATTTAACACTTAAAGCGCCAAGAAAAAAATGCATCTGAAAATGTTGTCTGCTGAAGTCGTCTGCTGCAAATAATTGTCTAACATTGCTGACAAATTAAGTATAGAAGCAAACAGCGAGAACCCAGATCAGACTGCTCCTATAGGAGCAGTCTGATCTGGGTCCACACTGTTTGCCATAGAGGCTTCTTAAACATTTCAGCAGACAAGAAAGGCAGACGACTTTAGTTGCGATTGGGTTGATATTTAGATTTCAGGAATAAGTATTGTAGATTTCAGGATCGTTATTACACCTTTCATTATGATCGGCTATATATTAATAACATGTCTTTTATTTAAAAAAAAGAGTACAGCTTGGCTAGGTTAAAGCCTTCAAAGCTATGGTGTTGGGATTGAGCATATTTATTATCTTTTTTCGACTCACAGGGTGTGTCAAGATCTTTCTCATTCAATTATTATGCAGTGGATTGAAATTTATCATTAAGCAAAGCCAAAGGTTACTCCGCCCTGTCGGTCAAAAAAAATCTTTATAGCACATACTAAATGCTTAAAGAGCCAAGAAAAAAAATGCATCTGAAAATGTCGTCTGCTGCAAATAATTGCCTAACATTACTGAAGAATTAAGTGTAGAAGCAAACAGCCAGGACCGAGATCAGACTGCTCCTATAAGAACAGTCTGATCTGGGTCCACACTGTATACCATAGAGGCTTCCTAAACATTTCAGCAGACGAGAAAGCAGACAACTTTTTTGCGATTGGCGCTTTATGGGTTAACACTTTTCCTGCCAATCACAACTTTCTCTGTCTGCTGTCTCATCTGCTTATGTAGTTTGGTAGCCTATATTACAAACAATATGGGAGCGCTGTGGCTCAGTGGTAGAGTGCTTGACTCAAGACCGAGGAGTTGCTGGTTCGAGCCTCACCAGTGTCACTGCGTTGTGTCCTTGAACAATACGCAATTTAACCTTGCTTTATTATACTGGTTCAACCCAGGAAGACCCGTCCCAACATAACTGAAAAATTATTGACTGGAATGTAAAGAATCAAGAACAAACAAAACAACTTTCTTTGTCTGCTGTCTCATCTGCTTATGTAGTTTGGTAGCCTATATTGCAAACAATATGAACCCAGATCAGACTGCTCCCTAAGTAGCAGTTTGATTAGGGTTCATAGTGTTTGCAATCATGATAAAATTAGTCTGGAGTGCATTTGAATATATGCAACAGACATGATAAGCAGACGGCATTTTCTAGACAAAAATATTGGCAGATTAAAGATTAACCCTTAATGCGCAATCGCAACAAAAGTCGTCTGCTTTTTGCATCTGCTGAAATGTTTAAGAAGTCTCCATGGCAAACAGTGTGGACCCAGATCAGACTGCTCCTATAGGAGCAGTCTGTTCTGGGTCCACACTGTTTGCTTCTATACTTAATTCGTCAGTAATATTAGGCAATTATTTGCAGCAGACGACTTCTGCAGACAACATTTTCAGATGCATTTTTTTCTTGGCGCTTTAAGGGTTAAGCGTAAAGCTTATCACAGTACAGGACAGTCTCATTATAACACAACTTATTTCACCATCTTTGGATAAACCATAGCACATATATTTTTATTAAAGCACAAGATATTATGCCCCAATCTCTAAGCATTGTCATTCAATATAAAAGCCTTATAAAATTGTCCCCTTGTGACATGCTTTTCCAAAATCCCCAGGCCTCCAGATAAGAGTGTGTATTGGAATTTCTCATCCAAAACATATGTTGTGGGTACGGTTCTTTTGAGCACACAAAAACATGTTAAAATTGATGGGTAAGAAAATATTTACAATTTTACGCTAATAAAATTTCCTTATCTGAATCTATGAATTTTAGATCATTTCCTGTGAACCTCAGGCACATCATAAAGAGACTGTACTCTATTGTAACTTCCTTCTATCAAGTTGTCTGCACTGGCATTTGATGTTATGCAGCTTACTGGCAGAATGGCAAACAATAGCAATGTAGATCAACCTACCCTTGTAGCATTACGCCAGATAAGCAAAATTTTTCAGTGTAAAATTGTTTTCTTAACCATCAGTTTATACTTATGTTTTGGGTGCTCAAAAGAACCGTCTCATTGAGATGGTTCTTTGAGTACCCACAGCAAATGTTTCTGTTAAGAAATGAGAAAAAATAATTTACAATCACGCAGGCTTATCTGGTGGCCTGACTTGTAGAAAATGCTTGATTGAGAACTACACTTTTTGCTGATGAGCCCCAGCAAATAGTGTAGTACATGTACCAATATTTCTAGATGTCTGAATTTCTAAGATATTTCCATATTCAGTGCTTTCTTTCTTTATTCTCTGGCATGCATGTATGTTTAAAAGGCTATCCTTAACAGTTACTCTAGATATTGACCAATTAACAAAGATATTATGTTTGGTAGGATCTCCCACCCAAAAGCTCTTAGGAGAAATCAACAGTGAAGAGGTAAATGTAATGAGCAGTAAATATATAATGAGCTGGGTACAGTAAATGTAATGCGCTGGGTACAGTAAATGTAATGAGCTGGGTGCAGTAAATATATAATGAGCTCGGTACAGTAAATGTAATGCGCTGGGTACAGTAAATGTAATGTGCTGGGTAAGTAAATGTAATAAACTGGGTGCAGTAAATGTAATAAGCTGGTTACAGTAAATGTAATGAGCTGGGTACAGTAAATGTAATGTGCTTGGTTCAGTAAATATGACCTGGGTACAGTAAATGTAATGTGATGGGTACAGTAAAAATATAATGAGCTGGGTACCTTAAATGTAACGAGCTTGGTACAGTCAATGAAATAGCTGGGTACAGTAAATGTTTTAAAAAATTTGAACACTTTACTCTTTCTGTCCTCAAATAAAATATGGGCAACCAGGGCTGGAATTCACAAAATGCTTGTCAGAATAGCAAAATGGGAAGACCCTTTTCAGACTGCTTCTTCAGAAGCAGTCTGATCTGGGTCTGCCCTACTTGTTTAGGCCTTTTTGGTAGGCAACTAGTGTTTGGAATTTTGGAACATCAACTGTACTTCGGTTATCATAGTCTAATTAATAAGTGATCAGGGCCTTATGCAATTCAGGGGCCAGTTTTAATAAACATATTTCATCCTACAACTTTGATACAGAGTGCATGTAAAGCAATGGGAGATACAAGCTGTTTATGATGAAAATACATTATGCAACCTTTGATAAAACATGAATGCTTGACTTGAGATCGAGGGACAGCGGGTTTGAGCCTCACCGGTGTCACTGCTTTGTGTACTTGAGCAAGAACATTAATCCTAGCTTAGTACTGGTTCAACCGAGGAGGACCCATCCCTTTGTTACTGAAAGATTTTTGATGGGACGTAAAGAATCAAATCAAACAAACAAACAAAACTGGCCTCAGAAGTCTTATATTCAAAAGATGGGCACATGAACGCTATTTCAATTTCGTTTGGCCATTTTGAATGGTCTTTTAGTTCACAGAAGGGGACTACAGGTTTATCCTACATCTGTCTGCAGGTCATGCGTTGCAATATATGAAAATAGATTGTGATAACTGAAAATAGAGAATCTTACATGAGTGCTCATGTATTATTGAATTTATTAAAATGAGTTGGGTGGTGAAAAAGAGATAAACTGTGAGGCTTGAAGAGCATTTTATCTCTATTTCATGACATGTTCAATAAATAGAGGATATTCAAATTTTTGGAATGAATATGCCATTTATTTCATCGAGTGAAGCGAAAAATGCATATTTCATGAGTGGCGAATGAAATATACATTTTCTCGCTTCACAAGATGAAATGAATGGCATATTCATTCCAAAGATTTGAATTTTCTTTTTATTATATACAATTTTAAGCGTAACAGATATTTTGCACTAAATGACGTCACACATGTTTGCACATTAGGTCATATTAATACGGTAAATGTTCTAAAAGTTCGAACACAAAAAAAATAATTATTTTTTCCGCTGTTCGTAATTTTAGAAATTATGTTTCAGAAAAAGTGCTAGTGTTCGTAATTTTAGAATGTGGTCTTTAGCATGAGCAAAAACGGTATATATGCATGTAAAAATGTGGTAGAAACGTGTTGAAAACACGGCGATATAATTCTGCGGTATATACTCATTTTTCTTTTCAACCGCCGCTAAATTCTTGCAGGCTGAGTCAGTAAACTGTCCAGCGCGTGCGTAATTACCAAGTCGAGAGCCAGGCACGTGCATGTTATGTCACTCAATTTACTTACAAGTCGTAAAAGTCCACTTATTTAACCTCGGACTACCGATCAATCGCTACACTTTCGTTTATTCTTCAGAAAACCAAAACGCTTTTGCTTGCTCTCCATCTGCGCAAATGCCGTTTATAATGTAATCTCGTCGATCAGAATTTTTTGCAAAGATATACACGAAACTTTGAAATACGTAGACGAGTTCTCAGAGTTAAAAAAATGAAGAAATTCAAAAAGACCACCTCTCTCTCTCTCTCTCTCTCTCTCTCTCTCTCTCTCTCTCTCTACTTGTCGATCTGTCGATGCACTTTGATTTTTCCTGAAAGGGAGTGCATGTACCAGTCTCTCTCTCTTTCTCTCTCTATTTACATTTGCAAAAACGGTTTGGATCCAGATCAGACCCGAATGGAATTCAGGAAAGAATGTTTCGTTAATTAAAAAATTGCGCATGCGATATAAAGTATGCAAAGTGACGTACAAAAGCCGATGGGCATGATAAAATGGGTTTTCAGTATATCTCAATAAGTGTATACATTGTCCGGTCCCATGCGCGGATCCAGAGGGGGGACAGGGGGTCCGGGTCCACCCACCCCTGAAATATCACAAAAATATATCATTTCTTAGCAATTCTGGACCAGATCCCCTGGAATTCTCAAAACTACCAAGCCAGTATTCAACATTGGGTCAGCGAAACGCCATTTAAAGGTGTTTCGCTGACGGGCCGATGGTGACCCGCTTTTAGTGATATTTGGATCCTCTCTCTCTTAAAAAAGAAGAACAGTTCGGATCCAGATCTGATCCGAATGGAATTCAGGAAAGAATGTGTCATAAATTTAAACATTTGGCCATGCATTTGAAAGCATGCAAAGCATCAATACTGTCGAATATCCGACTTTGTCGTGCAAAAGCCGATGCGCACGAGAAGCATCTCCAAGTATCATTTTGATATTTTTCGAGATTACAAGCAAGCGCTAGTCTATCTCTCTCTCTCTCTCTCTCTCTCTCTCTCTCTCAAAGTTTGCAAATAGTTTGGATCCAGAAGATCTCCGACGTCTTGCCAAATCAAATCAGGGGCAAACAGGATACCAAGAATTAATCATGTAAGCGAACGTTCGACTTTGCGTCCGATGTCTCGGATGAATATAATTGAGCCGTGACATCTGATTTCCAACAATCAGCAAAGCCTCGGATCAGCCTGCACATATGCACAGTCTAATCAGAGCCTTTGTTAGCCGCTTGAATATTCTTTGAGTGTTGAGCTACTGACTGAACATCGTTTGGAATTTTTAAGCTTAAAAGGAGGCTGCACAGGCTCGTCTGAGAATGCCACATTGTGTCCCGGCTCAATTTATGATATATTGGCTTCGAGCCGATGCGTACGATACGCTGGATGGTACATTCATATCTCAAAGAAAAGGAAAAATTCAGACAAGTTCCACAAATCAAGTTTTTCATGCATGCAGTGCGCCGTTTCATGCTCGAGTTCATTGAAATTGTTGTTGTTTTTTCATGCAAACCCATGAAAAGGAGACACAGCTATGCAATTATGTTTTGTGGGCTAAGTCCGCTTTCGTGCGCCAAAGGCCAAAGCCACCGCGTGCTACCCGAGTCTTAAAACAACAACAACACGTGGTCTGATAGTCGGCTTCTTTGATCTCAAACACATGTCCGTGAACCATTACACTGTCCTTTTGTCTGCGGCTGATATACTATTAGCAGTGCTGGACCCAGCCCCCCCCCCCCCCCCCCCCCCAAGATTTTTTTAGCGGACAGTTTGGGCCCAGATCTGGCCCGACAAAATGTTTAATGTTTTGTTCTAGAAACAAAGGTGCTGATAAGACTGCATGTGCGGTATGCAGGCTGATCTTCGCATGTAACAAAGTCGGGGTACATACATTTACAGACGTGTGGTAAATAAAGCGATTTCTGAGATGTCAGGCGCTGGCGATTTTCCGCGGATGCGCAGGCTCGTCTGAGCCTTCGCTGCTCGCATAGCTGACTTATTTCATGAAATTAAATATGTAACTAATAAATTCATCAAGATGCAGAATCGTGCTGCAATCAATTTATTTCTTGGTACATGTTTGTGCGTCTGTGCGTACATTATACCGGAAATGCACTCATAGGTTCCTCCATGTGCAGTTTCATGAGGACAAACAGACACGCCGTGATCGGCTCAACAGTTTGTTAAAATGTTCCATTTTGAGGAATTTGATGTTTTTGATTGATTGGAATAGCCATTATTATATGTACTTAGAAAACCGCTGACAAGTATTTAAAAGTCAACGTACGTAGATGTCTAGAATTTTTATTTGGCTAGAGTCTTCATCCACTTTAAACTTTGTTAGTGAACGAGACCCTGACGAGATTGTGCAAACACACATGCTCTCCTGAGTCTGCGCTGATCACATCTGTCATAAGAACCGAGCTCATATGGGGCTCCGCGCAAGTTGATTTCATGCTCGGGTCCGAGCAGTGTTCAAGAAAAGAGCACACGAATAGAATTATTTATATAGAATGATAGAAGTGCCCTCCGTGTCGCACGCGACTTGGACATATTGCCGAACTGGGAAATCCTTTAAAATGCTTAAAAGGGAGGGGATGGTAGGAGGTGTGAGTCGGACAACCTGAGAATCACACATATTTAAGCCTTAAGTAAACTCTCTCTCTTCGGGCTGGTATTTTAGAGAAAAAAAAACGAGTACGTGTCACAGCACACTATGCCTGTGTCAACGTGCATAATTCGCATGCAATTAGCTGGTCAGTAATAAATAATGATCTCAGCCATTTGGGTGGATACATATACTCAATAGGGCGGGTCAAAGCAGTTTCGGAATCGTTGCAGGAACTTGTCCGTGCATCAAGCATCAAGTTCGTCAATGCTGGTGACCTTGAATAATGTATAACGTATAACGTCACGCGCTGGCACGCGAAATAGAACGCCACATGCCAGATTACAAATCTAAGTAGATTGGAACATTCCAAATGTCGCTACCGCTCACGTGCTGTACGGTAGAAGTATACCGAACACAGATGGGACAAACAGATTAACGGACATCGATTTTCCGCCGAAAATAACGTGTGTTCGTAATTTTAGAAATTCACTTTTCCGAAAAAGGGCAGTGTTCGAATTTTAAGGATGTTTTAAAAATTATTTTCGGCGATAATTTTAGGTGTTCGTAATTTTAGAATGTTCGAAATTTTAGAACATTTACCGTAATGTGCAATGACGGCCAAAACTGAAACCATTGGAGCAGGAGTACATAAAGTGAAAATTTCAGCAACTCCTGACAATTTAATTACCAAAATTTTCCTTGCGATCTAACTATAAAAATGAATAAGTGTGATCAACACTTTGTGTTTTTGTCCACTAATAAGATAGTTACAGGCGTTTGAAATTCTGAAGTGGGCTCAAGGAAATCAATGGAGAAAGCAGAGGACATCCAATTTCACCTGTGAAATACAACTTATTTTTTCACTGCAGTGAAAATGCAACTTTTTATATTTTCACAACTGTGAAATACAGCCTTTTTTTTTTTTAAATATGCATTATATTTAATCAATATTTTCCTGTATTTTATTACTTTGTATATAATAAATATCAATAATACAGGAGCACAAATGTAAGATTCTATTTATCACATGACACAAAAATGGTGGTTGCTATGATTATGCAAATTTAGAAAATATTGGATAATAACTTAATGCCAACAATATCTCTGAAATGGTTATAGCACAACTAAAGTGCCAATCACAACTGCAGCAGACGACAAATTTTGTGATGTCTCCCAATTTTCGACAAAAATAAGGTATGATATTACATGAAGATCGTCTGCGAGCAGATGATTCTCATGAAATATCATGCCTTATTTGTTATTTTTGAAAAAGCGGCAAAATTTGCAATTGTCGTTTGCAAATTGTAGGCGGTGCTTTAAGGGTTAACCCTTATCATGCAAATAAATTGTGTCCTGAAAAGGTCTGCTTTTTACATATATTTAAATGCACTTCAGACTTCACTACTTTTGATCATGAAAGCAAACACTATGAACTCTGATCAGACTGCTCCAATGGGAGCAGCCTGATCTGGGTCCATCTTGTTTGCAATATAGGCTACCAAAGTACAAAAGCAAAATAGAGATAAGACGACAATTGTCGTGAATCGCTGGTAAAGGGTTAATACACATGGTTTACTTTTTTAACCCTTAAAGCGCCACCTACAATTTGCAGCAGACGACAATTTCAAATTTTTCTGCAGTAGGATAAAAGCTGAAATCCAGTCATAATGTAGAAAATATATAAGCTAGACTCATGAAACTTGAAATATGTATCGAAACAAACGGTACATGTAACACAAAATATGGTTGTTGTGATATTCAATATTGGGGTGAAATCTGGTTATAACACAGAGTGTAGGGACTTTACCGTTAAGGGACTTCCATGTCCTTTGCAATACTCATCAACTCTTTTCCCGCTAGTGGCGAATTTCATCGTCTGCTGATCACCTTTGCAATCAATTTGGACCCAGATCAGAGTCGTGATCTGATCCAAACCATTTGACACTCTGATAGTGTTCCTGAAATAATTTTTTGAAAAAGTGAATTTTGAAAAAAAGTCAGCAGACAACAAAAGCATGAAAAATTACCCAGCATGCAAAGAGTTAATTGCATTTATATTTGATCCAGTGCATGAGATTTTCAACAATGTGGTATGTGCGACCAGCAAAGCCTCAGATCAGCCTGCGCATACGCGCAGTCTGATCAGAGCCTTTGCTAGTCGCTTGAGTATTCTATGATTGTTAAGCTACTGAATGAACACCATTTGGAGTTTCTTAGCTTAACAGGAGGCTGCAGAGGCCCGTCCGAGTCTACACTTGTCAAAATGTAAAATTGTTGGAAATCTCACGCTGCAGCTCGTTTTATGTGAAGAGGACAGTCCATTGTGATACTACTCATTTAAACTGATAATGCACCATTCATGAAATGCAGCAGCACAACAAATTTGTTGAGTCACTTGAAATATCAGTATTGTTTCGTTTCGTAAAAAAGCAAGAAATATATCAAAACATCACTGATATGGATATACATGTACACTAGTCCTATAATGGTTCTCAGAATTAACGGGCCGCATAGCACAGTCAGTAACATGTCCAACTGGAGACAGTGTCTGACTGCAGATCCAGGGGTCTCGAGTTCGATCCAGGCATGGTTCCATACTTTCGCGGAGACTGGGCATGAAATAATTACTAAGGCCATTTTCCTCCCTTTCGCTGATTCAAGAAGGACTGTTGTCAGTTACATGCGAAAGTTTGTGCACAAAGTACTGGTTAACCGCTTAGTCAAGCTTGCCCAGGAAAAAAGTGTGGTAAATTGAACTGACCGTCCCGACATGACCATAGCTGTTGACTGGGACGTAAAGAACCAAACAAAACAAAAAGCAACATTATTTGAAAACATCTTTACTGAAATGGATATACATGTAGGCAAGTCTTATAATGGCTCTCAAAATTTAGAATTTACGCAGAGATTTAACCCATAAAGGGCCACCTATAATTTGCAGCAGACGACAATTTCAAATTTTTTTTTTTTTTTTTTTCAAAAATAAATAATAAAGCATGATTTTTCAAGAGAATCGTCTGCTGGCAGATGATTCTCATGAAATATCATACCTTATTTTTTTTGTAAATTAGGAAAGATGTCGCAAAATATTTCGTCTGCTGCAGTTGTGATTGGCGCTTTAAGGGTTAAGACAATTGGCCAATGGAAATTATGTATGGCATAATTTTTCAAGCATACACATCATACTAAGGTCAGGTCATAAATTCTGTTAATCCTTTTCCCTGGTCACAACTTTTATCGCCTGCTCCTCTCGTCAGCTTAAGTTCTTTGGTAGACTATTGCAAACAATATGGACTGTTATTGCTTGCACTTGCAATATATGCAACCTAAGAACATAAGCTGATGAGAACGGACAACAAAAGTCGTGACTGGCGGGAAAAGAGTTATAGGATATTTTTTAATTTTTTTTTCAGGCGAGAAACTACATCAGATCATTGCCAAAATGGGACAAAAAAGAGTTCAAAACTGTTTTTACGAATGCAAACCCATTAGGTAAGTAGTCTCTCAACATCAGCGTCATCCAGCCTTTAAATCAATGCAAAATGCTAATATGAAAGAGGTGTTGCTCTACGTACGAAGATTATGTTCAATCCTTCCTTGATTTAATAACCCTATTGGGGTAATTACTGCTGATAAGCCATTATCTCCTTGTCCAATGAAAATACTGTAAAACCTGTCTAAAACAGCCACTCAAAAATAGACAAAACAAAGGTCTTAAAGACAAATGGTAGCTTAATGCAGGTCGAAAGTACTGCAGAATGCTCTCTTGGAGCATTGTGCTTTACTTTTGACCTGCATTAAGCGATTATCGGTCTTGAAAACCAATTTTGGTCTTCTTTTTTAGTGGCCGCTTAAGACAGGTTTTACTGTACCTGGTTATTGACTTATTCTCATGCAATTTCTGATAAATATTGGCTTATCCTAATGCAATTTCTGATAAATATTGGCTTATTCTCATGCAATTTCTGATAAATATTGGCTTATTCTCATGCAATTTCTGATAAATATTAGCTTATCCTCATGCAATTTCTGATAAATATTGGCTTATTCTCATGCAATTTCTGATAAATATTTGTTTCACTGGTGATTTTCTATAGAAATTTTGATCCATTGTACTCTGATAGGACCAAAACTTTTCCAAGTTCTGGTAGTTTTTGTCAGTGCAATAGTAGGCCCAAGATAAGAGCGTGTAACTGAAAATTATTTTTCTTATTTCTCAACAAAAGCATATGTTGTGAGTACTCAAAAGAACCGTCTCGATGAGACGGTTCTTTTGAGCACCAAAAACACATGTTAAACTGATGGATAAGAAAATAGTCACGATTTTACGATGAAAAAATGCTTAACTGGCCCTATGAATAGGGATTGTGGGTAACAACTTCCTGTTTCTCTTACAGCCATAGATTTATTAGATAAAATGTTAGACCTAGATGCAGAAACCCGAATAACGGCAACACAGGCCCTGGCCCATCCTTACCTCAGACAGTATGCAGACCCCTCGGACGAGCCCACGGCTCCGCCATATGATCAGTCTTACGAGGACCTAGAACTTAGTATACCCGAATGGAGACGTAAGTATTGTTCGATGGTAAAATTTTACACCTAAAAAAATGACCATGTCAATGAGTGTCAAACCTCCAAATAAGGCTGGGTAATTATAAAAAAATATATATTTCTCAATTAAAACATAATGTTGTGAGTACTCAAAAGAATTGTCTAAATGAGATGGTTATTTTGAGCACCAAAACATGCTTAAATTGATGGATAAGAAAATACAGTCAACCCTCTTTATATAATGACCATGTTTGTTCCAAGCTATCTTTGATGTGAAAGTGAATTTGCTGTTAAAAAGAAATGCTGACCAGAACCAGTTTTCCACCTCATTGTCATTTTGTAAAAGAAAATATACAAATGAATTTAAATGCTATATTCCAAATGTATACTTCAGTTCAATTTCATATCGCATCAAAATTCACAAAGCTTCCCTCTTATCAAATGTGACAGATACCTGTTCATGCACAAGACCTTTGCTTGATCACCAAATTGACTGACACATGCTAAAAATTCTGTTATAATGATTTTATTTTCAATAGAAAATGTATATCTGTTTCCAGAACTTACTGTCGGTGTCATTAAATGAATATTATGTTATAAAGAGGTAATTTTAATGGAAACATATCCGTTCCCTGCAGTCGGGTAGTGAATATTCTGTTATAAAGAGTGATGTTATAAAGAGTTTTGACTGTAATCAAGTTTAATAAAAAAAATGCTTTTCAAAAACTTCTAATTTTGTCCTCTGATAAATTTAGATGTGATTTAAAAAAACAAAACAAAAAAACTTGCACACCGGATAAGGACATCTAAGGTTTTATTGGGAATAAAAACTCTTACCTTACCCATGTTATCCTACCTGGAACGTTGTCTGGGAGCTCAGTGGTAGAATGCTTGCCTCGAGACCGAGGGACCGCGGGTTCAGGCCTCACAGGCATCACTGCTTTGTGTCCTTGAGCAAGACACACTCATCCTAGCTTAGTACTTGTTCAACCAGGAAGACCCATCCCTACATAACTAAAAGATTGTTGATGGGCCCTAAGAATGAAACGTTGTCTTGTCTAAATATTGGCTCTATTTGAAGTTACGCACATGATCGTCAAGTAAAGTAATTGGAATGCCAAAGTGACATCATTACGTAATTTTGCAGCTGTGTTCTTTCAAGAAATAAAAATGTGGAATTAAAAGTAAGCAAGAAAAAGAATTTATTAATGTATTGAACTGACTATGACTTACAGTCTCTCGTTAAGTGTTCACCACAAAATTTTTATCATACTGTATTGCTTTAACTCTTTCCTTGCCAGCGGAGACTTTTTTGTCTACTAATAACCATAGGTTTTGATAAACAAAATTTTTCTGCGTAAAATTGTAAATAATTTCTTACCCATCAGTTTTAACATATGTTTTGGGTTCTCAAAAGAACCATCTCATAGAGACGTTTCTTTTGAGTACCCATAATATATGTTTAGTTTGAGAAATAAGAAAATTATTTTTTTGGTATACACTATTAACTATAATCCTGAATAACCTTTGCAAACAGTTTTCGATACAAACCATTTGACACTCTGATAGTGTTCCTGAAAGAATTTTTTTGAAAAAGTTAATTTTGAAAAAAGTCAGCAGACAACAACAAAAGAATGATAAGTTACCTAGCATGGAAAGAGTTAAGCATAAAATAACCAAATGAATATGTTAAAATATAAACTCTGCATACAAACAGGAATGTTTTCTCATTATGTTGCTCATGTTTTAGATTTTTAGCTCACCTGAGCCGAAGGCTCCAAGGTGAGCTATTAGTAAAGCAATGACTCCGCCGTCTGTCGTCTGTCCGTCAACATTTTCAAACGTCTTCTCTGAAACCACTGGGCCAATTGAACTCAAATTTCATATGAAGACTCCTTTGGATGGGGGAACAAAAGTTTGCTTAAGTGGTTCCGGTCCCATGACCAAGATGGCCACCACGCCCATATATGGTTTAAACCCATTAAAATTCTTCTCCAGAACCAGAAGGCTGCTGACCTTAGGACTTGGTATGTAGCATTGGGGATGTGGGGTTTACCAAGTTTGTTCAAATGATGGTCCTAGGTTGACCTTGACCTACTTAACGTGCTTTCTAATGCATTTAAATGGGAATTTTTTTGAAAAGATGATTTTTTGAAAACTGTTGAAGCCAAAGTCATTATAATCACTAGGTATGTTCAATCTAATGAGACAATGACAATATTTAAGTTCCAAGGGTGAAAGTTGACCTTTCAGCCAAGGTTGCTCATATTGGATTCCTACCAAAACATTAAAACATAGTTTACTCAGAAGCGATTAGGCCAATTGAACTCAAATTTCACATGAAGACTCCTTGCGATAAGTTGGCCAAAAGTTTTACAAATTGTTTTGGATACGTGACCAAGATGGCCGACATACCCATATATGGTAAAAACCCTTTAAAAATCTTCTCCAGAACCAGAAGGCTGATAACCTTGGGACTTGGTATGTAACAGTTGGGATGTGTGGCCTGCCAAGTTTGTTCAAATGACGAGCCTAGGTTGACCTTGACCTACTTAACATCAAGGTCAAATTTGCTTCCTAATGCATTTAAATTTGAAACCTTTTGAAAAGTTGATTTTATGAATACTGTTTACGCCCAAGTCATTTTTCTCACTTGATATGTTAAACCTGATGAGACAATGGCTATAAATGAGTTCCAGAGGTCAAAGTTGACCTTCGACCTTTCCGCCAATGTCGCTTATATTGGAGTCCCATCAACATATTAAAACATAGTTTTCTCAGAAACCAATAGACTGCTGCACTGACCTCGTAGGTAAACGAGAGACAGTATAAAGGCAAATTTACCGCCCTGGTAATCCATATCGCTAAATGCTTTATGTAAACCAAGCGTCTATTTAGCATCTATGAATAGACGACTTTCTCTTATCTTATTTACATGATTTCTTCTGTGTTACGAAAAGATCTGAGGGTGTAGATCTATTTTTTCTCTAAACCTTCAACTTGGTTCTTTCTTCGCATGATAACACAGTGTATTAAAGAGAGCTCTATGTTATGACATGTTTTACCCTCAGAATAAATAGATCTATGATATTTTGTGGATCCAAACTATTTTCAAAAATTATCAGCAGACGACGCTAATAGGTAAAGTGTAATCTATGCAGGTGGCTGTTAGACATTAGTGGTTCTATAAATACACTGCCTGATTCTGAATACATCTATGACGTTTAGTTACTCCGCTCATCTCAGTGGTCGAATAAAACATGTGACTACCGCTTTGCTACTGTCCCTTGTTCATACGAGGGGGCAGTGAAGCAGTCTAAGAAACCAATAGCCTATAGGCTAATTTATTTCTAATTTCATATAACATTTCATATAACATTAATGTATTGCAGCAGACTGCATGCTTGGTGGTCAACCCAATCAGGGTAGGCAACATTGCTTTCCTCTTTAATTGCACGCTGGTGGGTCAGACTTCAGACTCAATGACGGTTCCGACTTAAAGACTTATCTATTGATGAGATGGCAGGGGCCTGATGCTTTGGCTTTTGTCAGGCCCACCGGGGTCTACCTGTTGGATTTCTTTTGCTCCGGTATTCCGTTTTATGTACGAGGGCTGTTCAAATATGAATGCAAGTAGCTTCATAACTTTCTTCACATATATGCTACGTCAAAATGGTAAGCGTTTCTATAAAGGACTGTATGCCACCTTTAAACTGGTACCAGACCTAAAGACAAACACAGTATACTTATCGAGTTATAGCCCTTGGAATAAGGGTCACGTTAGTATACTAACAAACTTAATGCTTTGAACATATACCAGTGATAGACGAGCGTATAATTCTTCGAGAAACAGGTGAAATTTCTTGAAATTTTGATGGAAGTATCACCATGTTCTTTTATAATGATTCTGTGAAGGTTGCGAAAATCCGACATGCCTTTGTTAAATTACAATGAATCGTTTTCACTAAAGTCTCATTATGTTTGCAAATAAATGGTTAACAAAACATCACCTTGCAGTTTTCAGCTAAACTTATCACTAATAAAATGCACGAAACAACATTTAAACTTGTTTGAACTCAAAGACAATATGTTGATCGCTCATACTGAGTTGTTGCTACAAATTATTGATGGATAATGGGTATTTTTTAAACGCTGAAAAGCATTTTTATCAAGTCAAAAATGCCTAAAGTGAAGGGGTTATATAATTTATTCTTAATTTTGTTTTCATAATTTTGCGACTTTATTCTAAATTTGGACGTAAACTTTGAGTTTGACCTCTATAGAAGTTATTTATAATAAAATTACTTACCTGGTCTTGAGAAGTAGACAGATTGACCCTATTTTAATTAATGTAAACACGTCATTAAGAAACAGAAAAATGCTTGAAAAATGATATAAAATATGATAACTCTGTAAATAGAGGACGATTCGTTTTGAAAACTCCCTTATGACATATTTAACATGTTTTCCGCAAAATGCAAAGAAAAAGACACAGCGATGTTCATTATTACATCAACAGCAGATAACTCAAAATAACGTTGATCATAAAATTAATGACGTCACAAACGTACCTGTTTACTCGAGATAGAAACAGTATTATATAAAGTTTTTCCTACAAGCAACTTTGGGATTGTAACTTAGACTTGCAGCTAAAATTTGGTGTCATTTTGTCTCAAATTAACAAAGATATGACACTATATCCGCACAAGTACCAAAACGTGTGTTGCAATTTGATTCAGAAAAACTTCAGTATACTAGAGCGGCCTTTATATAAGGGTCTGTAACTCGAGAAAAATAGTTTTTGTTTCTTTATGTTTGGTGACATTTGAAAGGCGAGAAACAGTTCTCTCCAGAAAGGTATGACATTTTGTCGTAGCATATACGTGAAGAAAGTTATGAAGCTACTTGCATTCATATTTGAACAGCCCTCGTACTGTTGAGTCTTTATCTTTGCTTTATCTCCTTTATCTGTTCTAGGAGATGATGCATTGATAAGTTAGGGGTCTTTCATGCAAACCAAACATCTATGTGTCTTGATCCACATCTGAACTAAGGGTGAGGTTGGTGCACCGTTAAACGGGTTTAAGCCCTCCAGTAAAATATTTTTACTGACCGTTCCAAGGCGGCGCTTCTTTTGTGGATCATTTATGTTATTTCTGTCTTGTTTTGTTATGCTTTCATGCATGTCTGTTTGTTGATGCCTTGTGGTCATCTGCTGGGAAAAGGGCTGACCTCTTGGCTCTCGTTTGTGATGTCTAATTGTGACGTTGTCACTTTCTTATTGTTATCCTGGGTCAGGTGTGGTGCTTGATTGTATCAATTCCTGATCTTTGCCCTCTCTTACTTTCATATGGAGACTCCCTAAGTTGAGGGGAGTAAAGCTATAAGGAATGTTAATGCTCACATGTCTAAGATGGCTGCCATGCCCTTATAAGGTAAAAACCCTTTAAATATCTTCTTCTGTATTGGCTTTTGGACTTGGAATGTAGCATTAGGGATGTGTGCCCTACCAGGTATGCACAAATGATGAATCTGGGTTGACCTTGACCTTCTTTACAGCAAGGCCAAATTTGATTTCTAATGCATTTATAATGGAAAAATCTTGAAATGGTCATCTTTCTATAACTGTTAAGCTGAAATCATATATATAAATATATTTAGGTCATTTGACCAAAATGGCCACCATGCCCATATGAATAGACTAGTAAAACAAAATATGTTTAAATAATAAGCCTTTGTTGACCTTGACTTATTTTAACATTATTAAGGAGATCAGGTGAGCGCTTCAGGTCCTCTAGTTTCCAGGGTTTTGGTCCTTAACTCCACCCATGCTATTGGCATCTTTTGTCAACTTATGATAATCTTTGCAAACTGTTTGAATCTAGACCAGGTCTGACATGATGTTGGGCCTGGCCTGTATCCAAATCGTCTGGCACTCTGATGGTATACTCAAAACATTTTTTTTGAAAAAAAAATTTTAACCTGCAGACGACAAAAAACATGCAAAATTGCCCTGCGTGCAAAATTATATATTGTAAAGAATCTTTCTGGTATTTTGCAGGTTATGTGTTTGAAGAAGTGATATCATTCAAGCCTCCTGACCCACTACAAATGGGAGAACAAATGGAAGCCCAATCATAAACTACAAAAATTATTGTGTGTTTTCTATCATCATCAGTCTACTAGTTTAACCCCTTAAAGGGCCACTAAAATTTGTAACAGACTACATTTTGATAATTTGTTACTCTTTAAGAGACCAGATAAAGTTTGAACCCTTAAAGTACAAGTCACAGCAAAAGTTGTCTGTTTTATTTTGCCTGCTGAAATGCTTAAGACTCCATTTAGACAAACATTGTAGACATCAATCAAACTGCTCCTGTAGAAGCAATCTGACCTAGGTCCACACTGTTTGCCACTACACTTACATCAGGCAATACTATACACAAAGATATGCAGCATATGACTTTTAAGTAGATGACATTTTCGCACTTTAACCCTTATTGCGCTAATCGCAACAAAAGGCGTCTGCTTTTCTCGTCTGCTGAAATGTTTAAGAAGCCTCTATGGCAAACAGTGTGGACCCAGATCAGACTGCTCCTGTAGGAGCAGTCTGTTCTGGGTCCACACTGTTTGCTTCTATACTTAAATTCGTCAGTTATGTTAGGCAATTATTTGCTGCAGACGACTTCAGCAGGCGACATTTTCAGATGCATTTTTTTCTTGGCGCTTTAAGGGTTAAGCCTTATTTTCCTGGATATTGAAAAAAAAATGTCACAAAATTTTTCATCTGCTGCAGTTTCCTGCTATTCACTACATTTGTCGTCTGCACTCTCTTCTGCTGAAGTACTTTGATGGCCTATACTGTAAACAATATGGGCCCAGATCAGAATTAGACTGCACCTAGGAGCAATCTGATCAGAGTTCATAGTGTTGACTTCCGTGATGAACTAAGTCTGGATTGCATTTGAATATATGCAGCAGACATAAAAAGCAAACGGCAAGCATTTTTTCAAACCCAGATTTGGTGTCAATATATTTCCAATTTGTTTTATTTACTTTCTTAAAGCAGTGTCTTATTTGGTTTCTTAAAGCAGGGATAACATTTTTAAGATGTCGTCTGCTGCAAAGGTTTGATGGCGCTTTATGGGTTATAACCAGTCTTCTACTTAATTTACAAAATACAGTGTACTTGAGATTTGCCAGTGTAACTTGCATTAGATGCTTTTACACACCGACACATAGGGCCTACACATGAGCCTCAACGCGAGAAAACCTGTTTCCAACAGCATAAGTTTCAAACCAGTCTACTCAGCTACAGAGACTAGTTAGAAAATTGAAATTTTGCATGGAGCAAGTTTAGATATTACAGTAAAACCTGTGTAAAACAGCCACTCAAAAATAGACAAATCAAAGATCTTAATGACAAATGGTAGCTAAATGAAGGTCAAAAGTATTGCAGAATGCTCCCCTTGGAGCAATCTGCAATACTTTTGACCTGCATTAAGTGATAATTGGTCTCGAACACAAATTTTCAGTCTTTTTGAGAGTAGCCGTTTTACACAGGTTTTACTCTTTGCTCTACAGGAAGCCAATAAGAAAGGTGTTGATCAGACTGCGCGGGCTAATCTGCACCTTTGTTGTTTGCATGCAACAAACTCAGGTTTTCTCACTTCAAGGCCAATATATAATGGGGCTTTCTGGTCAGGACTTTTTAACCCATATAAGCCTAGTGTCCTTATTATAGGACATAGACAAGCAGTACAGACTCAGATCAGACACTGTGTAATTTGGCGTCTGATCAGAGTCTTCACTGTCTGCTAACCAAATGTTCTATTAAAATTTTAATGAAAATGAAAAATCATACTCAACAACCCTAAAATTGGAAATGGGATCGTCCAGTTGATAATGACTGGAAAAAGTCACTTTAACCTAACCCTTTCCTTCATGAATATTCATGCTAGGCTCCACCTACTATGAATAATTTAATAACTTATCAGGTCTACTAGTGTAGGAACAGATATATCATATTTCCATAAGCAAACAGAGAAGACCCTGATCAGGCAGCTCTTACAAGAGCTGCCTGATCTGGGTCTGCTCTGTTTGCAAAAGTGTTAAAAGGCGTCTCTATGAGGTAAAGGGTTAATTGGGTTAACCCTTAAAGCGCCAATCATGACTGCAGCAGACAACAAATTTGGCTCTCATGAAATATCATGCCTTATTTGTTATTTTTGAAAAAACAGCAAAATTTGAAATTGTCGTCTGCTACAAATTATAGGTGGCGCTTGATGGGTTGAAGTTACCTTGAAAATGAGTTGATTTCCAAATCATAACTCGAACACACAAGCAAAATAGAGACACTGGCCAAAGTCTGCATTATGCAATAATATCAATTGGGTATTTGCTTTAATAGTGTACATGGACTTGAAAAGTGAGATGATCTTTTTCGTACACGTATAAGACGCTTTTTCAACTGAAAAATTGTGACATTGTCCTATTTCTTTAATTAAAGGTATTTTGGGGTACTTATTTGAATTCAGTTGTCTTCAATAATGTGACGCTTTCCATGTGGACCCACAAAATATTTTATGGAGAAACAAGAAAAAATGTAAATCTGGATACCGCTCCTATCTAAAGCTCTGCATTTAACTTACTTGCTGGGTAATTTTTCGTGCTCTTGTTGTGGTCTGCTGAATTATTTCAGAATTAACCTTTAGAAAAATTCTTTCAGGAACGCTATAAGGGTTTCAAACGTTTTGGATCCAGAACAGGACTGACATTCTGTTGGCCCAGATCGGGGTCCAAAATTCAAACTATTTGCAAAGGTTATCAGCAGACGACAAAAGTTAAAGCTTGCATGAAAAGAGTTCATTTTACCCTTTCTTGCAAATTGGCTTATGTAATTTAGACTCTAATTCTTTTAGCACATGCAATAGTGCTTTGGACTGGTTATCTAACAGATATTGACCCTAAAAGCCCCTATCACGACTGCAGCAGAAGGCAAATTTGTCGTATCTTTCTCAGTTTCTGTAAAAGTAATTCCTGACATTTCTTGTCAATTGATTTACATGAAATATCAGGCTCCGGGGTTATAACAAATTTTTCATACTTGTCTCAACTTACCATGGAATTTATCATGCTCATATATGTAAAAATGCAATTGTTGGCATTTTAACATTTATCAGCATGATAAATGCAGTATCTGAGAGTTTTAAAGCAAGAAAAGATTATTTTTTAGTATTTTAGTTATTATGAGCAGATGAAATTTCATGCTCAGTTGAGATGAGCATGAAAAGTTTTATAACCTCGGGGCCAGGCTTTATTTGGTTTCCTAAAAAGCAATCAAATTTGAAACTGTCGTCTGCTGCAATTTTTAGTGGGGATTAAAGAATTGTTGCAAGTGTACACGCACACATGTAGGTGAGTTTTCAATTTCTGATGGAGGTGGTAAATTGTGTAGACACAGATGAGATGCCATATTGTGATGTCAGGTCTGTGTCTACACCGTTTGACAACATTCTGTTTTTAGGACACTAGACATGAATGGCATCAGAAGTGTTACCATGGTAACTCCCTAAATATTTTATTTGTATAATCACCTAACATCTTTTTGTATTTATACTTTTCCTTTTTTTCCTGTTTTAAACAAGATCCCATCCCCTCATTTTTTGTTACAATATATCTCTGTACTTTGTAGCTGCCTTTGGTGAAACAAACATTCAAACTGCATGCATTATTTGATGCAAAAAAATTAACAATTCTTTGCAAAAAAAATAACAATTCTTTGATCCTTATATTCTGCTATGTTTTTTTATGTTCTACTCATTTCATTTTCATTCTTCCCATACAACCCTATTCCATTCCATAAACCCGGTCATAATATAGTATAGTTAAAATTCTACCTTTGGAAAAGGCATAGACAAACAGTGTAGACCCAACTCAGTCTTTAGTGTTTTGTTATCCCCTGCCAAAGGCTGAAGTTAATAAGTTGATTCTAATATAGGCTAAGGGAGCGCAGTGGCTCAGTGGTAGAGTGCTTGACTCAAGACCGAAGGGCCGTGGGTTCGAGCCTCACCGGCGTCACTGCGTTGTGGTCCTTGAGCAAGACACATTTATCCTAGCTTAGTACTGGTTCAACCCAGGAAGATCCGTCCCTATATAGCTGAAAGATTGTTGATGGGACGTAAAGAATCAAATCAAACAAACAAAACTAATATAGGCTATCAACCTTCCAAGGCATTGGCGAAGGTCCCATTACTCAGTTACGCATGTGCGTAATAAAAAAAAAAGTAACATTCAAGGGAGGTCACCTAATGTGGTAATAGTGATTTTCCATACTATAAGGAACAAATTCTTTCCTTTTAGAGAACTTCCCATTTTGAAAAGGGACACAATAGAAGAGAATCACTGCTTGATCCAGTAGTCGCCCTTTGATGTGCATAACCTTTTCAGTGATCTGGCTACGCTATTGCAAGGTATGCCAAAACTAGATCCCTCAGCCTTTGGCAGGAGATAACAAAACATTAAAGACTGACTAGAGTAGCCCAGATCAGACTGCTTCTTCAGAAGCAGTCTAGTCAGGACCTTCCCTGTTTGCTATTCTGAAAAGCATTTTGTGAATTGAAGTCCTGATAGCGTTTTTTTTTAGTAAAGAACTGTACAAGTACATGTAGTGTTAAAAAACTTTAGAGCATTTACTGTAGATGACACAAGTTCTACACTGAAATTACTGGATGTTACTAACAGTCAAGAGGGTAGTCAACCTTCTTTACAATGACATTGTTTGACGTTAAACTGAATTTCTGTTGTAATGAAAATAAATTCAATCTAAAAGGTACATTTGTGCAAATACAACCGACGTAAATAAATTTGCTGTTATAAAGTGTATCAGTATAAAAACGGTGCACTGTATCTGAATGAGTGGTCAGAGCTAAGATCAAAATAAGTTATTACTTGAAAGTCCAAGGGATCAGAATTTTCACTCCCAAATTTGAGTTTACCCATTTATGCCTAACGGAATATCCTACCCTTATCAATTGGACCAATAGAACAGTCTGTAAACAAACAGTGGAGACCCTGATCAGAGGCCGCGTCTGATCTGAGACAGCACTGTTTGTCTTTGTCCCACAAAAAAGACGCTTGGCTTAACTCTTTTCATTCTGATAGATTTTCCCTTAACATATTGATACAATAAGTATGGGATAGTCCATTTTATGTTCTAAGGGGTTATGGGACGAAACTTCCAAATTCGGATATATGTCCTTAAAAATTTATCTTAGCAAACAGTGCAGACCCTGATGAAATGCCACATAAGACAGCATTTCATCTGGGTCTTCCCTGTTTGCTAAACTGCATGGTTACCTGTATCCAGAATGAAAAGGGTTAAAAGGAGATTGCATTTCAATCAAAAATTTAGTAATTTTGAATACAGTAAAACCTCAAAAATTTGAACCCCAATTTTTCGAAATACTCGCGTATTCGAAATAGATTTGTGACACACTGGATTCAGATATGAGGACCTGTTTATGAACTATAAAAACATGTTTTTGGTGTGTAAAAGAAAAGTCTCCTCGAGATGTTTCTTTTATGCACCAAAAACTTATGTTTGAAATATAAACACTTATAAAAATAATTTTTTGGGGGTAATATATTTTCATGTCTACCTCCCTATCATTCAAACTTGTCCACTATGTGTTATAGGTACTTATAAGAAGTGCCTCCCAAATTCAGTAAACTTTCAAAGGTAGATTGTTTGAATCCCATAACTCTGCTTTGGATCCCTGCAGCAATATTTTGAATAATTTGTTATCTGTCTTTCATTCAATCAGCTTACCATTTTTTTTCTGAACCCCTCCCAATTGTTTATATTTTGTTGAAATATGTGATAGCCCAGTTTTTCCATTGTTGGGTACTATAGTAAGAGAGAGATTTTTTGTTATATTGAAGCCACATCATATAAAAACCTGGTTAGGGTTAATGGTCTTCACTCCATCCTTGGATGACATTGTTGTCTGCTGATAGCCTTTGCAAACAGTCAGGACCAAAATCAGGACCAACAGAATGTCAGTCCTTATCTGGATCCAAATTGTTTTACATTCTGATAGTGTTCCTGAAAGAATTTGAAGTAGTCAATTTTGAAAAAAATCAACAGACAACAAAAGCATGAAAGATCACACAGCTAAGCTGCATGCAGATGTTAGCTGGTCTGTGTAGCTAAACAGGCAGATTACACATCCGAATGACTGGGTTTCTCATGATGTGGTTGTCTTAGAATTCGATTTATAACATATGTTTATGCTGTATATTTATGCCAAGCAGAGTCCGATCAACCTGTAGTTATGCAGTCTGATCAGTTTTTATTGCTCATTTTGCATTGCCATGGGATGTTATCGTGTAATAGTCCGATCAACCTGTAGTTATGCAGTCTGATCAACTTGTTTTGTTCATTTTGCATTGCCATGGGATGTTATTGTGTAATATACATGTAGTTATATAATCAGGTAATGGCTTGCATGTTTTGGCCTAAATCTTTATCCAGCCATTATTTTTTGACACAAAAGGTTGTCTGCTTATTACGTCTGCTGCCCATATAATGCAATCCACAAAAGTTTTACCATGGAAGCAAACACTATGAACCCTGATCAGACTGGTCCTGATCTGGGTCCATATTGTTTGCACTATTGGCAGCCAAAGTACATAAGCAGATGAGAGAGCAGACAACAATTGTCTTGAATGGCAGGATCCAGCATCATTTGGGATTAAAGTCAGCTGCTTTGTGTAGAACCTAAAAAACTATTTGCCTGCTAGTGTCATCTGATAACCTTTGCAAACAGTTTGGACTTGTAACAGGTCTGACGTTTTGTTTTGCAAAGGCTATCAGCAGAAGGCATAAGTTGTCACTTGCAGGAAGAGTTAAGAGTGTTGGACCCCCTGAAAGTCATATTACAGGAAAACCAAGAAAATAAATTTTTCAAAATACTCCCTAATTCGAAATAAATTTGGGACATACTGGATTCAGAGAATAGAACCTGTTCATGGTCTATGTTAATAACTGCATATAATAACATATGTTTTGGGTGCGCATAAAAAACGTCTCTTTGAGACGCACCCAAAACTTATGTTTGATAGAAAAAATCTCTTTGAGACGTTTCTTTTACACATCCAAAACTTATGTTTGATAGAATAAATCTCATTGAGATGTTTCTTTTACACACCCAAAACTTATGTTTGATAGAAAAAATCTTTTTTCAGATGTTTCTTTTATGCACCCAAAACTTTTGTTTGATAAAAAAACTGATTTTTGTAAAAGTTCTACCTTCCTATAATTCGAACTACTGATAATTCAAAATAAAACCTCCAGTCCTGAGGACTTTGAATTTACAAGATTCAACTGATATAACGGTACTGTTGGATTCTTCCATCTGGTGCGACACAATATGGAGGGTACATTATACTTTCTAAGGGGACACAGGTTAGAATTTCTATTATAAAATTGTATTTCTACTGTGAACATAGTTTTTACCTAATCAAACAGTGCAGACCTTTTTGAGATGCCACATTTTGGGTCTACACTTTAAATATCTGGTTTTACATGGGCACCGACGTGTGAAATCTGTCTTCGGTGGTTAGCGAAAAATAAAGCCGCAGACCAGCATGCGCATACACGCAGTCTGATCATTGGGTTTGTTATTAGCTTATTGGAAAGTATCATATCTAGACTTGCTACAAAGGAAATTTCAATTTTCCAGCTAGTCACTGTAGCCGAGTAGGCTGGTTTGAGTCTCACTTTGTTGGAAACCCCGAAGACAGGGTTTGTCGCATCGAGGCCCATATTATGTTTGGAAAAAAAAAGAAGATTAATTATGAAGTGTGTAGATTAGGATGCCGAATGCGAGTAACATTGCTATTTCTCCAAGGAATATGGGCTCAAACCGATAAATAGAGAATACTAGGTGAGTGTCTTTTGATATCAAGTTTACCAGGCAAGGCTTTGAGAACGCTTGTTGACATCGCGAGGCTTGCCGAGCGATTCAACATGGGTTCTCAAAGCCGAGCCTGGTAAACTTGATATCAAAATACGCGAACCTGGTATTCTATTTATCAGTTTACCCATTGTTTCACTCTTCAGACTACTAGCGATTATGACGTAATTTTCAATTTTTGTGTTGAATCAGCGTCATTAGCGACGTCATTCAAAAGTGCAACGTCATCATGACCTGATAAAGGTAACATGCCGTGAGATAGGAAACGTTTATTAGGTTATTTTGAAACATTTCAGTTAATATTAGGGGTGACTGATAAATTTATTTACTCGCCCTAGATTTTAAGAACCCAAAATGGGTGTGAGGGGTGGATAGAAAAATTTGCATTGAGGATCAGTGATTGGTGTACAAGGCTTGACTAGTGATGACAATAATTGATTCCAAGGGACAATTTTTTCTGTCTGCCCCTTACACCCTAATGCGAATATTTTTCTTGCATTCCTTTTCCTTTTCTCAATTTTATTTTTACTCTTCACCTACTGGTAAATTTTGCATGCATTTTAGTCGTCTGCTGATTTTTTTTCAAAATCATCTGTTTTGAAAAATTATTTCATCAGAGTGATAGTTTGGACCCAGATCTGGCCCAACGTTTTGTTGCGCCCGATCTGGGTCCAAAACTGTTTCCAAAGGTTATCAGCTGATGACACTGGTAGGTAAAAAGAAATACTCCCCACTAATCTTATATATGCTAAACTCGATTTTTTATGTTTTTCACATTGATTTTCGGCGATACCTTTTTAACTATTAATTTTAGCAAATTATGTTCGCGATCAAAGTTTTAGAGAAAAATTAGCGCCGATTTCTCCAAGTGGCCCGAAGTTTGTGGCACAAACATATTTTTGTGTACATAGATTAAGCTTTTGCTTTAGATTGAATTCTGCCAAAATTTCTAAGTCTTTTATTGACAGGTAAATTTCGTAGAGGCGTGACAGAAAGGGTTCATCTCAAAAGAATATTCACAAGGGGTATATATTCAGTTATTCAACGGCTGTTAATAGCATAATCCCGCCGTATAAAGACTCAGAATGTACCGTGCATATTCAGAATCTACTATGAGCATGATCATTTGTAGGTGCAGAAGCTGTAATATCGCATTACGCACCATTTTCCTCTAATACACGTGCTCATAAACGGACAGTTTCGAGATGACCCAACTAGCTTAACGCACGAGCAAATCAGGTGCGATTTCCAATATATTTTAACAAGCCATCCATCGTCTTTCTTATTACATTGGGGCGGTGCAATGTATTTTTTTGACTGACATATTTGACTTAGTTTATTTGTGCTTTGCTTAAAATGCTCAAAGAGTGCATCTATGCGCAGAGTTAATTGCAGTATCCATGATGTAGGAACCGCTTGGAGAAGTTGGCGCTAATTTTTCTCTACAACTTTGATCGCGAACACAGTTTACTAAAACCAATAATAAAAAAGTTATCGCCGAAAATCAATGTGAAAAACATAAAAAAAATCGAGTTTAGTTATAGGGTTTTATTTCAGGATAAAGGGCTGATTGTCCATCGGAAATCAAATTTCGAAACATTGCACTAATTTATGCCCAATTCAGGGTTGCATATAATAGCTAGGTACAGTACCTTTATAATACACCTTCTTATAACACAGATTTGGAAATAACACACACACGATCATGTTGTAACTCCTAAATTTTTGTTACCATGGAATTTTACAAAGTAATTCAGGCCTTTAGTTAAGAGTTTATAACCAAAAATGTTATTTTTATTTCTCAACTAAAACATATGTTGTGGGTACTCAAATGAGATGGCTCTTTTGAGCACCCAAAACACATGTTAAAAATTATGGGCAAGAAAATATTTACAATTGTACGCTGATTTTTTTTATCTAAACCTGCAGGAATTATAGGGAAAAGGTAATTTTTCTACAATTCCTTTGTAATATTGTCCCTTTATAATACAATTCACTTATAACATGGTCACAAACATGTTATAGGGGGACTGCATTGTAAACAGAAGCAAAATAGTGGTCCTATTTTCCTTGGAAAGATAGCTTAAATATTTTTGTATAGATATATATATAATCATAGTATGCTATTAAATATTCATGCAATTGTTTAAAAGATTTTGCATTACAATACTTGTTAGTAATAATCTGTTAATTTATGCAAGGAATTCTTAAGACTTGTTATGGGGGATTATATGGTGAAAATGGATTCATTACTGACAGGCAACTTTCTCAGAGATTTTAGGTCTTGTGGAGAAATGATGTCGTCAGAAGGAAAAGTGGCATAATTAATTCAACACTTCATATAATAGGGCGGATGCGTTTACTAACAGGAATGGACCGGAACGCACCGGAATGGACCGGAATGGACCTCAAAATTCACCCTAGAATACATGTTTTTAAGTGTACTTGACAAGAAATTTTGGTTAAGTAATATCAAATATCAAAAATCTTCGATGTCCAGACAGTTTCAATGCAAAAAATATTTTCTAAAATATTTTCTGTCTTACCCTGATATCTAGTACCTTACTAAGGCTTATACTGGTGTTACTAATTACCGTTGTACTAACTGTTTAAGACAGGCTATAAAACTAACTATTTTACAGAAACCAATAAATTACATCTTGTTAAACTGATCATTCATTTTTTCAATGGAAACAAACTATATACGGTAAATCTTGTATTAGTTCGTACACTCTAATAGTTCGTACACCATAAATTATTCCACGGTGGTCGGACCAAAATGTCATGTATTAGTTCGTACAGTGGTCATTTTCCGATTTGTAATTTTTAATAGTTCGTACACAACGAGTTTTTCCTTCATTTTGGTACCTACGTGGCTTTTAATCAGTGTGTCTGTCTACAATACTTTCGATTTCCTACCGTGTCAAGCACGCCAGCTTACAAACATATCAGCGGCGCCTGTCGGTGCGACCGTCAGCATTGATGCATGCTGAACTTTTATTCCCTGATAAACGCTCTAGTTTCAATGAACGTCGGACTGATGCAAATTTGCACGCCTTTGTCGCCATCACCCAGTCATAACAAAAATCAAATACATGTACATAATCACGCGCGCGTGCACATTGATTGTGAACGTGTCTGTGATCATTGAGCCTTTCCATCAATATTCTCGAGCACGTTAATCCTTATACCAACACAGCTTATTTAGCGCGACTTTTAAATCAAGAGAACTTCTACGCAATGTACATGCATGTTCTTTTTAATCACTGGATCCGAGCATGATGAAATCATATGGACCGGTGCTTATAACAAATGTGATCAGCGAAGGCTCAGGAGAGCAATCTTGTCAGGGTCACGCTGCTCGCTAACTCAAAGTTTTAAGTGGATGGGACTAAGGCCTAAACTATCTAGACATTTACGTACTCTCACTAAAAAGCTGTGCTTTAAATATGCGAACATCAAACTAAGTTCACCAAAACGCGCACGCAAAAAGCGTAATAAAATAAGTCTAAACTGGCAAAGAGCCTAGCGTGGCGCCCTCGTGAAACTGTATTATGGGACTAAAAGATTGAACAGATTAAATGATTCCAGTGGATCATCACACGTACGCACAGACGCACAAACTAAGATGTAAATTTATTTTTGCATGCTTTACATTGGGCTGTCAATGAAACGAATCAGTTCTTGAGATGATGACGCCTCTCGCACATGCGGCCAGTGAAGGCTCAGACGAGTCTGCACATCCGCTTAGTCTTGCCAGGGACATAACGGCTCACATACACAATGAAGGTGCTTGTCTTAAGTTAGGCTTATAGTCCCACTAGGTGGCTGTGTATACACCAATGAACACCGCAACAATTGTTTGCTTTGAGATAAGAAAAAAGTGTTCGAAAAAGCGTTTTGATTTATGAATAATTTAATATTTAAAACTAAATTCCACATAATCTTTAAGATGATCACCACGACATCCGATCAGGGTTTGCTTTATTTACCCCATTCCGTGTTACTTGTTGTGAGAAACTCGACTTTGTTGCATGCAAACAACAAAGGCGCAGATCAGCCTGCGCATCCGCGCTAGGAAGTATAATAGCTAAACCTGTGAAGATAAAAAATAAAAATCCACCGTCAGACATGCGCGTGCGGATCCAGACATCTCCAACGGGCGGGGGGGGGGGGGGGATGGGGGTTGTTTCTCGAGGGAAGCTCGTATGAAAGTAAATGACATCTTGTAATTTTCCAGGGGGAGGTCCGGGGCCCCTGCCCCCCCCCCCCCCCCCTCCACCCCCCCTATCATAGTTTCCACATTAGTACGACATATCAGGGACTTTCTATACCAGAGAGTGCTTGGACATATGTATTGCCGGGCCTGGTCAATTCACAAACCGTCTGCTAATTATATCAATTGACGTTAAAGGCAAAGACAGCATGATTCTTTTTAAGATCACAGAGACCGCTCACTTCAGTTCCGGCCACGTGTTGTTTTAAGATTTGGGGTCGCACGTGGTGGCCTTGACTCAAGAAAATGTACATGACACATTAAGCTAAGCCATGTGTCCTGTTTGTTGGACATGAAAACAGTGACCCAGATCAGAATTCCGCGGCGTATGAACAGGGTCGCCACTGTTTGCTCACAGAATCATGGTCTCAAAATTTAAATGAAAAATACCACCCAACGACGACTAAAACGGAAATAAGCTGTTCACGAGATTGCAAAGACTAGCATGTGCACCCAACACTGTTTTTGGCTGTTAAGATCCCCTGCGAAATCCAATCATTTCACCGTAACCGGGCCTCAAGTAACGAAAGACAGGTTTTCTCGCGGATCCAGAAAGTTTGTCAGATGGGGTCCAACTTTGACGGGTTTCTTTTGTGTTTTTTTTAGTTTGATGAAGGGAGGATGGATCCCAATACCACTATTAGCGGGCCATCAACGGCCCGCCAGCGAATCGCCATCTAAATGGCGTTTCGCTGGCGGGCCGATAATGGCCCAACATTGAATGCTGGATTGGTAGCTTTGTGATTTAAAGGGGATCCGGACCAGTATTGCTAAGAAACCCTATATTTTTGTAATTTTCAAGGGGGGGGGGTCCGGGACCCCCTCTGGATCCGCACATAATGGCGCGAAGTACGAGAATATGGTTCTACATTGATTGCCATTATCATAATCTTAAAATGCTAACACGAAAGGGGGTGTGCGAGCAAGCTCAGCATGTAAGTCGCCACAAGAATACATGAATATGTATATGAAAATGGAATACTGCGACGTCACGATGGAGACTCGAACTAATACAGAAATATACAGGTGTTCATACAAAGGCTTTAAATGGAGTAAACATTCGCAAAACGTAAGTTGTGGGTCTTTTTACAATGCATGGGTAGAGAAATGTACTACTCTCATGAATGAGAGTTCTGCGTTCCAGTTGTTCATATTTCACATTTAGAAGTCCTTTTCATTTTCAGTTTTCATTCAGAACGTGCACTGCACATCAAGAAAAAATCAATCAAGCATACGTACGTCTAGCCTGTCGGACTTGTGTACGCACACATCACAAAACATTGTCTTGTCTACTCCTGTATTGCATTTTCGAGGGTTCTAAGAATCATGACCCAAAACGAAAGCTTCGGTATACGTCAGCTTCACATTGTAAAGCTAGCCGTCGGTAGTGAACAGAAGTTGTATTTTTTTTGTTACGATTCAAATCAAGACAATTGTCATCCCTGACCAGTCCAGTACTGGGTCCTAGATGTCATAGAACGAGTTTACCGGGTGATATCGCCGGGTATATCGCACGTCGTATGTAAAACAAGTACAGTAGGTGATTTGGTTGTTTATTTTCAATCTTCACCATGCTATTAAGAATGTTAGTTTTATTGAAAATACTAATCAGACATTCGATCTGTGATGAGAAAAAAGGATAAACATAAACTCCTCCCTATTTGGCAATTGTCGCATGTTTAGGCCCCGTTTTATCGATCTTCAGAATTTCATTTTATTAGTTCGTACAGTGCAGTTTTTCAGGAAAATAATTTTTATTAGTTCGTACACGGAGAAAAATAATTATTTTTTGCTGTACGAACTAATACAAGATTTACCGTATGCTTCAAAATAAAGTTTAACTTGCTGAAAACTTAATTTATATTGGACTACCCAAGACGATATTTTGAATGTTTGTGTTACTAATTACCGGTGTATGTGTAAACAAATGCATTAGAAAATTATCTGGGTAAAAAACTCTACATGTGATGAGTTTCTATATTGAAACAATCAGTGGCCTTCAATGTGATAGCAGTAAAGGACCTGTTTGAAAGTTTATTATATTTTCTTTGCCTGATTTTGAGAGGGAATACACCGGTAATTAGTAAACACTGGTAATTAGTGAATGAGGGATACTTACACCAGTCACCTATAAAGTATGAATGTATGCAATATAATTCACTGCATTCCTATTTCTTAGTATGTGCATATTTCTATTGCAGATAAATCATTTTGGACGCAGTGATTGTCAAAGCAGTCAAATAACGAAATGCTGTACCAGTAAACATGATATATTAGTCCCATATGGGCTATTTATGTGGGGCTACCCAGATGGGTCTCACAGAACAGCTCTTATATCTTTACATATGCTTGACTATTTGTAAAGACCAGAGACAATCATGTGAGCATTGACATGGGGACTATAATGTTCACAATTGCCATTTGATCAGACTTATTTCTGGACCCTTATTCTTGTAAAATGTGCATCTTCAATATGAACTGACACAATTTAAATGGGTACACAATCATGCAACAAACCACTGACGGTGCTCATATCCACTTCAATGGGTGCAATATCAATAGAAACTGAATTTTAAAGATAAATTATGGTAAAATTATAAATTTAGTTGCATAAAACAAATTAATTTTGATGTCCATTCCGGTTATGGTGGCCCATTCCGATGCGTTCCGGTCCATTCCTGTTATTATACGCACCGTAATAGGGCTACTCCGGCAGTCTATATGCTGTGTGTAGAGATACCTGTAGGGTACAAGTTCTCCCAGCTGCTGCTGTATTTGTATTGCTTTACACTAGGAGAATAGGTCAAATTCTTTTACTGTTATCTCATTTAAATTAATTAGAAGAGTTTATTGTGGGCATAATTGTTAAATAATATTTTTTTTTTTAAAAATACAATATCAACAAAAAGGTGCTCTTGGGATAATATAATGTAATAAAGACGGCCGCTATGGTCAATAACCGCACAAGGTGGATGTTACTTTTCCCCATTTTCAAAGGCTTGGTAAATCTTGAGCAGTGTAGATCCGGGATTAAAGCCTCTGCAAGACCTCATTATCAACTCAATAGTCATAAGAAAGGCCATCCTAATTATGTATGTTCAAAAATTAGAACCCTCTATCTTTATTTTATTCAATTTTTAAAATAAAATTACTCTGCAAATTACCCTTAACAGTTGTTTAATATGCAAAAATCTGGTTTAAAACAATAAACTTGGGATGATCCATATTGTAGGTGTAACAGGTTGTGATTTCCAATATAACTTTGTATTATTTCTCTGAAGATTGCTTTTGTCTTATCAAGTAGTGTAGACCCTGGTGAAATACTGTACTTAATGCGGCATTTCATCTGAGGTTTTACTGTTTGTACACATTTAGGATTCACTAATGTGCAAAGGGTTAACCTTTTTGCCTACTAGTGCCCTCTGCTGATAACCTTAGCAAACAATTTGGACCCAGATCAGGTCCGAAGTTTTGCCGGGATTCAAAATATTGACACGAGACGGGTGGTATTTCTGAGAGAATTTTTCGAAAAAGTTGAATTTAAAGAAAAAAATCAACAGACAACCAAAAAAGCATGCAACATTGCTCAGAAGGCAAAGAATTAAAAACTATTGGATGTCAAATTTTAGAATATAATGCTTTCGCTTTTATATTTGCACGACACAACCATCAAAGTCGCATAAGTGCCTAGTTTGAAAGATGTAATTTATCCTTCAGACTTTAATTCATGTCGGTCTTCTTATAATCTAAACCATCAGGGTCTGCCTTAATACTTATCTTTATACAATTTCCACACAGTTTAACAAGATCATCATTCTTTTTGTCACTAAAAAATGACCCCTCCGAAGTTCTATCTTTCAAACTTTGTTACCATGGAATATGCTGTCCATATGTATGAAACTTAGACTGATACTCAGTCCCCAATGCCATTTCATTTTACTTCATATAATAATTGGGCCTAGACGCGGAAAAACCTGTCTTCGGGGGGGTTTGCAAACAATACAGGCGCAGACGAGCCTGCACATCCGCGCAGTCTGATCAGCGCCTTTGTTGTTCGCTTTTTGGAAAGTATAATATGTAAACTTGCTACAGGTGAAATTTTAATTATCTAGCTTAGTCTCTGTAGCTGAGAAGACTGGTTTGAAACTTGCTTGGTCGGGAACCCCGAAGGAAGGTTTTCTCGCGATGAGGCCCATATAATGTAGTGCAAAATCACCATGCCTCTGATAGCACTGCAATTGCATTCCTTCTTTCAACCTTTGTGAACTAAACTACATGAAGTGAAATATATTTCATAAAATTTTGAGCCAGTGCATGAGATTTCCAACAATGTGGCATTTTGAGATGTGTAGACTCGGACCAGCCTCTGCAGCCCCCTTTTAAGCTTAGAAACTCCAAATGGTGTTCAATCAGTAGCTTAACAATCATAGAATACTCAGCGACTTGCAAAGGCTCTGATCAGTCTGCGCGTATGCGCAGGCTGGTCTGAGCCTTTGCTGGTCGCACATACCACTTTGTTGGAAATCTCATGCACTGGCTCATTTCATAAATGTTGAATAAAAACAATGAAAGAGACTTGCATAAGTCTATATGATATTGCCGAGATTATTACATTAAACCCTATTAGTGAATACTACAGGCAAATGCGTACTTTAGCAAACAGTGAAAATCCAGATGAAATGCTGCATAATGCAGCATTTCATCAGGGTCTACATACACTGTTTGCTAAGATAAAACGCATTTCACAGAAATAAACACTTTTTTTCAAAATTACAACCTGTAACCCCTCAATATATACACTGGCCCATCCCAAGTTTATTGTAACATACCAGAAAGAAGAAATCATTATTGTATAAAGGTTTAAGATGGGTAAATATTGAAATAAACAAAGAAATTCATATTGATTCCATAGAAAAACTATGAGGGTCACTGAAATCTTGTACCGAATGCAGCTGTGTGTAGTAGCTGATACCTGTGTAAACAGCACTGCCGGATAAGCCCTACTGGAAATGATGTGCTGACTGATCAGCTAACTTTTCTCACATTATAAAATAGCCAAAAAAGCATGCAAAATTTCTCAGCATGCAAAGAGTTAAAAGTGAATTTAAGCATTTGAGATTTTGAACATTTCTCTCGTGGGCAAGCGAATGAATTTAACTTTATATCTTGCATGCTGGGAAATTTTGCATGCTTTTTATTTTCGTCTGTTGAATTTTTTCAAACTCAAATTTTTTTAAAAATTCCAACAGAGTATCAAATGTCAAGCAGTTGGGATCCAGATCAGGCCTGACATTTTGTCAGGCCTGTTCTGGGTCCAAACTGTCTGCAAAGGTTATCAGCAGACGACTTGCAGGTAAAGAGCTAACCTCTTTTTTGTAGCGGAATGAAGATACTTGGTATCTATTCCATAATTATTATCAGCTTCTTCTTATTAAGTCATATTGATGCCGATTTTTTTTGAAAGTGCAAATAAATTTTGTGAAATTGAGATGAATAAATGACTTGTAGCATATTTTATATGAAATCTGAATTGTTCTTTAGAATCCCATTACCATCCGTGAAAGTTCACATTTTCTGAAATCTTGACATCTAGTAGAAATTCAGTCCGTGAAATCTGCAGTATGCCTACAAAATATTAACAATTTCAAGTTTAAATGGTTGTTTGCTTTTAGATAAATTGAAATCAAAGAAGCTATCATAATCTGCCTGATACAGTAGTCTGAGGCTAAAGTGCTATTTAAAGTCATTGTCAAAGTTCCGAATTCAGGAATAATTCTGAAAATATTCTCCCATGCATACGTTACCAGGGCTTACCCTAGCTCAGAATTTGTTGTAGCCAACACTTTAGCCAAATGGAAAAAGTTGGAGTCAAATGAAATTGACCTTAGCCAAGGTTTTAGCCTTAATTTAACTCTTTGCTTGCTAGCGGCAACTTTGTCATCTGCTAATAACCTTTGCAAACAGTTTGGACCCAGATCAAAATGTCGGGCCTGATCTGGATCCAAACTGACACCCTGATGGTAGTGAAAAAAATCCAGCATTCATAGAGTTAAATATGGCACAATAATTAAGTGTGAAGGAATAATAAAAGCAATATTAGAAAACCCAAAAGCTGATCAAAATAGACTTTTTTGCAGATATGTAAATTTTGAACCACATAGAGTGTGTTCTTTTAGCCAATAACTTATTTCTGTAGCCACTCTACATTTTGGTAGCAAATGGCTACAATGGCTAATGGTAATAAATGTTCCATAGCCCTGGTTACAACCCATTTATGACTGCCAAATTACATTTTCAGAGATAAAATGTGGGTTTATAGGTATATGAAGATTGGTGTGAATATTCACTGCTATTTTACAGTCAACACTGTTCAGGTTGTGTAGGGGAGTGAGATAGCTATTCCCTTGTTCCCCTGTTCTAAAAAATAAAAATGTATTGGTATGTTCTTTGTTCCCACACATTGCCTGTTCCCCTAGAAGCACTTGTTCTTTTGGTCCCCTGAAATAAAGCCCCTGTTCCACAAAAACCCTTATTCCAAACTAAACACGAGGAGTGTAGTGGCTCAGAGGTAGAGCGCTTGACTTGATATGGGCCTCGTCGTGACAAAATCTGTCTTCAGGGTTTCCGACAAAGTGAGATTCAAACCAGTGTCCTCAGCTACAGGGACAAGCTAGAAAATTGAAAATTCGGTTGAAGCAAGTTTAGATATGATACTTTCCAATAAGCGAATAAAAAAGGCACTGATCAGGCTGCGCAGATGCGCAGGCTGGTCTGCGTCTTTGTTGTTTGCAAACCCCCGAAGACAGGCTTTGTCACGATGAGGCCTATATTGAAGGGTTGCTAGCTCGAGACTCGCCACAGGCACTGTGTTGTGTCCTTGAGTAAAACACTCTATCCTCTCCATAGAACTGGTTCAACACAGGAAGACTCGTCCCAACATGACTGGAATATTGTTGACTGGGACGTAAAGAAACAAAACATTCATGTGCATCAATCTACTTTAACTTCAGTAAATTGTTGTTGTTTTCAGACGACCTGTCAAATAATACTGTCCAAAAAGTTATTTTTGCAATACAGAAACTAGCCGCTGTGGTGTATTAGATAAAGCACTCACATTGTAAATCAGGGGTGACATGTTGGATCCCTGGCTTAACCAGTCTGTCAGATGAGACTTTAAGTTGTAGCCCAGACTCCATATGATCTTAGCTGTTGGTGGCATGTTAAACACAAACAGAAACTAATTGTCCTCTCATTGTTTTTGGTGTGTTTTTCTTTCATAATTGGCACTGACTTCGAGTGTTAAGAGGAAATTTAGAATAAAGGGATATACAAAAGGCAACAAATGTAAATTACATGTAACTTGTAATAATCATTGAATCACTATCACATATTTCAATGTGTGGTCCGCAATAAGAAAAACAGTATGGTAAATGTTCTAAAAAATTTAAAGACTAATTGCCTACCAAAAATCCCTAGAAAACAGTGCAGACCCAGATCAGACTGCTTCTAAATCTAAAGAAGAAGTCTGATCAGTCTTCCCCCTTTGCTATTCTCACAAGCATTTTGCGAATTCCATGCCCGTGATTCTCCGATAACCAATATTTTAGTTGAGAACAGAAAGAGAAGTGTTCGAAATTTTAGAACATTTACCGTAAATACACATAAAACACTGATATTTCAGTTCTTCAAAGCATTAAACAAAACACAAATAAATGCCTTTTTCTTTTAGGCACTAAATGGATATCTGATTTTCTAAACCATCAATAATATAATGATCATATTCATGAATGAAGGGCTCATTTAATAATTTGTGACAGAAGAAAGGTACATGTACAGTGCAATCCCTTTATAACATGCATTATTATAACATAGATTTGGATATAATGCGGTCATGTGGATCTCATTTTTACCATGGAATCTTACAACGAAATTATAGGAAAATGACCATAAAATGGTCATTTTCCTGTAATTCCTTTGTAAAATTATCCCTTTATCACACTCTTCATGTAAAACACAGTCCACTGGTATGGACCGTAAACATAGTGTACTAAAGGGACAGAAGTAGGTAAATGTAACAGAGAACTGGGCTCTGGATGCAAGTTTAACCCTTACCACATTTAACTTTCATATATCCCGCTTTGAAAAATGTGTATATCCAGATCAGCTGGCCTGTGAGCCAGCTGATCAGGATCTACAATGTTTTTCACTCTAAAAATAAAGGCTTATACCGTAACTGGAGTTCTGTGTCCTGGATGCATGATGCACATGTATGTACCAGTAGAGAATCCAGGGATGCTTTTTGACTCGTACAAGATCATGAGCGTTGGGTTCAAGACACAATAATATCACAATAAAACTTAGCTGGACGGATAATACAACATCGAACAGAAGGTAAAACTAAAACGGCTAATGTTAACTTCAGGCCTTGAGATTCAAAATTAATTTTTTTGTCTCCCAGCCAAAGCATATGTTGTGGGAACTCAAAATAACCGTCTCAATGAGACAGTTCTTTTGAGTGCCAAAAATATATACAGTGTAAAAAGAGTATTGGAACATTGGGAATAGACTGTAATAGAACTGTCTGAGTAATTTGGTTGTGGCACACAAAGAGCCAAGTAACCCTTTGTGTTCTGGAAACCCCTAAACGAGTACTTTTGCAAACAGCGAAATCCCAGATGGAATGCAGCATAATGCTGCATTTCATCAGGGTCTACACTGTGTGTAAAGGTAAAGATCTTCAGACAAAAGAATGCAATACTTTTTTTAAAAAAATATAACCGGACACCCCTTGATATGTACAATGGACTATCCCGAGGTTATAATTGTATCAAACCAGAAGGAAAATCCATTAGTATACAAAGGGTTAATAAACTTTCAGACAGAGAAAGCAACTTCTGATCAGGGTATATGGTATGCATTAAAATCAAGGCATATCTGAAGAACTAAAGATGCTAGACACCCCTGCATTTGGAAATAGATCCATACAAAATGAAAGCTGGAATGTTCCACATGAAAACAGTGGGTAAACAAAACAGTATAGTTAACCAGTTTTAAAACCTACACAAACACATTTTTCCCTCATTTTATGATATGTAATCAAGTAAATACATATAAAAATATTAATTGCAATAATTACAGGGGGTCTGTGGCTGTGATGCAAATTCAACTACTCTCAACAGTCCCTTCATTAACTCTTACCATGCTGGAGGTGACTTTTGTCGTCTGCTGATAACCTTTGCAAAACAGTTTGGCTCCAGATCAGGACGGACAGAATGTAGGTCCTGATCTCGATCCAAACTGTTTGACACTCTGATAGTGTTCCTGAAATAATTTTTTGATGAGACGGTTCTTTTGAGCACCGAAAACAGATGTTAAAACTGATGGGTAAGAAAATTTTCACAATTTTTTGCTGAAATATTTTGCCTATCTGGACCTATGTCTAAGTTCATGTAGTTTATACAAATGGACTGAAATCAGGTAGACAGGAAAAGCAAATGCTAACAAAATAGTCCCAGAACGAATTGCTGCTGAGCTGTCTGATCAGAAACTTTTTTTAACTGATTTATCATCATATGGAATAGTCCATTTTAGAAGTTCAGTCGTTGAAGAGTTTACTCTTTGCATGCTGGGTAATTTTTCATATTTTTGTCATCTGCTGACTTTTTACAAAACTAACTTTTTCAAAAAATTCTTTTAGGAACACTATCAGCATGTGCATTAATTATGTTGAAAACAGTATTGTCATAAAGATATTTGTACCACATTTATGTTTGTTACCTTCTAAAAGCTCGATGGACCAACTTACAAAAATCGATTTTATATTGTTCCAGAATGAAAAGCCCAGCCCAATATATATGCCTCGTGCGCAGGGCACGCGGCACACCGATACAATATCCGAATAATGTAAAAGCCCAGTACAGTATGTTTGTTTGAGCCAGTGATGGTCAGTGATATAATTACAATAACATACACATACTGACGTGACGTAGGTCACTGTTTGAGCTTATGCTTTACGCCCCAGTGAAAAAATTTTCTGTCATTTTTGGAAGTTTTCCTGGGTAGATCTAGTACTAATATAATAACAGAAAATAACGTGTGATGCTCAACGCACCCCCCAAAAATAGCAAATTCAGATAACCTAGCTGAAACACACAATTTTTTAGCTGGTAGAACCTAAAGAGAAAGCACTGAATTAATTGTCAGACGACCTATCAGCATTTAGTATACTCAGGTAAAAAAGCGTAGAAAGTTCAATTATTTATTTTTTGGCTGCAATCTGACTCTTCAATTGATCTGTAAGCCACTCTACTCCTTCATGTAAACCCTCACCAGTAATACCATTACTCGCACATATATGCCAGGGTTTGTCTGTTATCTCTTCAAGTCCCATTAAACTTGTCACTTTAACACTTGAGACAGCATCCCTTAAATCCATCTTGTTTGCAAAGAAAAGGACTGGAACTCTTCTATTTGTAAGCTCTGGGTGTTTAATTGTATTTTTCAATTCATCTTTCGCAACAACCATTCTGAGTTTGTCACTGCTGTCAATTACAAAAACGATACCCTGACAGTCACGGTAATACTGTTCCCAGAGAGTGCGGTAGCGACCTTGACCAGACATATCAAATGCTGTTATACTCAGAGCTTTTGTTGTAAACTTTTCAACATTAAAGCCAATTGTAGGAACAATATCAGTAGATTTGCTTTCCTCACTTTTTAGCTGGTTAAGTATGGTTGTTTTTCCACTATTGTCAAGTCCAACAACCAGAATATTGGCTTCTGCTTTCTTAATACCTAACCATTTGGCAAACCGATCGAGAAACCCCATTGTAAACGTTTCAATTATTCAGAAACAAGAAATGGCAAGTCTGCACCAGCGGGTGTTTTGTCAACTTTGTCTTTGTACTGGGTGATGTGAGTTTCAATAAAAGCAACAATCGTTGTACTAGCAGAGCAAAGCTCAGAAGTCACATTTTAGATCAGGTAGTTTTAAGCTACGATGAATTATCTGATTTCACTGTCAAGATTTTTTTCCGGTACAAATATTTGTGTACATTAGTTGCGCATGGCATTTTGATACTTCCGAGTGCGTTCGATTAGCTTGACTAGAAACTAAGATGGGTAGACTGGTTCTCTCCCTTTAATAGCTTGTCAGCATATTAAGACAGGTAACTACTAAACGCCATTGCGTCTATTTATAGCATATACACTGACGTAGTAATGGAAAAATACGTAGTATTGGAAAATACCTGTGACGTCTTGAGTCCATCTGCGGTATTGAATAAAAAGTGCATTTGCGATTTTTAAACAACTGCTCCTGCGGATGGTGGTTCGTTGGCGGGTCGGTAGTGGCCCAATTGTACGTGCGGATTGGATTTTTTTATAAAGTTATCAGGAATATGGCAACTGAAAAATTACAAGTTCAAAAGGTTCCTATAGAAATAAGCATCCCCAACTCAACACTGGATGCGTGGATCCAGAGGGGGTTAGGTGGTCCGGACCCTACCCCCCCCCATCCCCCTAAAAATCACATGTTCTATGGGTTTCTATAGAAATAAGCATCCCCCGCCACCCGAAAATAAACAAAAAGACATTTACCCCGCATCTAGTCAGACGCAACGCGGCCCGGTACAACTATTTTCTGGAATTTCAAATGTTCACAGGGGAAACACTTATGAGACTTTCAGTTTGCACCTACAAAACTCAATCCGTGACGGGGAAGTGGGCAATAACTTATTTCTAACCGATGTGCGGATCCAGAGGGAGATAGGTGGTCTGGACCCCCCCCCCCCCCCCAATTAAAAATAAATAATAATCACAAGTTCTTTAAGTTTCGTTGGAAATAAGCATTTGCCCCCCCCCCCCCATCCCCGAAAAAAAAAAACAAAAAAAAAACAGTAGTCAGACATGTTACCGATTGCGCCGGCCGGTAAACCTTCTGAGACTTTCAGAAAACTCAATCCGTGACAGGGAAGTGGGCAATTACTTATTTCTTACCCATGCGCGAATCCAGAGAGGAATAGGTGGTCCGGACCCCCCCCCCCCCCCCCCCCCCCCCCCCCCCCCCCCCCCGAAAAATCACAAGTTATATAGGTTTCTATAGAAATAAGGATTTGCATCCCCCCAAACCCCCCCCCCCCCAAAAAAAAAAAAAAAAAAAAAAAAATAATAATAAAAAGTTGCACCCCCCCCCACCCCCCCCCCCCCCCCCCCCCCCGATAAATGTTTCGACCATTTTGAACCGTAAAAAAATATAGTTGCAAAAAAACCCCAACAAAATACACCCTTATCAGAGTTTTTTTTCTGTTATTTGAGTCTGGACGCCCCCGGCCCCTGTTTCTATCTGCGAGGAGAGGGTGGAGGGGGGGGGGGGTACTATAATATTTTCATTCATACGTGGGCTCGCACCATTTTGGGGTTCAAAATTTTGAATTTCAATACCTTTGAGGGTTTTCAGAAAAATGAATATTTTTTGGGGTATGAAGATTTTTGGGATATCTTTTGGGGTCATCACAAAACACCAAAAAGTTAACCCCAAAAATGGTCCGGGCCTACGTATGTATGAAAATATCAGAGTACCCCCCCCCCCTTTCTCACCCAGGTGCGAGTATGCTTGGAATTCGTGAACAATATCAGCAGACGTCATATTTTGTGTTTGGGGTCACTACACAGATAGCAAAGATACGTTGGGCCCACGTTGGTAGTTGGTGGAAATGTGGGCGTCGCCGCATACCAACCTTTTACCAACATCGAACCAACGCAACAATGTCGACCATTCTCTCATTATTAAACACCACTATATTATTACAAAATCCTCTGTGCCTGTATTCTGAATAATGTGTTTGGTGTTAAAAGAAGTTTATGTTTCCGGAGCACATGACATTGGACCAGCATTGCGAAGGAGATTTGTTTGATTTTATTCTTACGTCCCATCAACAATATTTCAGTTATGTAGGGACGGGTCTTCCTGGGTTGAACCGGTACTAAGCTATGATTAATGTGTCTTGCTCAAGGACACAACGCAGTGACGCCTGTGAGGCTCGAACCCGCGACCCCTCTGTCTCATGTTCATTAAATAAGCCAGGTTACGAGGAAAACTATCCATGCGCGGATCCAGAGGGGACCGGGGCTCCGGGCCCAGCAAAATCACAAAGCTATAGGATTTATTTAGCAATACTCGTCTGGATCCACTTGAAAATCTCAAAGGCAAGCCAGAATTCAATGTTGGGCCATTAATTCGGCCGCTAGCGAAACGCCATTGAAATTGGCCGATGATGATACACCTTGAAAGGTATTTGGATTCTCACTATAAAAAAGTTGTTGAAGATAAATTGGACTCCCTCTAACAACACTTTCTGGGTCCGTGCATGCCTGTGTCGGGGATTTCCGATCGGATGGGGGTTACTCTGATATTTCGTAGCCTATGTGGACTCGGACCTTTTTTAAGGAGGGGGTCTAACTTTTAATTTCAATAATTTTAGGGGTTCAGATTGAATAAATATTTTATGGGATCTATGATAAAATTGTGGATATTTTAGGGGAGGGGGCGGGATGGTCATCATTCACAGTTAGGGAGCGTGGCGAAAAAGGAACGCATGTGCGCGACCCCCGTAATATGACTTTAAAGCATGTATAATATCATGCGCGGATCCAGGAATTTTTGACAGGGGGGGGGGGGGGAGTCCAGACTGAGACGTTTTTTAGTCCTCAGCTTATTTTACAGAGGGGGGGGGGGGCAATGGTTTTATTGCAGAGAAAACTATACTTTCCCAAGGATCCAGAGGGGGTCCAACATTTTCAGGGGAGGTCCATCCAAGGGGGGATCCTAATTGCTATCACAATAACTTGTGATTTTTTAGGAAGGGGGGGGGGGGGGGGCTCCGGTTTACGCGGTGTGCATTCTTCTAAGATCATTCTAAAGCTATTTAAAAAAGAAAAACGGGGGTCACTTAAAACCTGGAAACACATCCTACCAGTAACAAAATCCACTTTAAGGCCAATTTCCTCGGGTGTGGTACTTTCAGGGGTGGCACTCTCTTTAAACAATTGTGTTTTGCGTTGTGTTTTGCGTGTTTTTGTTGGTGTTTTTGAGAAGTTAGTTCTCTTTTGTGGTCCAGAGAGAGGAGAGGAGCGCATCATTCTTTTAGTATTAGCACGCATCACTATCCTTGCATTTCGTTGGCACTCCTCATAAAAAAGTCTACATCTTTGATCGAGGTTCTGTAATTTCGAGTAACAGTTTCTACACATAAGGCTTAAATGAAATATATGTGTGGTTCCTGTTTCATGCCAAGAAAATTTAGGGTAGGTAGGTAGGGAAATTATTAAATTTTGTTATAACATTTAACAAAGAAAATAGTGACAGAAATTGAAAAAGTGCCCATTTTTTCTCCAAAGACCATTTTATTGTTTAGGGTATATAGGGTTAAAAAAATTTAGGGTAGGTAGGCAACAGGAACGCACATATATTTCATTTAAGCCTAACGCCACTCTCTACATTAATGCCCCTATATTTGGCGAGCAATGCTTTGACGTTGATGTCTGCTCTTTTTGTGGATTCGATCCTTCGGACCTCTTGTGCGCTCTTTCCACAGACCATGCAGACACGTTCTGCAGGGTGCAGATTTTTGTTTTACGGGAGTTCTATACATTTCTATCCCATGCTGTAGCCACGATGATCCACGGATGTATTAGTTTGTCTTCCTGGTGTCTCTTGGTGGTTGTGTGTCTCTTCCTTGCAGTGCCATGGGGTTGTCTGCTGTTTGTGATTGTGGTATTTCCTGATCATGCTCACATACTATTTTTAGGTAGTGAATACCCTTTAAACCTTCTTTACATGAACCACAAGACTGGTGACCTTGAAACATGCTTTGCATCATTGGATAGTAAGTGAGTATGAGCTGGCCCACCCAGTCCACTTTCTGTGCCTTTTATATAGTAAAAAATTTAATTGAATTTGGGTCACACTGGATTCATATAATACCTGGCCCTTTTATGAACTTTTTCAACACCTTTGCTTGTTAACAGACGCTCTCTCTGGAGCATGCGCAGGTTCTCTACTTGAAAAAAATACCATATGCGGAAGAAAAAAATTAGGTATGTGGGATTCGATCTCTAGACCCTTACCTCGTTACTCTAAAGTGCTACCACTTGCGCTATTTGGACAGACACCGTCAAACGTTCACATTAAAATAAATCACATTGAAAAAATTATTAAAATCGAAATTACTAATAACAGCAATATTTGAAAGGCTTTGTATCGAAAAGAAAGTACGGCAAATCTTCTCAGTTTTCAGTACATGTTCATTTCTCTTTTTGGTGTGCGAAATTGACCCAGGATGTAAACAGATGCTCTTTCTGGAGCATGCGCAGTCGGATGAGTGGGATTCTCTACTTGTAAAAAATTACTAGTTACCAAACGTCATATGCGTAGCGGAAGTGGAGCTTTATCAACGTGGGGAACCAATCTATAAGATGGGAAGAATAAAAGCCGGTACCAACATCCGGGACCAAACTTTCATGCAATACATATAGATATTACCCTTTCTTTTTAAAAATGCTCATATTAAGAAAAGAGTATGAGAACTGGAAATACCATATACTCCGACCACAAACCAACCTATGACGCTCTGAGGAAGAGATACAGAACACAGACGGCAACAACACAATGGAAGTAAAGCAACCAGCTCCCTCTTCCTCAGCAAGGTGAATACTAAACTAGATTGAACACCAAGAACCACACCACAAAACAAGGACCCAACGCAAAACTCCCACGTTAATATCAAATTTATTATAAACCAAATGGAGTTAGAAAACTGCTAAGGAATCTGAAGCCCCACAAAGCTACAGGCCCGGACGACATATCTCTGAGGTTCCTCAAGGAAATGGGGTAGCCGCTCACTCCTATACTGACTCTGATTTTCTCAGCATCATTCAAACAAGGAAAGACACCCGACGACTGGAAGGAGGCGAATGTTTCTCCAAACTTCAAAAAGGGAGATAAAAGTCAACCGCCCAATTACAGACCCGTATCACTGACATCTGTTTGCTCCAAATTTCTCGAACACCTCATTCATAGACACCTGATGAACTTCTTTGAGGACAACCAGATCCTTTGTGACCAACAAGATGGTTTCAGGAAACATAGATCATGCGAATCACAGCTACTGACAACTGTTCAAGATCTTGCATCTGGTATTGACAACTCACAACAGATCGATGCCATCCTACTTGACTTTTCAAAGACCTTTGTTAAGGTACCCATCAAAGGTTTTTGATCAAGCTGGAACACTACGGAGTTGGAGGAACGACCCTTCAATGGATAAGAAGTTTCCTGTTTGACAGAACCCAGAAGGTCGTCGTAGAGGACAAGTCATCATGTTCAGCCCCAGTCACCTCTGTTGTGCCACAGGGTACAGTGCTAGGCCCCCTACTGTTCCTCGCCTACATCAATAGCTGATTTCACAGGCCTTTCGTACTTTTTCGGATTTTTCGTCGGGACTCAAGTCACATGTACTTATATCACATGACTACCTCAGCCAATCGAAATCTGTTCCGTTACCACGAGACCGAGCAGCCATGTGCTCGAGGCCAGCATCAAAACAACAAAGAAATTCTGTTTTGTAAGCAAACAGGCTTGTATATATTGCATACAAAGTGAGGGTTAGTTGTAAGGGGCCACTTAGAGCCTCTTTGTATGTTTATTCTTACCTCAAAACCCAAATGTATGTTTTTCAAACAGCACCCGTGGTTGTCAACAGGCTGACGTCATTATTGAGTACGTCACAGCACCGGTATTACTGACTGAGTCGGTGTTTATGTAAACATTTCACCATTTGAAGAATGACTCAAAAACTCGTCAAAACATCATTGGCAATGTGGCATCGAGCTATCAAGTCAATCTAGCGAAAGAAGTTCCTAATATAACCGAAAACTAAATAAATTTGCACGTTTTCACGTGTCGACATTGGGTATCTGCAATGCTCATTTAAATATACGTCACGTTGTTGGGAAGTTTTTTTGATTGGCTAGATATTTTTCTATTCAGGAGAGCTCGGAGCTGATCGGAACGTGTCGGGAAAACTCGGTATGAAATTAGCTATGACCTGCTCTCCAAAGTCAACGCCAAGGCTCATCTCTTTGCAGATGATTGTCTGTTGTATCACCACTTCAAGACGGACAAGGATGAAGAGTCTCTACAAGATGACCTCAACAAGCTACAGAACTGTGAAACAGACTGGCAGATGCACTTCAACACAGACAAATGCGAACTGATCAGAATTACCAACAAGCGTAAAACCATCAATGCAATGTACAACATCCATTACATTCAACTGAAACAAGCAAAGAGAGCCAAATACCTAGGTCTCACGTTCAGTAATACGCTGTCCTGGAAAGCCCACATTGATTCCACAACCAAGAAGACCAATAACACCACTGCCTTCCTTCGGATGAACCTGTCAACATGTCTAAAGAAAGTTAAGGACACTTGTTACAAAACATTTGTTAGGCCTCAAGTTGAATACGCAGCCACAGTATGGGATACAAACACGACAGAAAACATCAAAAAGGTAGAAGCTTTCCAATGGAGAGCGGCTAGATTTGTAACAGAAGACTATCGCTACACCAGCAGTGTCACTGCCATGACCGAGAGCCTTTCATGGGAAACCCTCCAACACAGAAAACAGCAAGTCATTGCCATTATACTATTCCGCATTGTACATGCCATGGTGGCTATACTAGTCTTTCCACAACTATTGGGTGCTCCTACAAGAGATCACCAGTACAAGTACAGAATCTCATACTGCTGGACCAATGCATACAAAGATTCCTTCTTCCCATCAAGTATAAGACTGTGGAACCAGCTGCCAGTAAAGCTGACAAATGCTGAATCCCTAGAGGCCTTCAAGGCAGGTATATCAGCAGCCACACAACCTTAGCCTCCAAGATGTTTTATCCTGTTTCAGCCTGTTTTAAACCAGTCTTGGGCCTCTCGCCATGTACATAGTTTTAGTCAACAGTGTGACAATGCTTGATTCGCCAGTTTTGCACTTTAACGGGAAGAAGAAGAAGTAATGAAATACCGAAACATATTGATTACATATAATTTATATTTGAAATAGTAAGTTGTACTTCAAGGCTGTGAAAATGGATGTCCTTTGCTTTCTCCCTTTACTTCCTTGAGCCCACTTCAGATTTTCAAACGCCTATAACTTTCTTATTAGTGGACAAAAACACAAAGTGTGGGTATTCATTTTCTTAATTAAAAATAGTAAGTGAGTATGATCAGGAAATACCACAATCACAAACCGCAGACAACCCTGTGGCATCGTGAGGAAGAGCTGCTCAACCATCACGAGACACCAGGAAGACAAATTAAGCAAAGCAATCAGCTCTCTCTTCCCCATCAAGATGATTGCAATACTATAACGGACACAAAGCAACGTACAACAAAACATATAACAATTACAGACTCCCACAATGGGAGTAACAATGAACAAAAAGTCAACAACAACAGAACCACCGCCTTAGAACGGACAGCAGCCTAAGCTACCGGGGGGCTTAAATGCATTTTACTGGTACCAAACCTTCGCCCTAGATTCTGCTGTTGTTGAAGTGCAAGAAATGTTCAGCTCGCATGGAGGCCATCTAGCTAATGCAATGTATCATCAAGGAGAAACACTCTAATCAAATTAACACACCATGATGAAAAAAAGAAAAGGGCTCATGACTCACAGATAGTCAGAGTTAAATCGCAAGGAAAATTTTGCTTATAAACTTGTCAGGATTTACTGAAATTTTCTCTTTCTCTACTCCTTCTCCTATGCTTTCAGTTTTGACCAACATACCACATAATGCAATGTCATCACTAATATAACGTAATGTGTGAACGTGGTTGACGTCATATAGTACAAAAATCTGTCACGCTTAAAATTGTAAAATAAAAAGGAAATTAATTTTTTGGAATGAATATGCCATTTAATTTAACTTGTGAAGTGAGAAAAAGTATATATCATTTGTGGCTTCGCTACTCGTGAAATATGCATTTTCGCTTCACTCCATGAAATAAATGGCATTATTCATTTCAAAAAATTGACCATCCTCTATGAATGATTGTCAGTTTATACGTTTCGTCAGTAAACTATTTTGGGTGAATAAACATCAGAATCACCGCCTTAGAACGAGACAGCAGGCAAGACAACTAGGCCCAGGGTGGGGGCACTCTGATATGTTCATATATACGTAGGCTTGGCCCATCTTTTTTATTTTTTTTTTTTGGGGGGGGTCTAAATTTTGAATTTCAATATTTGTGGGGGGAGGGGGGTTTAGAAAAATGAATATTTTTGGGGTATGAAGGTTTTGTGGATTTTTTGGGGGGATCATCACGAGTCTGGACTATTTTGGGGGTCATCTCTATGCATTTTAGGGTCTTTTCTTTAGGTCAAAGTACAGAATGGGAATACTTTTTTGAGTTGCTAAAATTTCATTTTTTTTTATTCTTGATATCTTTTGGGGGTAAACAGTAGACGATGGGTCCAAGCCTACGTAGCAAGAAAAGTTGAGATACCCCACCTGGGCCACTATGTGACTTAAACATATTTTACTGCTCAAGATTTGCCTTAGATTCTGCTGTTGTTGAAACACAAAAATGAATCTTGTGAAAGAGAAGCAAGGAGGACTGGTCCCTCCAGGCATCAAGAGATTGCCATTCAAGCTCATCAAGCATTTTGCTGACACTACTTGTGTTTCGCCATTTCCTGCAGGTCCAGCGGGCTGCTGTCCTATGAATTTTCTTAATCTGATTAATTTAAACTGAAGTTTCCAGTGAGGGCTCCAAATGAGTGCTGCATAATCTAAGTTAAGGCAGAACCAAAGTTTTATGTGCAACTTCCTTAGTACTCCTAGGTGCAAAGGCCAAGTTCCTGCGAAGGAAACCAAGTGTCTTAGTGGCTTTGAAAGAGATTTCTGAGATATGTTGACCCCAATGCATGTTATCAGTGATGGTGATACCAAGGTATTTTGCGGACTGAACATTTTCCAAATTTTGGTTGTGTAGTGAATAGTCGAAAAGAATTTGTTTGTGATGTTGATGCCGAGTCACTCTCATTCAGTGACATTTGGCTATATTAAATTTAATTTGCCAATCGGCTTCTCACTGTCCTAAGCTGGTGAGGCCTTCTTGCAAGATCAAACAAATCCTGAAGTGAATGTATATTCCTATACGGGACAGTCATCTGCAAACAGGCAAACACCAGACCTGATGTTATCAGGCAGATCATTAATTGATATAATACCAATCATTGCTATGGTTTGGCTATCAACTGTGACTTGATGTCTCCACAGACAGATTGTTTATGGCCATTCGCCTCTTGCTATTTTTAATGTTGTGTTTTGAGTAATGCATACCGGGTAATAAAACAAAAGTCCATTTTACGACGGTGATGTGTAATAGCAGACCCTAGATAGTATAAACTAGACTGTGTTTCGTCCCTTGAATGCAATTTACAATACAGTTATGTATCGAAAGTGTACTATCACATTTTTTATATAGGTTACAGAAGCGTCCCAAGCTGTTTGAATTAAAAATAGTTTTTGCTCTGTCCCTGAGTCAATGTTCTCTCTGCACATCTGCTGCAGCACTTATAATCTCAGAAGAACTGACGAAATCGGGTTTATTATGTTATTTATGAAAGCAAAACGATACTTGGCATATTAGAATTAATATAGATCTATTTTTTCTGGAGGTGTTTATTTCTGTAGCGTCCAAACCTGCAAAATTGTGCAGCCAGACTGGTCGCTGCAGAAATGGAAAAAAAATCATTTTATCAGCACTCTGGATTGTATATGGTTTAATCTTAGCATGCTGCGAAATTGTTGTCTGCTATTAAGTTCTATCAAAATACTCTTAGCAGTTTTACCATCAGAGTGTAGAACGGTTTGGATCTAGATCAGACCCAACATTTTGTATGTTCTGGTTTGTGTCCAAACTGTTCGCAAATGTGATATGCACAAATCCTAATTAAGTAGTCGCTATCAGGCAAAAGATCTCTGTGCCAATTAGTGAGACAACAGCCGATAAGACCTTATCAGCTACTTGTGTGAGAGCATTCAATACACTTGATAAAGGAAAGTGTTGCTTGCTGCTAGGTTCAAATTTTAATTCTAAATCTCACTTCTTTTCTGCAACCTCTACAATACTGCCAGTCAATGAGAACTGGCGAAATTTGGCTACCAAATTATGCAGGCTGATCAAACTTATTTCAAACTAATTAAAATACCCAAGAGAATTCATCTAATTTTAGATAGAAATTTTATCTTCTGACGTCATTTAAACTACTCTGTCTTTCATATACAGCCAATGGCTGAGCGAGAATTTAATCAGATAAGCGCTCTATCTATACTGAACTCTGTAAGTCTAAGTATAAATATGTGCAGACAATGCATTACTGGGGCATTGTCGCACAGGAAGTCCGCTAGCACGAACTAACCTGTCGCCTTTCGCTCGGTGCACACTGGGATTGAGCCGCCATTTTTATTAAAAATATTTTATGCAATCATTGCTTGCATGACTCAGGGCTTTATTGACTAAATGAGAAATGATAAACTATCAAAAATTTAACTTTTTTGCTATTTTAACAATTAATTCTGTCACTATTGGAGTGCGAGAAGGAAATTGCACCTGTAGTTACCGTTATCTTTCAGACATCTTTCAACAGTGGAATAGTACCTACTGATTGGAAGAAGGCCCAAGTATGTCCTCTCTTCAAGAAAGGCAACAAAACAGACCCTGCAAATTACCGGCCTATCTCACTTACCTGCATACTCTGTAAGACCATGGAGCACATAATAGCCTCCACCCTGACCAAACACTTCAACCAGCATAACATCTTATATGACCTCCAGCATGGTTTCCGTGAGCGTAGATCATGTGAAACCCAGTTAATACAGCTAGTAGAGGATCTTTCACGCAATATGATTTCAGGCAAACAGACAGATCTCATTTTACTAGATTTTAGTAAGGCCTTTGATAAGGTCAACCACCTTAAACTCCTCTACAAATTACAGACACATGGTGTGCAGGGCAAGGCTCTTAGATGGATTGAGTCCTTCCTTGTGGGAAGAAGTCAGACTGTGGTCCTTATAGCAATAGTTCGGATGAACTCCAGGTCTCATCAGGGGTCCCTCAAGGGTCAGTCCTTGGTCCCATCCTATTTCTGCTTTATATTAATGACTTGCCAGACAGCTTGCAGTCCCAGGTTCGCCTCTTCGCAGATGATACTGCAGTGTATTTAACTGTTCAAGGGCAAGCTGATAGCAAAAAGCTACAAAATGACCTTGATATATTGCAGGAATGGGAACGGGAGTGGGATATGGAATTCAATCCATCTAAGTGTCAGGTTGTGCACATCACCAGGTCCAGACGACCTATCAATACTTCATACTCCATGCATGGCCAGGTCCTTGACTCTGTGGATAGTGCCAGATACCTGGGTGTAGACATTACATCAGACCTGAACTTTACCCAGCATATAAACCGTACCACTTCAAACGCTTCTAAAAGTCTTGGCTATTTAAAACGAAACATTTTAACAAAACATTCTGGTATAAGAGAGGCAGCTTATAAGACCATTGTACGCCCTCAGGTAGAGTATGCTAGCACTGTTTGGAGCCCACATACAAAAAAGGATATACATAAAATTGAAATGGTTCAGAGAAGGGCAATTAGATGGACACAAAATTCCTATTCTACTTATGCTAGTGTCACTCAAATGCAAAATGAACTCGGGTTAAGAAGTTTGGAACAGAGGAGAGCAGATGCTAGAGTAATCATGCTCTTTAAAATTGTACATGGCCTAGTTGCCATCCCATTGCCATCATATTTTGAACAACCCTCCAGAATGACAAGACATAGCCATCCCCTCGCATTGCGTCAAATACACACATCTGTGAATTATTATAAGTACTCATTCTTCCCTGCAGCAGTTGTATATTGGAACAAACTACCTTGTTCTGTTGTAACACTGCCAACGTTGGATCAATTCAGCGTGGCAGTGCGGTCACTTGACCACCTCATGTTCTAACTCAACACAACTGTTTTTATCCTGTTTTTAACGTCTTGTACATTCTTTTTAACACTATCATCTGTTATAGTTGGCCATCCAGAGCCTGAAACAAAAATTCTGTTGGCATTTTTGAGTACATTCTGGCATCCATGCTCAAAGTGTGTCTTGATGTGCTTTAAGAATGATAGGGGTGGATGCCAAGTCTGGAAATGCCTCAAAATCCCAGAATTAGGTCAAAGGTCAACTAAGTGCAAATTATTGTATATACGTCAGATTTGAGCGTTTTTATCAATTAGCTATCCAAAATTATGATTAAAAGTAATGTAAAATCTCTTTTGGATATACAAACAGCATCATCAAGGCATGATGTGTGTTTGGATCAAAGATCATTTAAGTGCAAAATCGGTGAAAATTGTAGCAATATTTTATTTATATAGGGGCAAAATTCAAGTTTTAAGTTCCCTTTTACCCTAATGGAAGAATGTTTTTATTGCTATCCTGCAAGGTGTGTGTCTATCTTGTTTGGAAAGCAATGATTTAATAAGTTTCTCGCGGTCAAATATTCATAATAGGCATGTAAAGTATGTTACTGTATAAAATCAATTAAAATGTAATACAACTAAGAATAACCATTTCATTTTAAAGAAATAATTCCTTTTGCTTAATGCTTTGTATGAAAACGTCATTTTATGCAATTATCTATCCTTTTAAACATAAAGATGTATTTAAGTTGTTACTTACGTTACATTTTACCATCTAAAATTGAGTCATTTCTCAAAGGTATATGTTCCTAGCTACAGCTTTCTTGAAGGACTTGGCCATGATCTCATGCTTATAGGACTAAAATATATTTCTTTTCTTATTTCACACATTTTTTGTGTTTGTTCCCATCTATGAGTAATTGTAAAACACTTTTAACAAGGCCACTACCTGCTAATTGCATATACTAAGCATAGCTTCATGAAAATACAAAAGACCAAGCCTTTCATAAAACATCAGGCGTGTTGAAACTATGATAGAATATGTAAATACCATATACTGGAAGGAATATATCCTCACATTGGTCTTCACATCGGCCTGTTAGCAGATGGTAACATACATAATGTAAAGCTAATATACAGGTACATTTCTAATAATCAGATCCAGTGAAAACATTGTTAACTTTTTGTGGGGTATATCATGGAAATAGCCCTGATATTAAGGGTAATCCTCCACATAACTTTTAACATTTAATTGCAGGGGTGTCCTTTCATTTGCACATATTAATGAAATGATGTTGATACAAAAGCAGCCTTTCTTTGAAATCAGACTGTTTGTGTAAACGTATTCATCCATATATAGAATCAGTATAGATATGATATTAAAGGTAACCTCTAATTTTAAGATACCGTTAAATATGTATCTGTCTTTCACAGCGCAACTTTTTATACATTGTAATTGTTTCAGTGTGGATAAATTCAATTCTAAGTATCAGTATTAAACATATTTTGATTATTATTTCTTGCAATGATGATAGAGATCAAATGCTATGAGGTTATTGGCATGTGTTTCTTTATGTTATTCTTTTTAACTGTAAAATGCCAATGCAAGTTTTATTCCAAATAAAATTTCCCCCAAACAGATGTATGGTGACTTCATGGGAACACAGGCATTCACCATATTGGAGCACCTGATGATGTGTTCATAGTTTTCCATCAGTTTGGGGTCATGTCTTAGTATTTAGAGTAAATGTGTCCTGGAATGGTTATCTAATATGTACATTTACTAACATAATCAATTGGTTTAACATCTCCGATTTGCTTGATGTAGAAAAAGATCCTAAGGTAGTTAACTCGCCTGTTCTAGTGTAGAATCTATCTGTTCACCATGACAATTTGCTAAGACAGGGATTGATTGCATATACATTAACGTATAAATCTACTACTCGTAGATACAAGTGCAATATATCAGATTGGATAGCACTTGTAACTGGTAACATACTCGAAATGTGTAGTTTTAATATGACATTACTCTTGAAAAAAAACTGAACTACTTTCCTTTCACTATATACAAGACAGTCCTCAAACAGTGTTAGTCTTGTCTTCACAAATATCTACAAGGATATAGGTACAAGAGTGAGCAAGTTTATGCTTAAAATACTTTCTGCAAGCTGTTGTCAGCAATGTTGTTCAACTTTTCGGTGGTTTTGCATATATTTAAGACTATCACAATAAGCCTCATTTAGTAAACCTTTTGAAACTAACTAACAGACCATAACTCACTTTTCATAGGACATATTTAAAACATGTACTAGGGTTACAAATAGCTCAACAAAATCAAATAGTGCATAAACAAAGCTAAAAACAAACTACCTTGTGAATAAGAAAATCAAAGAAATCAGCTGCATGTGAGACTACTATTTCAACATTCACTGCGTTGTGGTCCTTGAGCAAGACACATTTATCCTAGCTTAGTACTGGTAGACCCGTCCCTATATAACTGAAAGACTGTTGATGGAATGTAAAGAATCAAATCAAACAAAATCAGAGATGTAAACCATACTAGTGAATTTTGTAAGTCATGTTTTTGTTTTATGCTTCAGAATAAAACAGTCAATTGATCTTTAAAATAAAGTATCACTAACGTTCGAATGAGTTGTTGCTTATGTTACCATGAAATATGTTCAGATGTTTTACACGACTGCTACATGGCTCAGTTAACCTTACCTCAACCAACCTTAGTCTAAGATAATTAACAAGCAGAATACTTTCTATCAGAATTGCTGCAGAATATAATAAGATAATCATCATTACAATATGATATGAAATCTAGTTCAACAAAACATAGAAGATTTTAAAGCTGCATAATCTGTAACTTTTAATATTTTCATTATAAAAATAATGTTTCTATTTTTCAAGAACACATTAAAAATACTAAAATTCAGGTATACATTTTACCTTTTTCGTAATAATTAACAAATTATTAGTGCCAAAACAACAGCATTTATGTTAGAAATTAACTGTCTAGAATTATTGGAGGGACGCAAATAATTACAAACAAGAGAAAATACACCTGTTTTTATAAGATAATTCACTTTTCCATGCAGTTTTCAGCTGTAGAAATTAGATTTATTGTGACAAAATAACTTTATTCTACTTTTACAAATGATTTAAAAAGAAAATATTTTTTTTTTCGAAAAATGTTCATAGTTACAGAGTATGCAGCTTTAATGGGGACAGATGACAAATTAATTTTATAATGTAATTGTCAACAGTGAAAAGTGAAAACTAAAATAATTCAGCGTACAAGAAAATTATTTAACACTAGATCTATGTAACATCCTATATTTGGACATAACTACCCCTACCTTAATTCTGCCTTTCCACTAGATGTATGAAATATTGCTATGCTATTTTAAGTAAATTATTGATATTAAGTCAATATTTAAATCATGATGTAGATTGCATGTTTATAGTTATATACCATTGGTAGAAATCTGAAAATTGCAATATGAATGTAAAAGAACCAAGCAAATTGCAAAAAGTAATTGAGTAAGACCAGGAAATGCCACATTCACATACTGCAGACCAACCCATGGCACTCTTTTAAGTTAAGTCTTATATAGAATAAAATGAGTGTAGTATATGTAAGCGAATTGGGGAGAGCAGACCCAAATTTTATATAAGCCTAACAACAATTTACTACCTTTATCCATTTATATAAGGTACCTTTTGTTACCTACGTTACCTCATTAATATATGTGCAGCAATTTAAGATCCATTATTGTTCATATAGTTATATTTTGATTTCATTATGAAAGATGTTTTGCCAATTCCAATGCAATGTAAATAGAAAAATGAAACTGTAAGCAGCTATGCATTACATGCTGGAGGCGGTACAAATTACATACTAATTTGCATATTTAAATATTTACTTGATTTCACTTCATTGCAAGTTAAAAGTTACAAATAACTTCAAATATATGAGAATGAACATTTTCAATTAGAATATAGATCAACATCATGTATATTTCAGGTCAGGTATCTATCATGGTTTATTCTAATACATGTAATTTGTAAAGTCATTATCTGCAATTTAGTATAAAATGTAACATAAGTATCGCTGACGAGCAGAAATATATATCACAGATGTATGCAATTGATTTTTATGTCTAGTTTAAACATTTAATGCTTTAACTGTTTCACTAATACTATTAAAACAAATCAACATTAGCCTTGTATTGTGTGTACTGTTATTTTCAATGTCAGTAGGGTAACGTTGATTACAGGTGATTTATAGAAAAATGACCCCAGAAAAGTTATTAAATTATGGGTTTCTAAGGCTCCAAGACATGTCCCAAACTGAAAATAGTTTTACTTTCTGAAAGGTGCAGCAAACTCTCAAAGTAGCCCATATATCTCAGTTTAGCCAAAATGAGGGAGAATTTCCGTCATAATTGCACAAAACTTACGATGTTTGTCTTTGTAAAATCCATAAAAGGATGCTTCCAAAGGGGTTCCTTTAGTAGTAAACATGTTTATTTAAGCCTTCTGAAAGACTTCTACCCTTTTTTAGAGTTTAAGAAACATCTTGTTGTTGGACCAGAGAAAAAAAAGAAACAGAGTTTGTAAAAATGCTCCGATTATTTCACATGATGACCTTTGACCCCATTTTAAAGTCGACATATGAACATTTAGTTATAAAAAACATTTTCTCAATGTTTTTCAGACTTATAACTATAAGCATACAAAATTTGGCTTGAAATGAAATATGTTTACATATAAAAATATAAAGTTGTTTTACAGTAGTACATATTTTCTCTTTTTTGCACTCAATGACCTTTGACCTAATTTCTGGCCTTCATATGCAAATTCAGACTTGGCATCCACCCCTAAGGCTTTGTATACGTGCTAAATATTATGTTAAAAGTGGTTTAACAAATGTACTCAAAAATGCCAACAAAACCAAAAATATGCATCTTTTTTCAATTCGGATTGCCAACTATTATTCATTCCTTTTTCCATACACTTTTGCACCGTGGCTTTAAGACGCATTCCACCTGCACGTAATCCTCGCGAGGGGGTGTTGCAGTATAGAAAGAAAGAAAAGAAAGAAAGCGAGAATTGAACGAGACTAGCCAAATATCGCTAGTTACCCATGATGCAAAGGGCGAAATGCGAGAGATCTAGATGAGGTATCGTCAGGTCTCGCGAGAATGATTACTGGGGAGTTCGGTTTATCCATTGGCACTGGACATAAAGCTGACCTATTCTTTTTTGTAAAAATCAAGACGACCATGGATGGCAAATTGTGTGGAATGAAAAAGACGCTAAATAGGCGCTAAAATGAGAAGGAAGTGCCACAGCGTGCATACATTATCGAGTTTTAATGTGCATATTATGCACTTAGCGATATTCTAACGTGTATGAGATGTAAAAGTATAGTTACTGGACTGGTCACTAACAAATCCCCGCTCAGACCTGACATTCACGACCACTAACCTCGCACTCAATGGCCAAAAGTAGTCACATGCACTTGTACCCTTCCAATGCTATTGTTTTCAACCAAGCTTATTGACCACGTGATTACAATTTTGACCATAGACATAGAACATGGACATGTGACTTTATCGTGGTGGGCCAAAAACCTATAGTGGAGTAAGCTAATTTCGCCAAGAATGTAATTTCGCCAATTGAACATTCCCACCGTTGTTTCACTTCTGTGACGTCACAGGCTCATTCTGAAAAGGGGATTTCCAAGGGCAAAAGATAAGCTGTCTGTTTAGTTGTTAAGCAGTAAGAAAATGCATATCTGGGTGGTAAAATAATGGTCACTTACCTGCATCAATGTTTCCCGTCATTTTCACTAATTCTTTTTAACCCCTATTTTTAAATTATGATCCTGATATGTTTTATTCAGTGAATACATCGCTTCCTCCGTCTTCATTTCTGTTGACATCCTCATGATGGAGGAAAGAAAACTCAGTGATGTATTGGGGTCCCAAGTAGGGAAATCATTGATTTTATCATAAGGGGGTTCTTATTAATGTTAAGACTCAGAAACAATGGTCTGGCTAATAAGCAGCTGTATGGACCCTATATCTAAAAATGATTTTTTGATAAATTACATCAATCTCTCACCTGCAATGGCTTGATGTATCCCTAAAGGACATAAAAGAAAGCTTTTATGTCAACTTTTTCATTTACTGTCTGTGTGGTAGCACCCTAATGCACGGGTGGTAAACCTAGGAACTACCACGAAATTGTGTTAACGCAAATTTGTTCCCAAGCCACATCCGGGACACGTCGTGGTAGTTTCCAGGCCGAAAATTGGATAAAGAAAGGTTGGTGTCACGTTCATTTTTGTTTTATTTTACAACTAAGAACAAACAATGGTGAAATCCGACAATGCAGTTCCGTGTAAATGTGTTTCAGCGTCCCCTCTAGCCCAAAATTTTGTATGGAAAGTTATTTTCTTTCTTTTGATTCGTGTTTCCCCACTGAGCATCGGACCAACTTTCCCCAAAGTTCGAAAGATTTTAGCCCATATCTGTCAAATTAAATGGAATTTGATATCATTTGATGATGAAAATGATAAAAAGACTCTCAATAAACGTTCCTACACAGAAAAATACATCTGAGCATTTACTCGTAAACAATTTATGCACCGCTCGTCCTGCGTGGTAGTTTCCAGCTCATCGTGGTAGTTAAAATGCTATTGTGGTAGTTTCGAAGAGTTTGTAGGATACGTTTCTGAAGTGGTACAAAACATTTTAGTGGTTGCTTGTTTTGCATGACAACCCTCGAATTCGTCAATTAATTGCCACGGTAAACAAGTAAATCACATTTTAACTCCATGAAGAAGCAAAGCTGAAGACTCAACATATTCGATGTAATGCGTGACAGGTGGAGATCATGTCCTGGACTACCAAACAACATCTCTTGAAATCTAAAGCAAAAGAAGGTCATCAGTTGAGTCCCGGTGGACCAAGCAACAGACAAAAAAATGATATTAATTATTTCGTCATTCGCTACGTTGTTCCATGTTCAGTCAACTTTAAGATAAAATGGCAGGCTAAGACTACTGGCCCAGAGTATCGTTAGTACTTGCGCTTCAGAAAAAAGAGGAATATCCTTGGGTTGGGTCACTTTTGAAATACATGTGAGTGCGACTATGAACGGGCATGTTATTTGATAATTAAAAAGCATAGTTATTCAAAAACAAAATATGTGAATATCCCTTCTTTTCATTCTTCTCATCATTCAATAGCCCACTAAATTTAAAATTCAGGCAGTCGACATTTGTTGACAAAAGGTTGTTTGAAAAGGTCTCTGTAGGAATAAGAGGGGTATTCAAGGTTCAGTCCGCACACCCTGTCTTTAAAAAAATGAAGTAGCCCCTGAATAGAAAACATCTGTTGATGCGAACTACTACTAAATTCCTACAAAGTCTTGGAAACTACCACAATAGCATTATAACTACCACGATGACCTGGAAACTACCACGCAGGACGAGCGGTGCATAAATTGTTTACGAGTAAATGCTCAGATGTATTTTTCTGTGTTGGAACGTTTATTGAGAGTCTTTTTATCATTTTCATCGTCAAATGATATCAAATTCCATTTAATTTGACAGTTATGGCCTAAAATCTTTCGAACTTTGGGGAAAGTTGGTCCGATGCTCAGTGGGGAAACACGAATCAAAAGAAAGAAAATAACTTTCCATACAAAATTTTGGGCTAGAGGGGACGCTGAAACATATTTACACGGAACTGCATTGTCGGATTTCACCATTGTTTGTTCTTAGTTGTAAAATAAAACAAAAATGAACGTGACACCAACCTTTCTTTATCCAATTTTCGGCCTGGAAACTACCACGACGTGTCCCGGATGTGGCTTGGGAACAAATTTGCGTTAACACAATTTCGTGGTAGTTCCTAGGTTTACCACCCGTGTAATGAACCTAGGGGTTCAAATCAATCTGAATTTAAATTGAATATAGAAAAAAAACATGACTGAAATATTTTTGATTACAATAAATTATATCATAGACGATCCAAAATAATTTATGTTCATTGAATGAAGAAAGTGGTTCGTCTCATAACATCTATTGATTTTATATCTATCCAACCCTTTACGAGGCCTCTTTTTTCAGGTCAACAAGAGTTGTCGAACTTAGATTACTATTTTCAAGATGGCTGAAAAACGGGCGCACAAACAAATCAACGTTTTTGAAAATTGAAAAACATATTTTGATGGTCTAAGGTATCACACATTATTATAAAACATTGAAATTTTATGATAAAATCATTTTCTAGTCAGGTTGTATTTTGTTTTGCTATCCTCAGAGCCATATCTGCTTATGTTGGCGAAAACTGATTATCCCAGTATACCACTCCATGCAATGTCCATTGAAAAAAGCCAACATCTACCTCAGAAAAAGCAAATTAAACAATATTTTGGTTTGACTTTGATATGAAAAATGTGTGTCGGACATTGATTTATAATATTAATTTTGCGGAAAAAAAATCATTATCTAAGGATAGTTGTTATTCATTTTGGACGGGCGAGCTCGGGGGTTTCTAGTCAACTCGTACCTTAGTCAACTCGTACCCATTTTTGGTCAACTCGTACCTGACCTTTGGTCAACTCGTACCTACCCCAAGTCAACTCGTACCTGAGTCAAAAAACGGGGCAGGGTAGAGCCTGATAGATGATGAGTTGGTAAGTCTAGGTCCTAACAAGCCTTTTCAAACACAAAAACATCACAATTTACTATCTGTGCTGAGGTTAGGTTCGGGCCAGCCTGTTCAAAGATCCCAACTCTTATGCTTATGGGGCGGCATTCTGGAAGCTGATTCAATCATACATCACAATTTAGTATTTGCGATCGGACGAGGTTCAGGCCAGCTGTGGCAAGTTCCCTTACCCTTTTCCTATGGGTCAATGTTCGGAATAGCCTGCTTAAAACGACCAAATCAACACAGTTTTGCTTTCTGCAATAAGGGGAGATTCGGGCAAGCCTTTTGAAATATTAAAAAAAAACACCACTATAAATTACGACCTGTGAGGCTGGGATTGGGGGAGTTTCGGATCTGCCTGTTCCAATATCCTAGACCTTTAAACAAGGACGGCTCGGCAGGGTCTTCGCTGCTCGTATACACAAAGTTTTGAATTTCAGACATAGGTCTTTTATGACAGCACGCAGTTTTTTTCAACTAGCACTAAAACGTTAGAAGGTATTTTGAACCACTCATTTCAAAATAAGTCAGCAGACGACAAAGCAAAATGTAGATTTGGAGTTATTTAAGTAGCAAGTAGCGAAGGCTCAGATATGGGACTGCATGATGAGAGACTCATCTGGACTTTCTAAATTAAAGAACCAAACACTCTGGCGTGAGATGGGTTCATTTTTAAAATGTTTTAATCTGTTATAAACCAGAAAGATTTCAGTTTTACATTGCAATTCCGAATTTTCTTTAATAAGGCTGTACTATTGCTTATAATTATTCAAGTTTTGCACTGTCAGACAATGCTAATTTCTTACTACTGCTTAATTAATATAATCACATATTCATGATTGAATAGCTACTGTTTTTCACACCCTACCAATCACCAGCACGTGGCTGTAAAGCGTCTTTATGTACACAAAACCCGCGCCACGAGAAAACATATCTCCAGGGGTTAGCTACCCTATAAGGACTCACCCAGCATGCTCAGTTACAAAGACTAGGCTTCAATTTGAATAATGCGCATAGCGAGTTCAGCTATTAAAGTTTTTGAGATTGAATGACAAATGCGCTGATCAGACTGCTTGATGCTCAGATCCGTCTATCTCATCGAGTCTGTACCTTTATTGTTTGCATGCAACAAAACCAGATTTTATGATTTTCGATGTGACCAGTGTTATTTTCGATGATAAGTTTGCAATGTGCTATTCCTGTAAGTGTCCACTAAAAGAGGTGGCTGCGTAGTTGCCACCCATTTTGGATGTTCATTTAGCTACACTTACATACGAAGACGACGCTACCAGAGGCTAACATTTAACCAGTGATAGTTGTTTAACAGTTATCCCTGTTATTACAAAACAGCTCATGCGTTAAATACGTCAAGACCAGCGGCAGTCCGGCTGCCACCAAAATGGGTGTTAAGTTACACTTATTTCTTTTACAATGTAGAGCCTCACTTGGGCAGTATACTGTGTTTTCCACTCCTTTTGAGTGCAGAATTCGCCTAAGTCGTAACAAAACTTATCATTTTGCTTTTGTCATGATTAATGTACGTAGACAACGGCATAAAACTCTTTCATATTCTATTACAAATAAACTAAGGTACAAGTTGACTTAGGTACGAGTTGACTAAGGTACGAGTTGACCAAAAATGGGTACGAGTTGACTAAGGTACGAGTTGACTTAGGTACGAGTTGACCAGTACCCAGCTCGGGTGTTTTGGTCTCAATCTCATATATATTTGTTAAATGATGATAAAATTTTTGTAAAACACATTATTTGATAGATCAATATTAAACTATGGGACCCAGTTTACTATGAAATCATTTTGCTTTGTACCATTATAAAACATGTGTTATTTGCATGTCCAATACAGGTAAACAACAGCTTTTTGCAACCAGAGAATATACCGGCTTTCGGAATGAAGACCGTAGCGTACCGGATGATAATTGATTTGTGACGTAGTGTTTGGAAAGGTCTATAGTCTATACTCGTTTTTAACAAAGCCAGTTATTGACATTTTGACTGAGCATTTAAAATAGATAGATGTATTGAATAGAACATTCCTGTATCAATCAAAATATTGAATCCCAATTTTGACTGTTTTTCTGTAGTCAAAAAAGCCTTCAATTTCCATACAAATTGATTAAGTGGGACAACTGCAGTTACTGCACTTAACCTATCTCTGTTGATAATTTGTTCTAATATTTTACAAATAATGGGGGCTACTGCCCCCACACCCCTTCAACATTGTAAGTAATTTTGTCAAATCATATAGAACTACAATATAAACATATTTATATGCAAACTCACTTAGAAAACTTAAAAAAAGTCAGTAGAGACCAGTAAAGTGCAGTCTAGCCAATTTAGTTTGTGTGGAAACAACATAAAAGTGGTTTGCCATAATTATAAAGCATATTCACATACATGTCGAACATGATCGTTGTGTGCAAACGGTGTGACCATATCTCGTAATCGATAACAGGAAAGTTCCAAATGAAGCATCTCTAGCTACAGGCAAACGATTTAATAAGAAATGGGCCTCCAAGCGACAAAACCTGTCTTCGAGGTTTCCGACAAAGCGTCTCAAACCAGTCTCCTCAGCTGTAGCAAGTTTAGATTTGATACTTTCCAAAAAGCGTTTAACAAAGGCACTGATCAGTCTGTGTGGATGCACAGGCTTATCTGCGCCTTTGTTGTTTGCAAACCCTGAGGCCCAAATCTCTTGTTTAAATAATGAAAAACAAAAGGGCCTAGCTGGTGGTTTTAATCTCAAAAGGATTAAAAAATGGAGAGGCACTACCTTCATATAAACACTATGTTTAGGGTCCTTAGGAATGGGCTATTTTATAAGTGAATCATGTTATAAAGGAGCAATTTTACAAAAGAATTATAGAATAATGACCATTTCATGGTTATTTTTTCTATAATTCTGTGTAAAAATCCATGGTAAAAAATTTGAGAGCCACAACATGACCGCGTAATATCCAAATCCATGTTATTAAAAGGTGTGTTATAAAGGGACAGCATTGTATATATTTTAAGCCAAACTGGTTTTCAAAATTTTGGATTATTTACAATGCTTTACTTCAGAATGGCTCAAGAATATAGCCGAAGTCTACTGAGAGTGGCTATCGCACAGATATGTCAGAATCTGGGCTGGAATTCTATCCACTCTACCCCCCTGGAACTGCTGACAGATGTTCTAGAAAGATACTTGTTCCAGTTGGGCAAAGTCACACACAGATATGCTGAACAATGTATGTATATTAATAATTTTGGGTCTTGTCACAAGAAAACCTGATTTTGTTGCTTCGGAACAACAAAGGTGCAGACTAGTCTATGTAGCTGCACAGTCTGATCAGCTTCTTTGTTATTGGCTCTCAATAAAGTATTATAATTTAACATGCTATATGCCGGACCCCGTAGCACAATTGGTAGCGAGTCCGATTGCTGATCCAGGGGTTGTCACAATGTGAGTTTGATCCCGGCTGTGTCCCATACTTTTGTGGAGATTGATCATGAAATATTTTCTACTGTCATTCTCCTTCAGCTTAATATACAAAAAGAGTTGTTGTCAGGTACAAGCCAAAGTATGTGCACTGAGTACAGATTAACTGCTTCGTCTAGGCTTGCCTAGGAAAAAAGTCTGGTAAAAATCAAAACAAACAAAACATGCTATAATCCTAATTTGAATATTATTGTTAAGCTAGTCTCTGTATGGGAATGGTCTGACCTGGGTCCTTATAGTTTACTCCGCCCCTTCCTGTGCTTCACAACCAATCAGTTTGCATGGAAATTTAAATTTTTGGCCAATTTAATCACAAATTTTGTCAATAATATATGAGTAATATCTATAAAGTAAAATCATGAAGTACCGTAAAGTGGTCAATGCGGCTATTTTCAATGGGAGTGGAGGAGAAACTATATGTAGGCCATAGATCATATAATACAATTATAAAGAAATCAAGTAGTTCACTCGCTGCTCTAGTTCCCACTTAATTCCTTTATAATTGTAATATAAGAATCTATTATGAGTGTAAGGGTAGGATAGAAAAATCTGTCCCGAGGATCGCCGTTTAGCATCACGAGGCTTGTGATGATAAACGGTGGTCTCGAGGGACAGATTTTGCTATCCTACCTTCACACGAATAATGGATTTCTTTTCTTGCTCACCACCGTGTTTTTTCATTTATTTTAAAATAAGCTTCCAGAAGTCCCTGAATACGCTAAGATGCAATTTCACATGATGACGTTACTTGACGTCCTGGGTAAGATAGCATGGGTAAGATAAGATTTTCTATCCCAGGGTGAAATCTCCGATATCCTTATCCGGTGTGCAAGAATATATGATCTATAACTAATACATATTGTATGCAATATAGCCTTCCAAAGTGTATCAGCAGATAAGTAAGTAGACAACATTTGTCATGAGTGGCAGGAAATTGGTATAAAATATATCTAGGTTTATCATAATGCGGTAAATGTTCTAAAATTTTGAACACTTTTCTCTTTCTGTTCTCAAATAAAACATTGGTTTTCAGGGCTTGAATTTATAAAATGGATGTTAGAAAATAGGGAAGATCATGATTAGACAACTTCTGAAGAAGCAGTCTGATCTGGATCTGTGCTGTTTGTCTAGGCTGTTTTGGCAGGCAACCAGTGTTCGAAATTTTAGAACATATACCGCAATGGTTTAATGTTTCAGTTGGAAGAACTGATCCCAGATTGGAAGATGTGTTCCTCTCATTTGGCCATCTTGGGGTGCAGCTTAATGAGCTTGAAGACTACTTAAAGCATGTGGACCTACTGCCCTTTGCCAGGGACGTGGTTGCCTTCCCTGTTCCCAAGAGAAGTAATCTCCAGATCCCCAATCCCTCAAGTGCGGAGGTTCAGAGCAGGGAGGAACATATTCCGGAACATCTTCCTCTTATGTTCCCCTCAGCTGAAGGTAGGTTAATGGCTGTTATCATATGATGTCGCATCTGGGAAATAACACCTTGCAATAAAATCGATAAACCACTAGTGGTTTACAGGTTGACGGGAAAAGTTATGACGTCCATAACAACGTTGCATATATAATGACAAAATTATAATGTTTTATGCTAGAAATGAGATTTCAAAGTAATCTTAATGTCATATGATAAATAGAATCTAACATTCGTTGTAGTGTATTATTGATTTTATTAAACTCGTTGTGAAAAAGAGATAAAATGCTGGGCAAGCCTTGCATTTTATCTCTTTTCCTCAACAAGTTTAATTCAATGAAACATGAGCACTCATGTAAGATCCTCTATTTCAAATATTGGCCTCGCCGCGAGAAAACCTGTCTTGGGGTTTCTGACAAAGCTAGTTTTAAACCAGTATCCTCAGCTACAGAGACTAGCTGGAAAATTGAAGTAGGAAGTTTACCTACAGTACTTTCCAAAAAGCGAATAACAAAGGCACTGATCAGACTGCGCGGATGCGCAGGCTGGTCTGGGCCTGTGTTGTTCGCATTCCTCCGAAGACAGGTTTTCTCGCGTTGAGGCCCATATTGTAATTGTATGAATAAAATTTAGATGATACCTATATAATGTACAACTCTTTTTAATATTAAAATCAATGATATTGTTAAATGCCTAGATAATTTAACAGATTGCTCTCTCTATGTTGATGATTTTTGTATTTGCTTTCGCTCAAAAAGTATGCGAACAATTGAAAGACATCTACAGCAAAACTTAAACAAGATAGAACATAGGGCCACTAACAATGGCTTTAAATTTTCCAAGTCAAAAACACAGTGTGTGCATTTCTGTCAGTTGCGAAAGCAACATGATGATCCAGTTCTTACATTATATGGATCACCTATTCCTGTTGCACAGGAGTACAAATATCTTGGTTTGATATTTGACAAAAAGCTTAGTTTTATTCCGCATATTAAATACTTAAAGGCAAAGTGCCTTAAATCCTTGTACATATTGAAAGTTTTATCTCACACTACTTGGGGTGCAGATCGAACAACACTCTTACAATTATATCGATCTTTGATACGTTCAAAGCTAGACTATGGATCCATTGTTTATGGATCGGCAAGAAAATCTTATTTAGCTATGCTTGACCCTATCCATCATCAAGGTCTTAGATTAGCCTTATGAGCATTTAGAACATCACCTACTGCAAGTCTTTATGTTGAGGCAGATGAGCCATCTTTAAATACACGTTGAGAAAAACTTTCTTTACAATATGCTATAAGAATTGCTGAAAATAATTCAAATCCAGCTCATGATGTGACATTTCAACCAAACTACATGGACCTTTATGAAAGTAAACCAAATTTTATTAAATCTTTTGATGTTAGAATTTTACCAGTCCTAGAATCAGCAAACATCAATTTTAATAACATAGATAAAACTTTTACACCAAATGTACCAGCCTGGTGTATAAATAAACCAAAACTTCTCTTCGATTTACACTCTAGTAAGAAGTCAGAAACCAGTCCTATTATCATGAAATCTAATTTCCAAGAGCTAAAATCACATTACATGGACTATAAGCATATTTATACAGATGGTTCAAAAGATGATATGAAAGTAGGATTTGCAGTGGTATCTGACGACTTCTCTGAAACTATGCGGATTCCAGATGGGTCCTCAATTTTTACAGCAGAAGCAAAAGCTATTGATTTAGCATTAGATCTTATTGCCGATTGTGAAACTTCTAACAAATTTGTAATATTTTCAGACTCTCTTTCAGTATTAAAATCTTTAGATCATACGTCTTCAAAAAATCCCCAAATTCAAAAAATACTTGAAAAACATCATGATTTATCAGAATTTAATGAAATAGTTTACTGTTGGATCCCTAGCCACATTGGCATTGCTGGCAATGAAAGTGTGGATCAAAAAGCAAAAGATTCATTGAATTTACACCCTACAGACTTTTCCATACCTTATGCAAATTTTAAATCTTTTATCAATAGGTACATTTTAAACAAATGGCAAATTTTATGGAATACGGTAAATCTTGTATTAGTTCGTACAGTAAAAAATAATTATTTTTTGCTGTGTACGAACTAATAAAAAATATTTTTCTGAGAAACGGGACTGTACGAACTAATAAAATGAAATTCTGAAGATCGAAAAACGGGACCAAAAACATGCGGAAATTGCCAAAGAGGGAGGAATTTCTGTTTATCCTTTTAGCCTCATTAGAGGCTGAATGTCTGATGAGTATTTTCAATTAAACTAACATTCTTAATAGCATGGTGAAAGTTTGAAAATAAACAACCAAACATAAAAAAGTCCGGATTGCTGTTTCAACCGACTCACATGCACAGCGATATCACCCGGTTACAGGCCAACTTTACATAGGCCTGCTTTACGGAAGAGATGTCACGCTGGACTTGTTTTATGACGATTGTCTTGATTGGAATCATACTCGGACACACTGGGTCCGAGGAATCAGAACAAAAATACAACTTCTGTTCACTACCGACGGCTAGCTCTACAACGTAACAGAGCAATGTATATCGCAGCTTTCGTTTTTGGCCATGATGTAGTTTCTTATTTCTTTGAACCCTCGAAAATGCAGCATAGAAGTAGACAAGACAATACATGTACGTACATTCAGTCCTACAGGTTAGACGTACGCGTACTCTCATTGATTTGGAATGAAAACTGAAAATGAAAATGGCGACTTCTAAATATGAAATATGAACAACTGGAACGTAGAACTCTCATGAATCAGAGTAGTACATTTCTTTGCCTTCATATTGTAAAAAGGCCCACAACTTACGTTTTTGCGAATGCTTACTCCATTTAAAAGCTTAGTATGAACACCTATATTTCTGCATAGGTTAGTTGGTTCGAGTCTTCATCATACGCCGTATTCCTTGTGGCGACATAACATGCTCAGCTTGGTCGCACACCCCCTCACGTGTTAGCTCGGACCCAATATAGCTCGGTGTTAGGCTGTTAGCATTCTAAGATTATGATAATGGCAATCAATGTAGAACCAGATTCCCGCACTATGTCATCTTCGGTCGCTTGACCACGGAAAAGCCATTACATGAGAAAATCTGTCTTTTGTGATTTGAGGCTGACTGACTCTTTTACAGCCAGAAACAGGGTTGGATGCACATGCTAGTCTTTGCACTGATATTTGAACACCATGCTATCCCGTGTACACCTTGCTTTCCATGCCCGGATCCATGATTTTTCGTCAGGGGGGTCCGGGTCAATCTGACAAAAAAAGCCCTGACAACGTTTTTTCTTTTTAGTCCTCAGCTTATTTTACTGAAGTCAAATGGTTAATTTCGAAGAAAACTATCATTTTTCAAGGTTCCAGAGGGGGTCCAACATTTTCCAGGGGGGGGGGGTCCAACTTTTTCCAAGGGGTTCAATTGCTTATACCCTATAGAAACCCATATAACTTGTGATTTTCGAGGGGGTCCGGACCCCCTGACCCCCCTCTGGATCCGCACTTGCTATCTCGATCAGCAGGAGATAGCTTTTTTTCCGTTTAGTCGTCGTTGGGTGGTATTTTTCAGTTTATTTAAATTTTGATAGACCATGATTCTGTAAGCGAACAGTGGCGTCAGGCGACCCCACGTGCGGATCCAGAGGGGGGATAGGGGGTCCGGACCCCCCTGGAATATCACAAGTTATATGGGTTTCTTTGGACACCCCCACCCCCTGGAAGAAGTTAGACCCCCTCCTCCCCTCTGTAATAAAACCATTGGATCCACTCTGTAAATTGTAAAATAAGTTGATGACTAAAAAAACATTGTCCAGACTGTAATCTGACTGTCGGGCCTCGACCCCCCCCACCCCCTGTAATCTGGCCGTCGGGCCTCGACCCCCCCCCCCCCCCCCCCCACCCCCCGCCTGACAATAATTCCTGGATCCGCGCATGAACCCTGTTCGACTTGTTCATAACGCCTTGGCCACTGTTTAATGTATGTTTTCTTGCGTCAAGGCCATCATCACGTGCGACCCCAAACTTTAAAACAACACGTGGCCGGAATTGATGTGCGCGGTCTCTTTGATCTTAAAAAGGATCATGCTGTCTTTGCCCTTGGCGTCAGTTGATATAATTAGAAGACGTTTTGTGAATTGACCAGGCCCAGCAAAAAATAAAAAATAAAATGTGAATTCAAACTGTTTGAAACTCTGATATGGGCGGAGACATCGGACCTTGTATGTTTATTGGGTCCGAGGCGGAGACAGAGGGGGAAGGGGGTCCGGACCTCCCCATGAAAATCCTAAGTTGCCATTTGTTCCCACACCCCCCGTTGGAATTATCTGGATCCGCGCACGCATGTCCGACAGGAAATTTATTTTTTTATTTTTTGCATGTAGTAGGTTTAGCTATCATACTTTCTAGAGATAATTGGTAGAACTGCGCTGGTGCGCTTGCTGATCTGCACCTTTGTTGTTTGCATACTAAAAAGTCTCTCGCGGAATTGGGTAAAAAAAGGATACACGGACGGTAAACGAGAGGCTTTTTCGACCATTTTTTTTATCTGAAAGCAAGCAATTGTTGCGGTGATCCTAACTTTAGACATGCATCTTCATCTACATTCCTTGTATGTGAGCATTTATGCCCCAGGCAAGACTGTGCGGATGTGCAGGCTCGTCTGAGCCTTCGCTGGTTGCATGTGCGAGAGGTACCATAATCTCATGAACTGGCTCGTTTCATAGACAGCCCAATGTAAAGCATGATGCAGAAGCATGCATAAATCACTTTTCATCTTGGTTTGTGCGTCTGTGCGTATGTGTGATGATCCACAGGAATCATTTAATGTGTAAGACCCATAATACAATTTCATGAGGACGCCGCGCTAGGCTCATCAGTGTCGTCTTTGTTTGATAAAAAGTTCCATCGGATATACAATGTATATAGTTATTGCGTGCGCGTTTCGGTGAAACTTAGAAATGAAATTGATACACGCACATTTAAAGCACAACTAATTAGTGGGAGTGCGTAGGTGTCTAGATTCTTCATCCACTCCAAAACTTTGAGTTACCCGACGAGATTGCACAAAAGCACAGGCTCCCCTGAGCCTTCGCTGATAACATTTGTGATAAACACCAGCCGATATGGTTTCATCATGCTAGGATCCAGTGATTCAAAAAAAAAAAAAAGACGCTTGGCCATATTTATGACACAGAAAGACCAGAAAGGCTCAATGATCACAGACACGTAGGACACTGTGTGCACGCGCGCGTGGTTGTGTACATGTATTTGATTTTTGTCATGACTGGACAAAATATCTCCGCGATTTGCATCAGTCCGACGTTCATTGAACCTAGCGTTTATCATTGAATAAAAGTTTGGCATGCATCAATGCTGGATGCACGCGCATAAGCGACACTGACGATCGCACTGACAGGCGAAACGCTCCTGTTCCGCTGATATGTTTGTTAACTGACCTGCTCGACGAAAAACAAAAGCATCGTAGACAGACACACTGATTGACCAAATGAACGGAAAAAACGTTGTGTACGAACTATTAAAAATTACAAATAGGAAAAATGACCACTGTACGAACTAATACATGACATTTTGAGCTGACCGGACATGAATAATTTATGGTGTACGAACTATTCGAGTGTACGAACTAATACAAGATTTACCGTAACAGTGTTGGTAATAAACTCTTTGAGATTAAACCTGTCATTGGACAATCTCAACCAGTAGTATGAAATATCAGACAAGAAGAAGTTGTCCTTGCTCGTTTACGTATTGGCCATACAAGGATCACACACTCATATATTTTAAAACGAGAGGAGCCACCGTATTGTTTTGGATGTGATACACTCTTTACAGTCCGCCATTTTTTACTTGAATGTGGTGATTTTTCACATATAAGAAACAAATATTTTCATGTTGATACAATCAAACAATTGTTTACTGATGTACCTATTGATAATGTCTTTTTATTCTTAAAAGAAATTAATCTTTTTAACAAATTGTAGCTATTTTCCTTTGAACTATTTATTTTTTTTAACTTGCTTTCAGCATATCATTTCTTTTGTTTGCAGGAGAAGAACATGTATAGTCATCTGATTAGCCTATGTTGTTGTCAGATATTGTACATGGTCTTCGCTGTAAAATGGTTACTATTTTGTCGTCTTGGATATACTCATATGTTTAATGTGTTAAATTGTTAATATTTTAGCTAATCTATTATAATTTTAATGTTCAGTAATACTTCTCTTACCTAACCTTGATGACGCTAATGACCCAAAAGGGTTGATGCGTCGTTAAACTCCAACTCATCATCATCATCAACCTATATAATGTAATACATCTATTTTTCCAACAAAAATGATAATGCTGTAAGTACATTAGTCTTCTTATTGGGCTACGGTAAATGTTCTCAAATTTTGAACATTTTTCTCGTTCTGTTCTCAAACAAAATGTTGATTTTCAGGGCTGGAATGTACATATTGCCTGTCAGAATAGCAAACAGGGAAGACCCTGATCAGACTGCTTCTTCTGTGCTGTTTGTCAAGGTGCTTTTAGCAGGCAACTAGTGTTTGAACATTTACCGTATATGTGTTTTATTTAGAATTTAGAAAATCAGTTAATATTGTTTGAGGGTATTTTAAAAATAATGTCTCTAACAAACTAAGACAATTCCAGGTTTTTTCTTTGTTGGTTGGTCTTGGTATTACATCTGGGGGGAAGTCTGAAAAAATTCATACTGCAATAATTTCTGTAATTTTTCGTGCCAAACAATAGATTTATAAAATCAAACAAGCTGATTTTTTGTTTGTTCAAAATCAAGCTTTACACTTCTCTTTATTCCTAGGCCAAATAAAAAAAATAAGTGTGTTTCGGGTATCAGGTCTGAAAGTTTTAGGTATGGTAGGCACACATGTTTTTTTTGTTGTTTTTTCCTGGAAAAAATTATAATTTAATGCATTTTGAAAGGCATTCTGCCTATTTTGCCTTTCAAAATGCATAAAATTATATTTTTTCCATAAAACCTGAAAAAATTCTATGTTTCACCAGTAAATTTAGGTACGGTCGGGTTACCCTAAACACAGGTATTTTTAATTTGGCCTTATAGGTACAGATAAGCAAACCTTTTTGAGTATAAATTGTGATTATTTTCTTATCCATTACTTAACTTTAAACATGTGATTTGGGTGTTCAAACCAACCATCTTGAGGTGATTCTTTTGAATACACACACCATATATTTTGGTTGAGAAATAAGGAAATTATTTTCCAATTATATGCAATTATCTGGAGGCATGATAATTTCTCTATGGACTAATAGTTCAATACATGTTTTTTAACTTTAACTCTATGCCTGCTAGTGGCAATTTTTATTGTCTGCTGCTGATCTTTGCAAACAGCTTGGACCCAGATCAGGCCCGACAGAATGTCGGGCCTGATCTGGGTCCAAACTATTTGACACTCTAATAGAGTTCCTGAAAGACTTTTTTGAAAAAGTTAATTTTGAAAAAAGTCAGCAGACAACAAACAATCATGAAAAAGTACCCAGTATGCAGAGTTAATTTTGTTTATAAACTGACTTTGTGTAAGCTAACCATGCTTTGAGTAGACCCTCCTGTTGAATTTCTAGCTGAATTCAATTCACTTTGCTTTGGCTTTTAGAAGAGATTGAGGAACCTAGTGCCAGGCCTCCTGGTTCCCCTTTGGAGCCCATTCAAGAGACATCAGTTGCTAATGGAACAGAAACCAGTCTACAAGGTGGTGATAAAAGAGTTTTGACCAGCCCAGAAACACCTGTGCCTTACAAACGACAGAGGTATTAAAACACTTGAGTTTTATTTCATTGCCCGTGTTTGTTTACTGAAAAGCCCTGTAATAAACTAGTGGGTCAAAATAAATACCAGCTCATAATACAGTAAACCACAAATATTCGAACCTGGTTTTTTCCAAATACTAATTTGAAACAAATTTGGGACACACTGGATTGAGAGAATAAGACTATTTTAATGACTGTCTATAATAACACATGTTTAAGGTGTGTAAAAGAAACGTCTCGTAGATGTTTCTTTTACGCACCCAAAACTTATGTTTGTAAGAGAAAAAACTGATAATAATCATTTTTGTGGGTTATATTATAATTCCATGTTTAGCTTCCTATAATTGGAACTACCGATAATTCAGAATAAAACCTCTAGTCGGGAGGACTTCAACTGAACATACAGAACATCATTTGGACCAGATTTTGTTACTTATTGCATATGCACAAAAGCCTCCTTCAAACGCCAATGCTGATGTATCCATAGGGGCTAGAGGTCTAAATTTTGGTCTGAATCTACATCCATTCTTTGTGTATGTGATCAGCGTAGGCTCTGGCTAGTCTGTCCATTTAAGCAGACTTGCCTGAGCCTTTGTTGCACAACAATGTGATAATCTCATATGCTGGACATGATGCATACTGAGCCGAAATTATAACACAATACTTTTACAGTCTGTATAAAACAGTCTGATAGGGGTTTACACTGCTTGTCATTTTGTCTCTACTACATTTTATACATCTAATCAGGTAGTCAAAGGAACTTGTTGAAATTTAAGGATAGTAATGGAAGCTAGTTAAGGTGTCCGGACATTTTCGACACATGGTAACTAAACAAAGGACAGAAAGGTTTATTTTCTCATGGAACTTTGGTACTTATTTCATTGGCGAGTGTCCAAGGCTCAGATGAGACTGCACAGATGTGCAGTCTCATCAGAGCCTTGGCTGCTCACATATACAATTTATGGAGATAGATAAATGCCGCTAGCATGTCTAGATAGTTGCACATACATGTACATGATAAAAGAGTTTCCAGGGTTCGCACAGGCTTGAAAAGTCCTTGAATTAAGAGCGCTTTCTTGAAAAGTCCTTGAAAATTAAATCTGCCTTGGAAAGTATTGGAAAATCACTCAAAAGCCTTGAAAAGTCCTTGAATTCTACTATTTTCTGTAGGACTTAGCACAGTTGATACTTGATAGAGACCTAAATCAGTATAAAATTGCACCAAATAAAGGCACAACAATTTTATACTAATTATCTAGTACTAATTTCTCCATTATCTCAGTAGCATATCTGAAGTAGAATTTTAACACTTAAATCTGTATTTTTCATAGACTTTAGTCCTTGAAAAACTGTATGAAAGTATTTTAGATGTCCTGGAAAAGTCCTTGAATTTTACTCACGTCTGCCTTTATGAACCCTGGTCACTTTACAAATAGGCAATAAGTACCAGAGATCTCATGCTGGCACATTTCATCTTTATTGTTTAGGCTGACCACCTCAAGCCTGCCGGAGGAAGCGCTACATTCCCAGTATGAAATGAAGAGTGTGATTATGACCAACAATGGTATCCTCTCACCAGTAAAACAAGGCAAGCTTCCGGACTCCAACACTCCACCACAGATTGCTCTGGTCAAACCCAAGACTATAGTAACATTGGATTTCAGTAAAGACTCTAATGAACCAAAGAAAATCATTGAAGTAAAATCTATTAAAACAGAATCAGACAATGCTAGTGCTCAAGGTGATAATGAAAAGGATGACAGTTCAAGTAAGAAAGATAAGAGTTCCAATTTGGCAAGAGTGCTCAAGGCTATGAAGGAAACAAAGCCTCACAGGGGCCCAGGTAGGCCCAAATCCCCAGGGAGGAGTAAGGTGCCTAAAGTGATACACAGTAAAGGTGGTGTGGACTTGAGTAGTGTAACGTCAATGACTAAAGGTGCTGATATTCTTTCTAAGGAGAAAATCATAGTATTGCCAAGTCCAATGCAGGACAAACCTTTAGATATGTCAAAGAAAAGTCCTCATTCTGATGGTGCTCCTAAGTCTTCGGCGGCGGCGGCCCCATTCCCAATGAGTTTGGAGGATTTGTCGGTATTAAAACCAGATTTGTCATTAGAACAGAGGCTGATATTGTTGGAATATGCTCAAAGGTTGTTTATGGAAAAACAAAAAGAGGTTCAGCAAGAGAAAGACATAGATGATACAATAGCCTCTGTAATACAAAAATCTGTGAGAGAAATTGATGACAGAAAAAGTGAATATGAAAAACTAAGAGCGGAACTTGCAGGTGAAGCAGATCATGTTGAAAAACTGTTCAGAGCCCCCCATTTACAACTTCGTGACATGGACTCGTGGCGGGTTAGTCATATTAGTGAAACTTATTCACCGTACGATCAAGAGGATAGGGATAAACAAGGAAGAGATGACCCCTATGAAATGGATGATGGATCTCCAACTTTTGTACCATCACCGTGGAGGAGAGGCAGACCTCCTAAGAAACCACGTGGTAGACCAAGAGGAAGTGGCTTATCAAGAGGCAGCCCACTTGGAAGAGGTTCAAGTCCTTTTTCAAGAGGAATTCCACCATATACTCGAGGTTTGAGTCCTAGAGGAAGACCAAGAGGTTCAGGCCATAGAAGTCCAGGTAGGCCAAGGCTATCTGGAGGAAGTCCGGGTCGCCCACGGGGATCCAGTGGAAGCCCAAGAGGATCAGGTTTGAGCCCTGGAAGACCTAGGTTATCAGGACATAGTCCAGGTCCTGGTAGACCCAGAGGAAGTAGTCCAAGAGGCAGACCTAGAGGCAGGAGTCCTAGGAGCAGAAGTCCTCGTGGGGGAAGTCCTCGTGGCAGTAGTCCTCGTGGAGGTAGTCCTCGTGGGGGTAGCCCTAGAGCTATTCTTAACATAAATTTTGATGATAAACCACATACTCCTGAAGGGCCAAACTCTCCGGAAGGGCCTGATTCTCCCGATGAGCATAACTCACCAGATGATTCTGATTCAGATATAAATGAAAATCAAAAATCCTTAGATGCACCAGCTAGCCCTTTGAATACTGCCAAATCTAAATCACCTTCTCCTGAGAAGATCGATGACATTGATATTGCTGAAAATGTGACAGTTAAAACTGAGACACCTGTTTCAGAGCATGCTCCTTCCCCTAAGGTTATTACCGAAACTATAAGTGAAACACCTGTTCCTAAAGAGGTTGTGACTATGCCTATAAAACAAGAAATCGATGAAAAACCGAGTGAAAAGAGATCTTTAAGTAGACAGAACAGTCAGCAGGATGTAACGAAGGCATTCGTGAGTCTCAAAAAGGTGGACGAAGAGAAACGAGAAATGTACATTGAAGCGAGACGTCGAAGTAGTGAGGAGTATAGAAGTGCTGATGAAGTTAAAGAGAAACATGAGGACAAGGATGCTGCAGGAGAGAAGAAAGATAAACATGTGGAGGATAAGAAAGAAAGACATAAAGAACATAGCCATAGCAGAGATAGGGACAGAGATAGAGACAGAGACAGATCAAAGGTAATTAGATAGGGCCAGATTAGAGAACCTTTTGAGCGTAAAATTATAATTATTTCATTATCCATCAGTTTAAACATGTGTTTTGGGTGCTCAAAAGAACCGTCTCACCGAGACGGTTCTTTTGAGTACCCACAACATATGTTTTGGTTGAGAAATAAGAAAATTAATTTTCGATGATACACTCTTATCTTCATACCTGTAATGATATAAGAATCATTCATGGATGTTTGATGTGGATAGAAAAATCTGCCTTGAGGATCACTGTTTGGCCGAGTGATGACAAACAAACAGTGATCCCAGGGGACAGATTTTTCCATTTGCAGGGAAACAGCCACGATAAATACTTTTTCTTGCATACTCTGATCTTAAAAAGTAGTATTTTCATATTTAGATGTTCAGTTTGTTCTCTTTTGATAACGTGCTTTGCTTGCTCATCTTTGACATTCCACCATTTATGGCATACCAAAGTAAAATTGAATTGTAAATTTGTAGATTCTCATTCAAATTTTACGAAAAACTGGGGTTGGTGGGACATTTTTATGGACAATTAGATCTACCACTGTCCACTGATCACTCACTTAAGTATGGTGGAAAATGAGCCAGTTTTTTTTTTACAAGGAGTTGACAGATGGAGGGACAGACATGGATGAACAAAACAGCACTAATCCACTTCCTACTTTGTGGTTGGTGACATTACATGTATAACATTTTTCGGTTGGAAAAGTGTGTATCTACTCTAGGTCTTAAGTTAAAGTTATAGTAGACCCAGATGAGAGGCTACTACACATCATGTCTCATGAGCATTCACATTGTTATCCCTTTCCTTCATGAATATTCATGCTAAGGTCCACCCACTATGAATAATTATATAAATAAACTTACATGTTGGTATATAGAACAAGGAAATTACTTGTCATGTCCAGTTGTGTAGGATCAGATATGTCATATTTTTCCATAAGCAAACAGAGTAGATCCTGATCACTAGTGATCAGGCAGCTCCTACAAGAGCTGCCTGCTCTGGGTCTGCTCTGGTTGCAAAAGCGTTAAAAGGCATCTCTATGAGGTAAAGGTTTAAACCAAGTTCAGGGACAGGCATATGACATATACATGTACAATGCAGTTGTGAAGTTTTAGTGAACCATTGGAATTTTGTTTTAGCAAATTAGATAGTCAAGTGAGAGCTACATCACAGATGTGGTTGATATTAATAATCTTCGTCCTACCAAAACTAGGATACATCATCTTTTGAAAAACAGCATAGTCTAGACCCAGATCAGCTGGCTGGTAATTAAAATGAGTAAAGAATGATGATTTATTTTATACTTAGCAGTGAAATCAATGCATATCAAAATCAAATAAAAGTGATATCAATCACTAGTGAAATGATAGTGATTGATATCAGCCTTTATTTTCACTGTATCGTTTTTTGGATCACCTCTGACTTTTCCATTCACTTAATGCAGTTCACTTCGAAAGTTCAAACGCCTATAACTTTCTTATTTGGGCTAAAAAACATCAGAGGAACATTTTGGTACCAAAATAATTTAGATTTGCTGAAAATTATTGATTTTGCATTTTCAACACCTCCCGCTTCAGTGAGTGAGGCAATGCATGTAACCTATGCTACGCAACGTCATCAACAAATTATGACGTCGCTTATGACGTCACTTGTCTGGCACTTTGACGCTGACTAAATTTCTTTTTATCTGTATTCCTGATTACTATAGATCATGTAGATTGATCCAGGTATTCTGTCACAAATGCTCCTTTGTCTTCTTTTACATTATTGTGATTTTGCTTGAAGCATGGTTAACCAATTGATTAACTGTAAATCTTCTAAAAAAGTATAAAAATAAAAAGAAAATTTACTTTTTTTTAGTAAATACCAAATATATTTTATCTTGTGAGTTGAAAACATCGAAATTTTCATTCGTGCTGTGCACTCATGAAAATTCTGATGTTTTCAACACACTTGATGAAATATATTTGGTATTCACCCCAACAAAGTAAATATCCTCTATTTATAAAATGGGGTTTTAACTTTTTCTGTTTTATACAGGAACACAAGAAGAAAAAGAAGAAGAAAGATAAAGAGAAGGATAGAGAGAGAAAAGAAAAACATAAGGTATGGTCATTATGTAGAGAAGCCACAATTTAGCACATAAATATTTACATATTTCAAAGCAAGCCTATAATGAATCTTTAGATTTTTGCAAAACCTCATAAACAACAGAAGTATGATTGACAGCTAGCTAAGCTCATCTGCATGTGCAGTAACACACCAGATAGGCAGATAGGCAGCAATTGAAAATGCACTTAACAATTGACTAACGTGGATCAAAAATCACTAGAAACAACGTTTTAAATTGCCATTTGTTGCCAGTCACGGACAAATGACAATCAAAATTCTGTTTCTTACCATGTTTGATCTACGCTGGTCGATAGTATTAACATTTTCGAATGCCACCTATCCGGTGTGAGTAAGCATCAATTAAGGAATTCATTCACCAGAAGTGACAATGTTGCTTTGACTGACAGAGAGCCACACCTGGTTCGTATGTACAAAGCAAGCCTCTCTTCTGCTTCATTGGCTGTCTGCTGTTTAGCTTAACAATCCAAGAAAATCGTTATGAAAGTATGAGCCCCATGGGTTCAATTTAACCCTTTGTATACTAATGGATTCTTCTTGATGGTTTGATACAATGAACTTGAGATAGTCCATTGTAAATATCTAGGGGTGTCAGGTTATAATTTTATAAAAATATTGGATTCTTTTATCTGAAGATCTTTTTTACCTTTACAAACAGTGTAGACCCTGATGAAATGCAGCATTATGCTGCATTTCATTTGGGTCTTCACTGTTTGCAAAAATACTCGTTTAGGGGCTTAGGGGTTTCCCAAATGCAAAGGGTTAAGAGTTTGTGGCAGAAAAATAGTTTTCTTATTTCTCAACCAAAACATATGTTGTGGGTACTTAAAAGAACCGTCTCAATGAGATGGTTCTTTTGAGCACCCAAAACATATGGTAAAACTAATGGGGAAGAAAATATTTACAATTTAACGCTGAAAATTTGTGTTTATCTAAACCTGTGAGCGACACCTTTTGGGTGACATTCACTTTGAACTGAACCCATGAACATCCGAAAACTGAAATTCCTTTCTTAAGTATACCTGAAAACTATAATGAAGTACAGTAAAACCTCTAAAATTAGAACTTTAATTTTTCTTGAACACTCACTAATTCAAAATAAATTTTGGACACAATGGATTTAGAGAATAGGGCCTATATGAACTATTTTTTTATGTTTTTTTTGTAAAAACGTAGGTTTTGTCCTGTAAAAGAAACGTCTCCCCGAGATGTTTCTTTTACGCACACAAAAGGTATGTTTGATAGATAAAACCCCCTGATAAAACTCATTTCATGTTTGGGTGGTTATACTTATATCTACCTCCCTACAATTCAAACTTTTGATTCTTTGAAATAAAATCTGAAGTCCCTAAGACTTAGTATTTACGAGATTCGACTGTAAATTGCCAGTGTAGACACAGAAAGTTTGGCAAGGTTATATCAATCTTGAAGAGTATTAGGAATTCTGAAATAATATACTGATAGAGTGTTACAATCAGAACAAATTGATTGTACTTCGTAGGGAGGCAAAAGCAGGAATGTGACAATGAGAAAACATGCCAAGAAGTGCAGGCCAGTTACCTATGGGATAAGCCCTGAAATAATTAGGTGGCTTATTTGAACTTTTACTTGCTTGAAGTGACTTTTGTCATCTGCTGATAATCTTTGCAAACAGTTTTGACCCAGATCAGATTGTCGGTTCTGATCTGGATCCAAACCATTTGACACTCTGATAGGTAGAATTTCTAGCAATTTTTTGAAAACGTTGATTTTGAAAAGAAGTCAGCAGATGTCAACAAAAGTAGAAAAAAATTACCCAGCATGCAAAGAGGTAAACATCTTGTATATTACAGTCAAAAGAAGATCGAGATGAACCAGCTATACAGCCGCTTCAGAAGTTGACTATAAAGATTGGAGGATCATCAACAATTACAACAGGGTCATTCAGTATTAAGCAGGAGCCTGTACATTCTCCTGTTAGAGTAGACTCTCCTAAGCCAAGGCCAGAGATACCAAAACTGTAAGTAGTGTACAGGTTTAGATAAAAAAAAAAATTCAGCGTAAAATTGTAAATGCTTTCTTACCCATCAGTTTTAGCATATGTTTTGGGTGCTCAAAAGAACCGTCTCATTGAGACGGTTCTTTTGAGTACCCACAACATATGTTTTGGTTGAGAAATAAAGAAATTAATTTTTTGGTACACAAGCATAACTATAGGCCTGTTTTTAGCTCACCTGAGCCAAAGGATCATATGTAAGCTAATAGTTTACTAATGCAGGGTTTGCACAGACTTGAAAAGTACTTGAATATGTAGGGCTTTCTTGAAAAGTCCTTGAAAATTGAATCTGCCTTGAATTATACTGGAAAATCACTCAAAAGCCTTGAAAAGTCCTAGAATTCTGCTATTTTCTGTAGGACTTAGCACTGTTGATAGAGACCTAATCATATGTTGCACCAAATAAAGGCACAGCAATTTTATACTAATTTTCCAGTACTAATGTCTCCATTACCTCAGTCTAGCATTTCTGAAGTAGAATTTTAACACTTAAATCAGGATTTTTTCTAAACTTTTAGTCCTTGAAAACTGTAGGATAACCTTTAGAAGTCCTTGAAAAGTCCTTGGATTTTACTCAAACTTGCCTGTATGAACCCTTAATGACTAAGTCTGTCTGTCGTCCATCTGTCTGTCAATATTTTCAAACATCTCTAAGACCAAACTTTAGCCAAGATCACGTAGATTGAGCTTCTATCAACATTTTCAAACATCTTCTCATCCAGCACCACTTGGCCTTTTAAAGTTAAAGCATTTATTGGAGCAGGGAACAAAAGTTTGACCCATTGGTGTCGGTCATATGAGGAGGCTGTGGTCTTGCCCATATAGAGTAAAAAATTAATTCCTGGAACTACAAGGACTATGACATGAAACTATGAAATTATCAGAATATAACCTCGGGATTCGGTCTACACAAAATTTGACTAATGGATGATCCTAGATTGATCTTCATATACAGGTACAGTAAAACCTGTCTAAAACAGCCACTCAAAAAAAAAAAAAAGATCTTAACCCTTAAAGTGCCAAGAAAAAATGAATCTGAAAAATGACGTCTGCTGAAGTCATCTGTTTGAAATAATTGCCTAACATTGCTGACAAATTTAAGTATAGAAGCAAACAGGGTGGACCTAGATCAAACTGCTCCTATCCTGTTTGTCATAGAGGCTTCTTAAACATTTCAGAAGAAGAGAAAAGCAGACGACTTTTCTTGTGATTTGCGCTTTAAGGGTTATGACAAATGGTAGCTTAATGGTCAAAAGTATTGCAGAATGCTCCCCTTGGAGCATTCTGCAATACTTTTGACCTGCATTAAGCAATAATTGGTCTTGAAAACCATTTTTTGGTCTTTTTGAGAGAGGCCGTTTTAGACAGGTTTTACTGTACCTTACAGTCAAATATGATCCATAATGCTTTCATATAATAGGGAAAATCTTGAAAAAAAGTTTTTTATACTATTGAAACATATGCCATTTAATTTGCTTAATATATTTAACATGCTAGTAATTTCATAGTGTTCATAAAGGAGTGTGATATCCAACAATAAGGCATAGGTAAACACTTAAGATAGGTATGGTGGCCACTTATTTCAGCTTTTTCAACAAATACTGTGTGCATAGGTAAACCGTGCAGGCCCAGCTCAGAAGGAGCAGTCTGATTAGGGCCTTCATTGTTTACTGTACAAACCAGTCAAAGACCTGTTTATCAACATTTTGATATTTTGAAATTTTGCACCATTTACCACAGCTTAGTGTTAATTTTACAGGGTTTTCAAGGTTCTTCCACCTAAACCAGGCTCAACTCCTGAACATGACAAACATGGGGAAGGTGAAGGGTACACAGACCCAACAAAACAATCCTGGAGTTCAACTAGGGTTCAGTCAGAACCAGAGAAACCAGCAACCCCAAAGCCCACCGTCAAGTCAGAGCCAAAACCACCGTCAGGAGCAGAGCCCATCTTTACCCCTATAGATGAGGCCATCAAACACAAACCTTCCCCTACAAGACATACCACTTATATGCCTCTATCACCCAAGTTTAAACCTATCCCACCAGCAGAGCCATCTAAGTCTGGCGATGATTCAGCTAAGTCTGATCCAGGGAAGGCATCTCTGGGTGATACTAAAGATGGTTTTAAGTATGAATCGGAAGACCAGATTGAAGATCCTGGTGCGGAAGACACTGACCCTGGTGGTACTGCAGTTGAGAAGGAGGTGACGGTGTCTGTCGTTGGTGGGAGAGTCGTTGGTGGGAAATCTGGGGGTAGGGGCAAGAAAAGAAGGAGTTCAGTGAGAAAAATGAAGCCTTCTAAAGGGAAAGCAGCAACAGCAACTTCGAACATTACTGAGACTGATGCTGGTATGAAGGATGAGGATGATGGGCCACCTGTGTTACAGAGAGAACCTGAGAAAGAAGCGTCTCCCTCTCCTCCCACACTGTTCCCTGTCAATAACGTACCTTCTCCTATCACTATACCAGCCCTTAAAGCAGCTCCTCCTCCACCCTCTCCCCCGCTGACTAAGAAATCCCCACCTAAACTGAAACAGCTAAAGGAGACTCGACCTCATTCTCCCCTTGTGAGGGAAGTTCTCACCAAGCCGAGACCTCCACCTGTAGCCATTCCTAAACCAGCTAAAGTTTCTAGATCACCTCGCAGATCATCACCTCGCAAATCTCCAAAACAGATCTCCCCTCCTATCAAAAGGAAACCAAAGACTTTTCCAACATCCCCAACAAAGAAAATTTCTCCTGTGAAAATTTCACCTACAGAGGAACCAGAGTTTCAGCCGCCGAGAACACCATCCCCATCAAGAGCCACACCGTCACCATCACCTGTTTCACCTATGTATTCACCACCGCTATCACCCGAACATCATTCTCCCTTGCATTTCATGATCCCTCCAACTCCTGCTTTTCCGACGCGAACCACATCACCGGCCCCTTCTCCACCTAAGCCAGACCTGTCCCCGGATGAAGAGGACTCTTGCTCTACAATGCCGGGTGGGTTGCCGTCAATGCCCCCACCTTCTATCCCACCTATGCCACCGTCATCTTCAGCCAAGAAAGCCATGCAGAGAACAGTGGTGGCTGAAACTGTAGGGACATTTGTGGTGAGTGACAGCTTGCATTATTTGGGCCTTGACGCAGCAAAACCTGTCTTCCGGGTTTCCGACAAAACGAGACTGAAGCCAGTCTCCTCAGCTACAGAGACTAGCTAGAAAATTGAAATTTCACTTGTAGCTAGTTTATATATCAACCTTTCCAAAAAGCGAACAGCAAAGGCACTAATCAGACTGCGTGGATGGGCAGGCTGGTCTACGACTTTGTTGTTCGCAAACCCCAGAAGACAGGTTCTCTCGCGTCGAGGCCCATTTGATTTCCAACAATGTGGCATTTTGATAAGTTTAGACGCAGATGAGTCTGTGCAGCCTCCTTTTAAGCTTAGAAACTCCAAATGGTGTTCAGTCAGTAGTTTAACAGTCATAGAATATTCAAGCAACTAGCAAGGGCTCTGATCAGACTGCACATATACGCAGGCTGATCTGAGGCTTTGCTGGTCACACATACCATATTGTAGGAAATCTCATGTCGTGACGCATTCAGTCTTAGTTATGCCATGGTTTGTCTGCCTGTGTGGAGATAATCCACAAGCATTAGCAAGTGGATTATCTACCGTACTATTTTATACCACCTACATCAGTGTAGACCTTGCAAATTACCAGATATTTCATGCTTAAGTTGGTAAGGATGGTATAAACTACCATATTGGACATAAAGCTTTTCTGGTCGTCTGCTGACTTTGTACAAAATTAACTTTTTGAAAAAATTCTTTCAGGAACACTATCAGAGCGTCAAACAGCTTGATCCTGATCTGGGTCCAAACTGTTTGCAAAAATTATCAGCAGACAACAAATGTTTTTGCCAGCAAGAAAAGTTAATAAGCGCACATGCTCCTAGAAGTGCACACACCGAGTACGTTATGAGTTGTAAATACTATATGAACTTCTGATTTATTTACTCTCCGTAGCACAGTCTGTAGTGAGTCCAACTTCAGAGCTAGGGGTCGCAAGTTTGATTCCAGCCCAGTCCCATACTTTAGTGGAGATTGATCGTGAAATAATTTCTATGGTTATTCTCCTCCTTTGGCTGATTCAAGAAACGTTGTCAGTTACAAGCAAAAGTACTGGTTAACCACTTTAATAGTCAAGGTTGCCCACGAAAAAGTGTAGTAAGGTGAACTGACCATCTTGAAATGACCATAGCTGTTGACTGAGATTTAAAACATGAAACTAAACGAAGCACTCTTCTCCTGCTAAACCAGTATTTATCTTTTTTTGAAAACATTGTAGATACAGATCAGCTGGCTCCTAGCAAAGCAATCTGAGCAGGATCCACACTGTTTTCAACTTTTCCTCCCCCGTTGTAGATTCAAGGTTTTTTAGAGTATAATAGTGACATTTGAACTACCGGTAATGAAGTTGGACTGCCATAACCATGTTATATGGCTCTGAGGTCTGTCCAAGAACAGTACAGTAAGACCTGTCTTAAGCGGCAACTCAAAAAAGACCAAAAATTGGTTTTCAAGACCGATTATTGCTTAATGCAGGTCAAAAGTATTGCATAATGCTCCATGGGGAGCATTCTGCAATACTTTTGACCGTCATTAAGCTACCATCTGTCTTTACGTCCTTTGGTTTGTCTATTTTTGACTGGCCGCTTAAGACAGCTTTTACTGTATGGTTTGATGACTGTGATGCAACTGAATGGTTATTGAAAGCAACTTTAGACCATGAAACAAACACAACTTGAACTAGCAACAATATTTAAGTTTGAACATGGATATCTTTGAATATCAAATGAAAACTTTAGCTTTTGTATATTTCTAGGACGGGAGTAAGGTAAGGGAGAGAATTTAGCAAGAGGGAAGTAAGCTACTGAAGGGTGATTGAATTTGTGCTAATCTTTTCTGGACTGGAAACCCATTAACACTTTGCCTACTGGGTAATTTTTTATGTTTTATTGTCGTCTGCTGAATTTTTTTCAAAATCATCTTTTATTGAAAAAATCTTACAGGAATACTATAAAAGTGTCAAACAGTTTGGATCCAGATCAGACCCTGCATTTTGTCGGGATTGATCTGGGTCAAAACTGTTAGCAAAGGTTATCATCAGACGACACTAGTAGGCAAAGAGTTATTGGTTACATACATCTTTATCTTAACCCTTTATGCACCAATCGCAACAAAAGTTGTCTGCTTTTCTCGTCTGCTGAAATGTTTAAGAAGCCTCTATGGCAAACTGTGTGGACCCAGATCAGACTGCTCCTATAGGAGCAGTCTGTTCTGGGTCCACGCTGTCTGGTTCTATACTTAATTCGTCAGTAATGTCAGGCAATTATTTGCAGCAGACAACTTCAACAGACGAAATTTGCAGATGCACTTTTCTTGGCGCATTAAGTGTTAACTTTTCTTCTTACAGCGTTTGTACTATGTAAAGAATAAAGAATTGAAAGTAACAGACAATGTAGACCCTGATATGATATCATCAGGGTCTGCACTATTTGATATGATAAAAGCAATCTTAAGGGACAGAAATGTAATGTCTTCTGGATATAATTAAAATTAAGATGAATTCGAACACACTAAGCCTATATAGCCAATGCTAAAAAATTGTGTTATATGAAACAACAAAGTCACAGTTTTGAAAGCGTGAGGAAAGAACACGCTAGCTAAAATCAATTACCACTGCAAAATGACATCACTCATGGTATTAGACGGTGTAACATCCTTTTGACGCTTGAAAGACATTACAAATACATGTAAACGTATGCGAAACAGTCCATCTATTGAAAGATTTCTTTAGTGTAATGGCGGAAAGTTGGAAGAAGCTGAAGACTTTAAATGTGTTTTCGTTGTTTATTGTGTGTTCGCATTGAAATAGATCTGCTCTAGTGGGTGAATTGTATGGTAATAATTCACTGTATGACGGTCAGTTGTAAGAAGATAAATCACTGGGGCTGCTCGCTCGTGATTTGATCTTCTTTACAACTGACCTCCAAACAGTGAATTATTACTCAACAATTCACTGCTAGACCGATCTTTTTATGCCCCCAAAGGAACTTTGTGAGGCATATAATAATTGCACCGTCCGTCCGTCCTGCTTTTGTGTCCGGTCCATATCTCCTATATTCTTTGAGGTAGGAATTCCAAATTTGGTGTGTGGATACATCTTTGGGATGGCGGAGTGTCGGGTACCATTTTTAGGTCACTGTGACCTTGACCTTGACCTCTGACCTAGTTTTTAGAATAATCCTGTCCGGAGCATATCTCTTATATTCTTTGAGGTAGGAGATTCAAATTTGGTGTGTGGATGCATCTTGGGATGACAAAGTGTCGCATACCATAATTGGGTCACTGTGACCTTGAACTTGACCTCTGACCTAGTTTCTAGAAATTGCATTGAGTCTGGAGCATATCTCATATTCTTTTAGATAGGAATTCCAAATTTGGTGTGTAAATGCATCTTGGGATGACGGGGTGTCACATACCATTTTTGGGTCACTGTGACCTTGACTTCTGACCTAGATTTAAGAATTATTGTGTCCAGAGCATATCTCTTATATTCTTTGAATTAGGAATTCCAAATTTGGTTTGTGGATGCATCTTGGGATAGCGGAGTGTCATGTACCATTTTTGGGTCACTGTGACCTTGACCTCTGACCTAGTTTTTAGAATAATCATGTCCAGAGCATATCTCTTATATTATTTGAGGTAGGAATCTCAAATTTGGTGTGTGGATGCATCTTGGGATGACGAAGTGTCACGCACCATAATTAAGTTACTGTGACCTTGAACTTGACCTCTGACCTAGTTTTTAGAAACTGGTGCATATCTCCCATATTCTTTGAAATAGGAATTCCAAATTTGGTATGTAAATGCATCATGGGATGCCTGAGTGTCACAAACCATTTTTGGGTCACTGTGACCTTGACCTCTGACCTAGTTTTCAAGAATTATTGTGTCCAGAGCATATCTCCTATATTATTTGATGTAGGAATCCCAAATTTGGGGTGGTAATTCCTCTTGGGATGGCGGAGTGGTGAATGCCATTTTGAGTCACTTTGACCTTGACATTGACTTCTGGCCTCATTTCTAGGTTTTTTGTGCTCTATTACAGCTAACTTTCCTCAAATGTGTCTTATGCTAGAACAATTCCTTTGGGGGCATTCGTCACGTGTTTGTGACATTTCTTGTTCTTAAATATATGGGCTAGCACATTAGCTTTTTGTAATTATCACATCGGTGAGCAGCCTTCACTTCTCGTATACAGACAAGATGGAAGTAGAGGAAGGCTCAGACAAAAAGTTTTAGACCTCTAGCTAAAGGTTTAGATCAACAAAATTTTGAGCGTAAAATTGTAAATATTTTCTTATCCATCAGTTTTAACATATGTTTTGGGTGCTCAAAGAACCGTCTCATTGAGACGGTTCTTTTGAGTACCCACAACATATGTTTTTGATGAGAAATAAGAAAATTATTTTTTCCTTACACATTCTTAGCTAACTATAGGCCTGTGTAGCCCCTCTGGATATATACTCAGCGTCAATGAAAAGTTACCAGTATTGAAATTTCGATATTTTGGAAAATTTATAATACAGCTCTTTGGTTACTGTTACGTTCACGTTTCTGGTCAACGACAAGCTGGTTTGGAGAGATAAAACAGTTACACGAGGCTTGGAACTATGGTGCACGTGCTTCACGTGCATTTTATGTTTTTTGCAGTTTTTAAGAATTGGAAATCATCATTTTCAGAAGACAACATTCCAGGACATGCCTTAGACATTTTCATTGAAAACGCCACCAAAATGGCTTAGGTTATCCCATTAAACGCGAAAATTGAGGATCAAACTTTAAAGTAGCACCAAAACTTTTCATTTTCCTATACGATGCAATGGAAACTACATGGTCCATCAAGGAATGATTATAATGCATTTGGGTGTGATGCATACCGTTTTCCATAGTGGTGATGCATGGGACTCTATGCCATTAAATTGAGTGTTGAAGTATCCGCTGTTCTTCGCTCAGAATGGACTAAATATTGTCCTATGTTAAGTGTATGTGATTTACTGGTAACTTTTCACTGACGTTGACTATATAAGCATACTAAGCATAGGCATATAAAGGAGGGTTTTGTCCATATCTGATAAGTACCAAAATCTCATATTCTGGCCCATATGATATTTTATTTCCTAGAGAAGAAAGTGTTAGCCTTTTTTTAATGGAAAGTCATGAATGGATACTTGGACAGTGTGTACCCCAATGAGATGCTGCATAATGTGGTTATTCATCAGTGTCTGCACTGTTAGGATGGTACAGTCAGTCTTCAGTGATAGAAATACAAATCCATTTTTAAAACTTTAACTTGTGATCCCTCAAAAATATAATTGATCATTCAAAGTTGATTTTCTTACCAAACTGAAAGGAAGGTTCCATCAGTCAAAAAAGGGCTTAGTTCTTTGCATGCTGGGTAATTTCTCATGCTTTTGTTGTTGCCTGCTGACTTTTTTCAAAATTAACTTTAAAAAAATTCTTTCAGGAACACTATCAGAATGTCAAACAGTTTGGATCCAGATCAGAATTGACATTCTTGTCAGTCCTGATCTAAGTCCAAACTGTTTGCAAAGGTTATCAGCAGACTACAAAAGTCTCCGCTAGTAGGGAAAGAGTTAAATCTCTCAAGTCATAAGCTAAAAATTGAATCAAAAATTATATAAATTTATATAGGAGCCATCTCTCATTTTGCAACCAGGGTCCTGTGTTCAATTCCCGGCTCCTCAAGTGTGTCGGATGAGACTCTAAGCCATGGCCCCGTCTCCATATGACTTATAGTCCCAATTGATATTCCTCCTAGTATTTGTACAATAAGGTTTAGTTGAACCATTGTACATTTTAAGGGGTCACATGTTGGAATTTCCAAAGTATTTTGTTATATGACTCCTATAAAAGACCTCCTCTGATTGGCTGAAACTAGCTTGCACTGGTTGTGACAGATCATGATGTCAAACAGTGATGAGCTAAAGACAGGTTAACAAGTGTTGTCAGTCTTGACAGAGAGCTAAAAATAGATTGTCCTAAATCTAGCCCATATGACATGGCTTTTGTCAGAGCCGACAGAGAGCTAAAAATAGACATTGAAACTGACTGGTTTCTTATGTATATTTCACAGGTAAAATGTTTGTTCATTTTTATGAGAACAGCATTTAACCCATTTATGCCAAATGGAATTTCCCATCATTATCAATTGGAACAGTCCATTTCTGTTTAAAGGGATGTTAGGTGGTATTTTTCATTTTTAATCAAGTTGTAATAGAAAATTATGCAAGCAAACAGTGGAGACCCTGATCAGGCGCCGCATTCTGTGGCGTCTGATCTGGGTCTGCGCTATTCGCCTATGTCCCACATAAAGGTCGCTAGGCATATATGGGTTAAAAATGCAATTATTTTGCTTATCTCATAAGAGTTTCAGAAATTTGGGAAGTAGATTGTTGAAATAATCTTCCTAGTGAAAGTGCACAAGGAACATCTGACTTGAGTAAATTTATAAATATGAAAATACTTTAAATAAACCTTGGAAAAGAAAGACAGTGTCATATAACAAAACAATTGGTGCATTCTTTTTCGGTTAACATCAGGATTAGTCAACCCTCGAAAGTGATGTTCACCTCGGCTTCGCCTCGGTGAACATCACTGTTCTCGGGTTGACAAATCCTGATGTTAACCTCAAAAGAATGCATCAATTGTATAATGTTAAAATTGATAGGTAAGAAAATATTTACAATTTTACGCTGAAATGTTTTGTGTATCTAAACAAGTGATTCTGTTGTATCTCATCTGGGTCTACACTGATTGTCAATAAACTGTTAATGGGGTTTCCAATCTTAAAAGGGTTAATTAGTTAAATTTTTTGACAGAAAAAGATTGCTTGTATCCGAGCACTTATCGTCATAAAATACTGATTATCACTGGTATAAAAAAACTTTTATTTGACAACTTTTTGTCAACCTGCTTTAGCATGGGTAACTTAGGCATGCAAGTTCCATCCATCTATCTGTTAGCTGGTCACCCAACGTCTACCTTTACCATAATATTCACCTGAGAAATCAACTTTATCATACCCATTGTTTACTTATGGATTTTCCCATCTAGATGGATACAATAAGGATGGGATTGTCCATTATATATTTAAGGGGTCAACGATGACGATTTCCAAATAATGGTGTAATTCTTTCCCTGTATATTGTTTTTATCTTATCAAACAGTGTAGATCATGATAGAATGCCACATTCTGTAGCATGTCATCTGGGTCTTTACCATTTGCCAAAGTACCATTTACAATCTGAAGGAGAGTTAAAATTGTTTGTTCAGCTTGATCTGTCCCAATATGTAAGGTAGATATCGGTACCAGTAATGTCTAATATTGATTGATGCTCTGATGCAAGTACCGGTATGCGACACTGATGAAAAATATGGATAAACATGAACCTGTCTTAAGCGGCCACGTAAAAATAGACAAAACAAAGGTCTTAAACACAATTGGTAGCTTAATGAAGGTCGAAAGTATTGCAGAATGCTCCAAGAGAGCATTCTGCAATACTTTTGGCCTTCATTAAGTGACAGTCCGTCTTGAAAACCAAATTTTTGGTCTTCTTTTTGAGTGGTCGTTTAAGCCAGGTTTTACCGTACCTTAAACTGAAACTAGTCTGACGGCAGTTTTGAACTACTTTACCACTCAGGTGATAAAAGAAACCTAACAGATATCTAACATTTTAGTGGAAGAGAAAAAGAAAGATTTGCTAATAATAATACATGTAAATTGAGTCTTTGGAGATTCTATATTTAATATCATTCTTTGCATATTGTAGATCCTGTAGAGCTCGCATATATCTAGGACTTAAAATTAGAAAGAATATTCTTGACTGAATAAGAGTGTCATTCTTGAATATTTTATTTAGTTCTAAGCAAATATTTGCACATATAATAGTGATTATTTTCTTCTGCATCTGTCTTAACATGTTTTGGATGCATAAAAGAAACATCTCATTGAGATGGTTCTTTTGAGTACCCACAACATACGTTTTTGTTGAGGAATAAGAAAATTACTTTTAATTACACATTGTTATCTAAAAACCTGGCATATGGTAGATTCTTTAGAGCTCAACTATATCTAGGACTTCAAATTAGAGAACCTATTTTAGCACACCAGATCAAGAGTTCTGTTGCTTTTACCCATGTGAGATAATTCTGTCTCACATACCTGTACCAGCCCGTGGGAAAGATAAACGAACAGCCGCATGTGGGCCGCACCCTGGCCAAACGGGGATCTGTGACGTCATTGTAATGTTAAAATTATGTTACCATGTCACATCTCAGCGTATGCAGGATTTTCTGGAAGTCTTATTCTTGTTTTTCCAATATAAAATGCGGTACTTAGTGGTGAGCAAGAAAAAGAATCCATTATTTGTGTGAAGGTGGGATAGAAAAATCCGTCCTTGGCGATTACCGGTTGTCATCACTCGGCAAGCCTCGTGATTGGTGATCCTTGGGATGACTTTTTCTATGCCACCCTCTCACTCATGATAGATTCTTATGTTCTTGACTGAATTACAGTGTTTTCTTGAATGTTTTATCTTATTTCTCAATCAATTGGTCTAGTTTGGCAAATATATTTTTCATGTAAAATTTTAATCATTTTCGTATGCATCAGTCTTAACATTTGTTTTTGGTGCATTATATCACTCCCAGACGCCATGCAATGGTGTAGCCAGAACACTGAAAAAGTTACGCACACCAAAGGGAGACTACTGGATCAATCAGTGATTCTCTTATATTGCATCCCTTTTCAAAATGGGAACTTCTCTTAAAGGAAAGAATTTGCTCCCAGAGGGAGCGAATTCTTTCCCTTAAGAGCAGTTCCTTATGGTATGAAAATCACTTTTACCACATAGGGAGCGCAGTGGCTCAGTGGTAGAGTGCTTGACTCGAGACCGAAGGGTAGCGGGTTCGAGCCTCACCGGCGTCACTGCGTTGTGGTCCTTGAGCAAGACACATTTATCCTAGCTTAGTACTGGTTCAACCCAGGAAGAACCGTCCCGCATAACTGAAAGATTGTTGAGTGGACGTAAAGAATCAAATCAAACAAAAACTTTTACCACATTAGGTGACCTCCCTTGATTGTTACTAATTTTATTACGCACGTGCGTAACTGCTTAATGGGAGCTACGCCAATGCCATCTCATATGATAAAACAATATTAAAAATTCAATACTTGGCACGACTTGGGCTGTGTGTTCTGGGTCCTAATGGAGAGGCTGCTATTCTTTTCTACACTATACTTTGGAGTGGATTCTGCACAGCAATAGGTGGTGTCAAAGCTTCCTTCTCTTACACATAAGCTTATATAAGATTCTTGTCTTTTTGCAAACAAAACCGGTCAGGTGGTGAAATGTATTTTATTTAGCCATTATCTTTTCAGATTTTACCCTGTACAATTTGGCAGCATGAATGTTGTCATATGAGCCACGATATGAGATTTCATACAATGTGGTATGTGCGACCAGCAAAGGCTCAGACCAGCCTGCCCATACGTGCAGTCTGATCAGAGCCTTTGCTAGTCCCTTGAATATTCTATGACTGTTAAACTACTGACCGAACATCATTTTGAAGTTTCTAGGCTTAACAGAAGGCCGCACAGGCTCGTCTGAGTCTACACATGACAAAATTACACATTGTTGGAAATCTCATGTGGCAGCTAATATATGAGCTGCATTATCCGCGTCATGAGAAAACTTAACAATGTGACTGTGCATCAAATGTGACTGTGCATCACAAGAAGACCCAGATCCGCATGAAGAAAGTTTAGGTCCAGTTACCCACTGAGCAAACAGTGAAGACTGATCAGAGTGAGCGAATGCCCAGGCTCATCTGAATTTGCTCGACTCACACATTTTGTTGGTTTTGTCATGTTATGGCTCATATGACCTTGTCACATGGGTGGCCATATTTCGCCTTTGTTTATTGCTAGCAAAATTTAGATAAAATAGGTTGGTATACATGAGTGATGCCTAGAAAACTACAAATTGCCCAGTTTTCTGAGCATCACTCATATTTCAGACAAGGTTTCAATGTACTGATTTGTGATTGTGCATTTATTGATATATGACAGCATCCTAGTAAACAATTTATATTTAAGCACAACCTGATAGCTTCAGATTCCTCCCCCGCCCCCATATTGTGTCAACTTCTTTGATCAGTGTTATTCAACTATATGATACCAAGCTAATAGAGACCAAACCAGGCTGGTTTATGTTCCAACAGTCTAGTTATTGTGGTACATATAGGACATGATGTTTTCAAAAGTGCAAGTTGTGACTGAATTGGATCTCTCACACCCTAATGGGAAATAGAGTACTGAAATTATATTGTGAAACATTCTACTCAAATTCATATGGTGTAGTGTGCCTGATATTTTATTTGAAATATATTAGTTCTGAAATTTTTGTTCTTCAAAACAAAAGCTTGCTTAACACACAGATTTTTATTTGATTTTTTTCCATTTTGGGATGTAACAAATTTATTTCTTAAAAGAGTTGGTCTTTACTAATAATCAAGAAATGTTTAAATGTTGCTTTATATTGGCAGTCTCCATATAATTTGTTATTTTCAATGTATAATTCGATCGGTCTCTGTATATCCGGTATAATTATTGCCTGATAGAAAAACTCATTAGATATTGTGAATATTTTCTTATCCATCAACTTTAACATATGTTTTGCATGCTCAAAAGAACCATCTCATTGAGATGTTTCTTTTGAGTACCAACAACACATGTTTTGCTTGAGAAATAAGAAAATAAATTTTTGTTTACTCACTCTTATCTAGAATCTGACAACAATAATAAATTCAGTAGAAAGGTTAAATTCTGCCGAATCTTTGTTCAAAGTGATTGAAACAGGGCCTGTGGTATAGTGCTATATAGTTAAACCGACTAGACTGACATGGGTCGACAATTAAATAGTCATCATCATTCTGTACAATATACCAGGGCTGACGGTAGGGAGAAGTGAATTCTCCCTACAGGAAAATTAGGGGGAAGTGACAGTCAAATAGGGAGAAGAGTTATAGCCCAAAATTACGGTATGTTCTGTCAGTTTAGAAGCATATTAGCCACAACACATACTATCACCATAAAATGGAAGAAGAAATATAATGCAGTGGTGGTAGATTGTCACCACACTTTGCATTTGTGTGGTGACAAAATGAAAATGAGTCACCCTAAAAAAAAACAAAAAAATTTTTTTTAGGGAGACACACTTCTCCCTTCCTCCAATTTAGGGCGAAATTTCTGCCTCTAGGGTGACTATTTCTCCCTAGTCGCCCCCTAGCTTATTCCCTGTATACTTACAGAGTGCCTCCGGTGAGAAGATCTGGATATGTCCTGCATGTACCATGCAAGATGATGGAAGTCCCATGATTGGCTGTGACATTTGTGATGATTGGTACCACTGGTAAGCATAGGATCAGATGAAAAATGATTTGCTGATACTGATTAAGCGTAAAATTGTAAATATTCTTATCCATAAATTTTAACATCTGTTTGGGGTGCTCGAAAGAACCGTCTCAGTGAGACGGTTCTTATGAGTACCCACAACATATGTTTTCATTGAAAAATAAGAAAATTATTTTTTGATTAAAAAGCACTTTTATCTGGAGGCCTTCTGGCAAGTCAAACAATACCTTTGCAAACCCTGATACTTTCTGACCTGCATAGGTCCAGATAAAAAATGTTCGGCTAAAAAATGTTTTTTTTCTAACATGAAAAACAATGGTGCAGATCTGCTGGAGCATCCACACAGTCCAGTGAATGTCATTGATGCTGGATACATAGACATTATATATATAGAGCGTATTGGTAGAGTGCTTGACTCGAGATCGAGGGGATAAGGGTTTGAGCCTCACCGGCATCATTGCGTTGTGTCCTTGAGCAAGACACTTTAATCCTTGCTTTGTACTGGTTCAACCCAGAAAGACCCGTCCCAGCATACCTGAAAAATTGTTGACGTAAAGAATCAAATCAAGCAACAACAAAAAAACAGTGTATGTGTAATGTCTTATTTTGCAACAACCGCATGTGGAAGATTGTGATGGCTGGTTTGAGTCTAACTTCGACTTTCACCTTGTTACTTGCGACATTGTTTACTTGGCAAACTTTATGATAGTGAACAGTTTCTCTAGTGACTGATATATGGGCCTCATCTTGAGAAAACCCATCATCGGGGTTTCCGACCAGGTCGTGCTCAAGTAAGCCTGTTCAGCTACAGAGACTAGCTATAAAATATAAATTTCGCTTGTAGCAAGTTTAGATATGATACTTTACAATATGCAGCATTTCATCCGGGTCTAATCAGAGCTGGAAAATCCACTGGTGACCGCCTTATGCTGTACAACAAGTAGAAATTTTGACTGTTTCCAATGTAAATTAGTGAATTCACCAATACACATGGTGATGTAGGACAAGTAGAAATTTTAAGAGTTTTCCACCCCTGGTCTTCACTGTTTGTAAAAGTACCTGTTTAGGGGTTTCCCATATACAAAGGGTTAAATTAAATACGAGCCAGTGCATGAGATTTCCAACAATTTGGTATGTGCGACCAGCAAAGCCTCAGATCAGCCTGCGCATACTCCCAGTCTGATCAGAGCCTTGCTAGTCACTTGAGTATTTTATGATTGTTAAGCTACTGACTGAACACCATTCGGAGTGTCTAAGCTTAAAAGGATGCTGCAGAGACTCATCTGAATCTACACATGCCAAAATGCCACATTGTTCAGTCAGTAGCTTAACAATCATAAAATACTCAAGTGACTAGCAAGGCTCTGATCAGACTGCGGGTATGCGCAGGCTGATCTGAGGCTTTGCTGGTCGCACATACCAAATTGTTGGAAATCTCATGCACTGGCTCATATATTTTTTTAATTTCAGGCCGTGTGTTGATATAGTTGAAGAGCCGGAGGACGAGTCTTGGTACTGTCCTAAATGTCGACCCTCGAAGAAACAATCCAAGAAACCAAGCAAACGGGGAAGGAAAAAGAAAAAATAAACCTACTACTGTCCTGCCAGCCCAAGAGTGACAGTGACTTCATGTTTTGTTTACAAAGTCATCGGGGACTTATAATCGATAGATCACTTGTGTATTAATCCTATCCTCAGGATAGGATTAATACACAAGTGATCTATCAATTCGTGTCAGCTCAAGTGAAGTGTACACGTTAGTGTTTTACTTAGCAATTGTAAACAAAGTATTACATCACTGCCACTCTAGGTAGGCACGACAGTAGTGACGGTCTTACAGGATCTTGTGCAATAAGATACAGTGTAAATAATCATTTCATTAGATCACTTACAGTTTACTCCTGATAACTCAAAATACTGAAAACTTGAAGTACCTAGCATCAACTCTCTCCTGCCGCTACTCCTTGGCGGGCTTGGAGGGGCTGATTCGCCGAGCTAGCTGTCTTAGTGTCTCGTGGTGGTGTTCCACCTCTGAAGCTTTCAGATCAGAGGCTGAATAGTTTTTCATATTTTCTATCAAAAGATAACTCTTTGGCATGCTGGCTAATTTTTCATGCTTTTGTTATCTGTCGTCTGCTGACTTTTTAAAAATTAACTTTAAAAAAAAAATCTATCAGGAACACTATCAGAGTGTCACATTTTGTTTGTCCTGATCTGGGTCCAAACTGATTGCAAAGGTTATCAGCAAACAACAAAAGGTGCCACTAGCAAGGAAAGAGTTAACAGGATGCCCACCCGTCAGGGAAAAGTCGGGGAAATTTGGTTTTTCTTCAAGGTCAGGGAAAAGTCAGGGAATTCTGTAAAATGGTCAGGGAAATTAGAAAATCTTCAAAAGTCAGGGAAAAGTCAGGGAATTTTAAAATCATGTTTGGTTAACCCCTCAAAAATTAAACAAACAAATATGAGATGATGACTTTAATAGTGTTAGGGTGAATATAATATGCAATCCAGTTGTTCTAATATATATGTATCTTTTGGCTATGAACTGTTATTATAATCTAAAACCTAATTTTTGGTCACATTGTGACCTGAGTTAAAGGCTCAAGTTAGATATGATAATGAGTATATTGATGGTCTGTTGTTGTTGTCTGTTTCCAATTTCAAAGGAGTATAGTTCTGATCAAATTTAATGTAAAACACATACGGTAGCTAGGGGAAAGGCTGCCATGGGTAACATAAAGCTCCCATAGACTTATAATGGGACAACTTTAAAAAATCTTCTCTGAAGTGGCTGAAGCCGTAAGCCCCACAGCTTGTTGATTTAATTTGTAGCAATATCTAGTGGTCTCCTGCCAATCAAGCCCCTGGGGTCCAAACTGGCCACACCCTGGGGACCATTATCTTATGTTGACTATAAATGAAAAAACAACAACTCTAAAACCATGAGGCCCACAGCTTATATGTAGCAATATTTAGTGATCCCCTACATAAATCTTGCCAACCATGTCCCTGGGGTCCAAATTGGCCATGTCCTGGGGGTCGCTTGCTCCCATTTACACCTGGCAAAATTCCCCAAACAGCTCAAGTAAGCTGTATAACATATAAACAAAATATCTTACACAACACAAAGTTATATAATGTTCTTTTCTGACACGCTTGCTTCCTTTTGTGTGTCTTTTTGATTTAAGCACATATTTCTGATGTAAAACTCATACATTTTAAGGATTTAGTTTGATTTATGTCAGTATGTATAAAATGCTGGCGTATCAGATGACTGGAAGGGGAAGAGACGTGCGCAAAAACACGGTAAAATGGTCAGGGAAAAAATAATTTTTGTCAGGGAAAAGTCAGTGAAAAGTCAGGGAATTTCATTCCAGACTAAGAGTGGGCACCCTGAGTTAAAAGAACTGTCACACAGCATGTCTTTTTAAACTTTTTTCTCACCATTCACAACAAATGTGGTCAGCTGTTGTACTTTAGTACTCAATATTGCTAACAATTTGGAACCTGATCAGACTGCTCATGAGACCTAATCAGCGTTCATACTGTTTGCTACCATAATATAGTTTGGAGTGCCTATTTGAATATATGCAACATATATGATCAGCAGGCCATAATGCAACATTTTCAGGGCAAAAAAGTACTGATGTGGTTGATAGGAAATAAGGAAAAACGTTTTTTGTTTGTTATAAAATGTATTTTATTTTTGCCAACTCCTTATAACTCGAACTACTGATAACTCAAGTGAAAACTCTTGTTCCACATACTTTTGTGGCCACATTTGTCATCTGCTGATAACCTTTACAAACAGTTGCAACCCAGATCAGGACAGAGACAATGTCGGTCCTGGTCTAGATTCAAACTGCTTGACACTCTGATAGTGTTCCTGAAAGAATTATTGAAAAACTTAACAAAACATGAAAAGTTACCCACCCAGCATATAAAGAGTTCCACAGACTTTTAAGTCAAACATATTTTAGAAGCAGTCAGTTCTGAGAGTGTTGTAGATTGCCTGCACTTCATGGTTGAACTCTGCATTTAGGATATTTTTTAACCCTCTATAACTCTTTACCTACTAGTTCCGTCTGCTGATAATCTTTGCAAACAGTTTGCCCCCAGATTAGAATTCACTAACATAGGGCCTTCTCTTGATCCAAACTGTTTGACACTCTGATGGTGTCACTGAAATAAATTTTAGAAAAAGATGATTTTGAAAAAAAAATAGCAGATAACAAAAAAGCATGCACAATTTCCTAGCATGCAGAGTTAAAATGCCAATCAGGATGCAACAGAAAACAAAGAAGCTAAAAAAATTCTCAGCATGGAAAATGTTAAAATACCAATCAGGGTCAGCAAATGACAAATTTTGTGACATCTTTTTGGAGTTGATATTGGTCGTCATTTTCTGTTAATTCTGAATCTATCAAGCCTCATGTGCCTTTATACAGAAGCAGCAAACTTTGAAAATGTTGTTTGCTGCAACTTTTAGGTGGCCCTTAATGGTTAACTCTTTGCATGCTGGGTAATCTTGCATGCTTTATTGCCGTCTGCTGATTGTTTTCAAAATCACTTTTTTAGAAAAATTCTTTTAGGAATACCATCAGAGTTTCAAACAGTTTGGACCCAGATCAGGCCTGACATATTGTATATTTAACTTTGTTTTCTTTTTGTACTTTAGAATATTTACATTTTGTTTGGACATTTTGTTAGAAAATACTAATGAAATATACTATCCAGTGATCCAGTAGAAGCATGGATTTGACCTTCTGGGTCCATTTGTGACTCACAAATTGTGAGTCGGACAAAGAATGCGTATGATGTAGATATACTCAAATGTTTCAATGGCAGCTTTTATGTTACTTATATTTGTAATGATGCATCCTGGGTTAACAAGAAATGTAAAGCAGAAAGTTGAATGCATTTCTGTACATGTAGATTTAGGCAAGAAGTTACATGTCATTTCAAATTGGGGGCCCACGGTAATTAAAAAGATTTCATGAGCATGGAATTTATTCTGCTTATAAATATTAAAATGCCAACAATTGTTGGCATTTTAACATTCATTAGCAGGATAAATATAACATCTGAGTGTTTTAAGCAGGAAAGGACCTTTATTTTTCTGTAGTTTAGCTCTTATGAGCAGTTGAAATTTCATGCTCAGTTGAGTTGAGCATGAAGTAAGTTTTTATAGCCTCGGGCCCAGGATATTACTGTAGAACACTTATATTTGGTGGTCATTTTATTTTTGCACTTTTGTTGTTGCTAAATTTAAGTGTTTTACAATAGTGATAGTTTCTAAGGGTACCGGAATATTCAAGAATTTTAATTTATCATTTCCTGACAGGACTGATGCCATGAATTATTCAGGGTAATTCAGAGTTTACGAAAGTTTTCCAGACTTTACAGGACAGCCGGTCTGGTGGACTGGAAAAATCTGCCTGACCTACCACGATTTCACCAGACCGACCCATATGAGAACAAACAACAAAAAAAGACAAAAATTAGGTTTGAATGTAATATAATGTATAAAGACCAATGACCTCAAAATATCCATGACAGCTCAGTAAACAAAATCTTGATTGCTGCTAAATGCAGTTTTCCCATATGGCTTTTGATGGGTTGATTAAAACAGAGTATTTTGTTATATTCCGCTAAAATAGTAACTTTTGGGCTCAGGTTTCACAGGACAAACGGTCCTGTGATGAGGTAACTCTTGTCAGACCGCAGGTAAATCCGCCAGTCAGGTCCTGTGATGTTTCACAATGACTGGTAATTTAGGATTCATTTCCTGGCTGGGACATAAGCCACCATTTTAAAGCTCTATAGAATAAACAATTTTCAGACATGATTAGCAATACTTTGCTTCTCCAATTAAAGATGTTTGGATGAGCTTGATCCTCAACTTTCTTGCATGCAAATTATCTATAAATATGTACATAATACAGAAGAAACAAATACCCAATAAGCATATAAAAGGGGCCCCCGATCAGACGGCCTATTTAAAGAGTGTTTCCCTGGCCGGCTGATAGTGGCCTGAGACTAAGCTGACTGGGTACCTTCCAGGCCATCGAGGTTATAAAACTTGAGTTCATTCTCAAACTCAAAATAAAGCGCAATGATTGGCTGCTTGCGGACACGTGTCCGCAAGCAGCCAATCATTGCCCTTTATTTTTAGTTAGAGACTGTACTCAAGTTTTATAACTTTGAGGCCAGGTTTTTTTTCCAGAACCATTTTTGAATGTTTTTCCCAGCATGCATCAAGTGAGATGTTGTACATATACCTTTAGTGGAAGTCATTTAGTGCTGTTGTTTTCATGCCCTCAAATGAAGAAAATTGTGGGCATCCATTAACTGAACCCTTTGTTTTATGGAATCTTTTTTGTTTGCATTGTGTACCCAGATATATGGCTTCTAAAATAGTATTTGAATAAAATCAGGACTCGAGATTAAAAATAGTATTTCATACTCAACTGAGCATCAAATTTATCCTGCTCATAAATGTAAAAATGCCAACAATTGTTGGCATTTTCACATTTATTAGCAGGATGAGTACAACATCTGAGGGTTTTAAAGCATGAAATGTCTTCATTTTTCAGCATTTAAAAAATATGAACAGTTGAAATTTCATGCAAATTTGAGTTGAGCATGAAAAAGGTTTTATAACCTCAGGGCCTGGTGACTTGATAGACAGAAAATCAAAAGATTATTCTTGATTCATTTTGCCAGATAAGGGTCATAGTTCAAATGGTTCATAGTTTTATATCCACATGATTTTGTGTCAACTTTACATAGAAGTAACTATATTCTTTGACAAAACAATGCCTTATTTATTTGCGTCTTAAAGATATAATACTAAATAGCTACACTTTTGGTTTATCTTAATTTTCATCTCTAGACCTGAGACTTATCTAGTTACTAACCTTAATGAAATGTTTACTCATTCTGTTGCTCAAATAATAAAACATGTATGTGCCAAGTAAATGACATTCATGCCATAGATTTTCCTATGTTTCAATGTTGCAGCAGGGTCCCTTAAATTTGGGAATATTGTTGACCAGAATATGAAAGAATATCAATGCTAGTTTAGATGATCTATTGATCATGAGTTGCAGGTTTGAATCACAAAATAATGTATATCTGTCCAAATGTCAAGAGAGACTTGTTCTTGCTTTATGGCTGCAGCAGGGAGATCTGGCCATGAGGTTATGAACTTTTTTCATGCTCAACTCAATTGAGCACGAAATTTCTACTGCTCATAAAAACTCAAACACTGACAAATGAAGAAGTGTCTTGCCTTAAGTCTCTCATATGTTGTATTTATCATGCTAATAAATGTCAAAATGCCAACAATTGTTGGCATTTTTACATTTATGAGCAGGATAAATATCAGTCTCAGCTGAGTTGAGCATGAAAAAAGTTTTATAACCTCGTGGCTTGGTTGGCTAATACTTCCAGTGCATGTGGTAGTGTCTAACCTAGACAGTTCAAAGATTCAATTAGGGTAGCATTGTCAAATTGTTGATGCTCTGACTATAAACAATTGTTGATAAAATGTGTCCAAGGAAGGTCTAACAAAATGTGTCCTAGGAAGGGCTATACAATAAGATGCATCCTAGGAAGGGCTATATGACAAAATTGTGTCCTAGGAATGTCTGTATGACAAAATGTGTCCTAGGAAGGGCTATAGACAAATGTGTCCTAGGAAGGGCTATACAACAAATGTGTCCTAGGAAGGGCTATATGACAAAATGTGTCCTAGGAAGGGCAATACATATCATTGAAGCAGATAATTGTTAGGGAAAATGTATGTTTATACCATTGTACCCTCACAGTTCATTCTGTTGGGAAAGGAAGATATAAATTCATTGGTTCAGAAAAGCAAATATTTTGAGTGTAAAATTGTGATTCTTTTCTATTATTGAGTACCCACAACATGTTTTGGATGATAAATAAACAACATGAATTTTTAATCAAGTACATGTAAAAAAAAAAAGTACATGTACTCCTGACTGGAGGCCTGAATGTTATGTTAAAACTTTTGCTTGATCTGATTGTATTTATTTGCAATAAAATATGTTTAGCCTGCAAACATCCATGCTTGACTGTAGCATGATCCAGACCTTTAGTTAATAGTGCGTAACAGAAAAAAATTCTTATTTCTCAACCAAAACATATGTTGTGAGCAACCTAAACATATGCAAAAAGTTATGGTTAAGAAAACATCTGCAATTTCACGCTGATTTTTTTTTGTTCAACTAAACCTGTGCTGATCACAAAGATGAGCAGTTTTGTTGGCTATGCAATATGGGCCTTGTCACAGGAAAATATATTTGGGGTTTGCGACAAGTTAACACTCAAATCTTTTTACAAACTAGAGAGACTAGCTAGAATCTTGAAAATTTGGATGCTGCAAGTTTAGCTGTTATACCTACAGAAAGTGAATAACAAAGGTGCTGATAGACTGTACTAATGCACAGTCTTGTCTGTGCACTTGTTTTTGGTCCATTAATTTAGAAGATAGCATAATAGACTGATGGATGACATGAAAATATATAATCCCCAAAAATGATTTTTTCTATCAAACACAAATTTTGTGTGCATAAAAGAAACGTCTCAATGAGGGCGTCAAAGAGACGTTTCTTTTATGCACACAAAACATGTTATAATAGACAGTTATTAAAATAGATCATGAATAGGTCCAATTAACTTAATTCAGTGTGCCTTGTATTTATTTCAAATGAATAAGTGTAGAAAACTCTAAAGTTCAAATTTTCTAGGTTTTACTGTATGTCAGGTCATATTCAATAACCAGTTACTTGGAGAAAGAAGAAGTAAAAATTGGCGACCACACAAGATTTCGGTACTTATCAAATCTATGAGTAGCCACATTTCTAACCACTTTTCTGCAGTCGTCCAAGACTCTTTGCTGCTTGCATACATAAACGTATGAGACTTGAGGAAGGCTCCGTCCAAACTTGAGACCTCTAGCCCTACTAGATAGCTGGGCATGCATGTTTAAAGCATGACTTGACACATACGTCATAAGTACCAAAATCTCATGAACTGGCCCAAATGTATATCATGCTTTTTGGGGTTAAAAAATTATCAAGGGGAGGACAGTTGTAAGGTTTGAGCTCTTCCTGCCATTCACGCCAAATGTCTTCTGCTTTCTCATCTGCTTATGTACTTGAGAGAGCAGACGACAATTTGCTTATGTACTTCAGTAGCCTACATTGCAAGTAATATGTACCCAGCAGCAGTCTGATCAGGGTTTCATATTGATTGCTTCCTTGAAAAAATCTAGACTGAAGTGCACATGAATACATGCAGCAGATGTAAAAAGCAGATATTTTAAGACAAAAAATATTGGCTGGTTAAGGGTTAATTTAAGAGAAAGATGGAAACTTGAATAGCCGAGTCATTTATGCCATGGCAGGCTGTTTAACTCATCTTTTAGTGATGGGCTATTTCATTTGGTTTGATACAATAAACTTTGGATGGTTTCATTGTAACTATCAAGGGGTCACCAATCAGAATTTCAAAATTAAGGTATATCAAGGTCTTTGAAGACTGTTTTTATCTTGGCCTAATGAAATGCTGGATTCAGTGACATTTCATTTTGGTCTTCACTTTCTGCCAAAGTACCCATTATGGGTTTCAAGATTACAATGGGGTGGAAGAGGAGTAGTTCATTGACAAAAGCATTTCCTCCAGTATGTATGGAATTAAATATTTTAATATATTAAAGATTTTTTTTGCACTTCTTCCACTACTCTTGACTAAAATTATCAAGAGTTCAAGTCTCCAATTTCGAATATACTTGCCAGGTTGCTCACTCCTTCAGAAGTCTGTTCTGCATCTGAGCAGTTTGTCAAGAACTTATTTGTAAGGTAAGGAGTATTCAAAACTTGTGAATATTAACCCTTTGTATTTGGGAAACCCCTAAGTGAGTACTTTGGCAAACAGTGAAGACCCAGATGAAATGCTGCATGATGCAGCATTTCATCTGGGTCTGCACTGTTTGCTTTTACAAAAACAATCCAGAAAAGCAAAAAAATATATAATCGGGAAATTATAACCTGTGACTACTCAACATATACGAGGGGCGTTCAATATGTAATGAAAACAGCCCAGTATATCCCAAAGTTTTATATTTACACACTTCATAATTGCATTCATTAAAAGGTCTGTTTCTTGGCTAAATAAATGTAAAATTGCAGTTGGCTAGCTCCTTATCTAATTTACACAAGACACTTTCAAGATAGGGTCCTGAAGTACACTGCGATATGAAATAAAACAATGTTTTCAAAAGCAGATATCTACATGAACGAGGGATGTTTTCAGTCTGCTTCTTTGTGTGGTAAATACCCACATATTGGTGTTTTATACCTGTAATTTGTTTTGGTATTGCTTTATATTCTTGGAAATAATGAGGCTACCAATTTGGTTAAAATCCTCCCTGGTGCTACATTTTCTGGCATTCCAATGACAGCGTCGTTTTTGCGTGAACAAATTCAAAGCGAAAATTTATACGAAAATCATTTGTAACATTTTTTTCTGGTTGCTTTGATGTTCATTTGCAAGTAATACAGCCGATTTTGAAATTTGCTCATTTAATCACACCCATAAAGTACCCCTAAATACGTCATTTGAGATAAGAAAATCACTTTAAAAATGCCATCCCTTGCTTACACTGAAATGGACCAGACAAAGTACCGCGTTTCATCGATGTTTGCATTGTGATGCATTATTTGGACATTGTTACACGTATTTACATGTACATACTCCGGCTGGCTAGTTTCAGACCATAAAATTATAGGAAACGAAAATGACATACCACTCAGATGAATTACCCCTAGATATTGGTTACAGCTTAACTGGTCTGCTGTCTATGCACTGTGTGTATTGAAACTTCGATACAATCAAAATTGACCTTTCCTGGAACAAAGCCACATTTCCAATTTTCAAGAACCGTACATAGTTTAGTGTTACGTCCATTGCTTTAAACGACGTCAGCATAAGAGGGGGTAACGTAATAAAACCGTTTGCATGAGAAATCGGTACCAGTCAAAAGTTTGTATCGTTATGGCAGATTATGGGGAAATGAGTCAGAAAACTATGGATATGTGATCCATGCGTGTTAAACGTTTGTTTTTGAAAATACAGCATGCCTTTCTACCTTTGTTAAAATGAGTATTTTCAATTCGGAGGAAAATATATGCAGTGTATATCAGTGTGCTTTTTAAAAAGTCTGTAACTTATTAAATTTGGAAAGATAAAATAATTTTTCTTGCACCATTATAACGGCGGTGCTTTGATCTTTCGTTTGGCATATGGCATAAAGTCCTAAGGCGTTTGTTGATGGAGTTATGAATGGGTTTTCATTACATATTGAACCCCCCTCGTACAATGGACTAACCTGACTGTATTGTATCAAATATTATGGAAAGTTCTATTGGTCTAAAATGGGTTCAATTTATACATGGTTGTTTCATTTATTTCCATAGTTTATTACAGTTGTTAACACATACACTGCCAAAATAAAACAAAACTAAAACAGATCAATGCCTTTCGTTTTGTTTTTATTCCCAATAAAATTTGATAAATTATGTAAAATTAACTATTGCCAAACAATATAAAATAATCATCCTACTGTCCTGCCAACCAAGAGTGACAGTGACGTTATACTTTGTTTACAGTGATTAAGAAAAACACTAACGTGTGCACTTCACTTGAGCTAACGCGAATTGATAGATCACTTGTGTATTAATCTAAGGATAGGATTAATACACAAGCAATCTATTGATTATAAGTCCCTGATAACTTTGTAAATAAAACATGAAGTCACTGTCACTCTTGGCTGGCAGGACAGTAATGTGACATTTGCATGCCTTTGTGTTGGTGGCATTAGCCAATCATTTAAGGAATAGACAAAAAAAACTTTGTTAAATCTCAAGATCACACACCTTAATCAACCTAACAAGAGCACTGTGCATTTAATAGAGGATCTTACATGATGCTCATGTTTTATTGAATTTATTGAACAAAGTTGGGGAAAAGAGATAAAATGCGAGGCTTGCCGATCATTTTATCTCTTTTTCGCAACAAGTCTAATAAATTCAATAATACATGAGCACGACTGTTAGATTCTATTTATCATATGACATTAAGATTACTTTGACATCTCATTTCTGCCGTAAAAACGTTATAATTTTGTCATTATGTACACAACGTTGTTATGGACATCATAACATTTCCCGTAAATCTATAAACCACTAGTGACTTATTGATTTTATTGCATGGTATTATATCACTCCCAGACGAGACGTCACATGATAAACAATTTTCAGATTTTTTTACCATCTTTTGAAAACAGTGTTTTCAAAAGATGGTAAGAAATTCTGTGTGTAGATCCAGATTTCATTTACAGAAATAATATTATCAGAAAACTATGTGTTGGGTTGCTTTAGTCGTTAGGTGTAGTTAAACATGCCCAATGGGCCGTAAACCACATGTCAAGCGTAAGCAACATAGAAAAGAAGGCAAATTAAGTACAACAATAAAATAATCTCAAAGTTCATATAAAATATTGAAGCTTGATACTTCACACATAAATATGGCACCAGTAATATTTCAACCTCATTGCAAGAAAACCTGTCTTGGTTTGTGACTAGACAATGTTCATATCCATAGGTCTTGTTAAGCAAATTTCCTGAGCGTCAAATTGTGATTATTTTCTTATTTATTAGTTTTAACATTTGGGTACCAAAAACAACCCACTCATTGAGACAAGTCTTTTGAGTACCCTTAAAATATTTTTAAGTTGATATTATAAGAAAGTTAATTTTCAAATACACACTTATATGGAGGCCTGCATATCTACCAGGTTAGCTGGATACGACAGCTAGAACCTTGATTTGGATGTAGCATGTTCACAATGGGTAGGTGGCAATCGCAAAACGTTTATACTATTGACAAACGCAGATAAAAAATCGTTAGAAACAGGATCAAACTACTGTTTCTAGCGATTTTCGATCCGCGATTGTTAAGATAGTTTTAGATTGCCGCCTACCCAAACTGATGTTTAACCATTGTATTTTAACAAAGACTGATCAAGCATTTAATGCTTTTGTAAAAAAAAAAAAAAAACGGTTTTCTCATGGCGTGGCTTTTTTTTTTTATATGTTCTTCACTCTGCATGCTGGGTATTTTTTCATCATTACATTACATGTACTTCATAACATTCTGGAGTAACATCAGAGAGTCAAAAAACTATGATCCATAATTTATTATGTTGTGTCAGGCATCAAAGACTCAATGACAAATATCAATTGATTTTAAGCAATTCAGACACTAATTTGATGCACATCAAATTGGTCCACATTCATTACATACCCAGTTGATGCACATCAAATTGGCACACATTCATTACATATCCAGTTGATGCACATCAAATTGGCATACATTCATTGCAAACCCAATTGATGCACATCAAATTGGTTCACATTCATTACATACCCAGTTGATGCACATCAAATTGGCACACATTCATTACATACCCAGTTGATGCACATCAAATTGGCACACATTCATTACATACCCAGTTGATGCACATCAAATAGGCACACATTCATTACATACCCAGTTGATGCACATCAAATTGGCACACATTCATTACATACCCAGTTGATGCACATCAAATTAGTGCACATTCATTACATACCCAGTTGATGCACATCAAATTGGCACACATTCATTACATACCCAGTTGATGCACATCAAATTGGCACACATTCATTACATACCCAGTTGATGCACATCAAATTGGCACACATTCATTACATACCCAGTTGATGCACATCAAATTGGTGGACATTCATTTAATACCCAGTTGATGCACATCAAATTGGCACATATTCATAACATACCCAATTGATGCACATAAAATTGGTGCACATTCATTGCAAACCCAGTTGATGCGCATCAAATTGGCCCACATTCATTACATACCCAGTTGACGCACATCAAATTGGCACACATTCATTGCAAACCCAGTTGATGCACATCAGATTGGTTCACATTCATAACATACCCAATTGATGCACATCAAGTTGGTACACATTCATTGCATACCCAGTTGATGCAAATCAAATTGGTACAGATTCTTGCACACTCAGTTGTGGCAAATCAAATCGGTATACATTCATTGAATACCAGTTGATGCGCATCAAGTTGGTTCGCAATTATTGCATACTCAATTGATACACATTAAACTAGTACACATTCATTGCAAGCCGGGCTGCGTAGCACAGTTTGTAACATATCTGACTGCAGATCTGGGGTCACAAGTTTGATCCAAGCCTGGTCCCATTCTTTCGTGGAGATTGATCATGAAATAACTTCTGGGGCCATTCTCCTCCCTTCTGCTGATTCAAGAAGTGTTGTTAGTTACAAGCGAAAGTATGTGCACAAAGTACTGGTTAACCGCTTAGTCAAGCTTGCCCAGGAAAAAGGTGTGGTTTTGACCCAGCTGAGGTAAGCATTAAAGCTTCATAACCTTGGGGTCAGACCTGAATCTAACCTGGAACTTTAAACAGCAAACCAAACCAAAACATTCATTGCATATCTTGTTGATGCACATCAAATTGGTACACATTAGTTGCAAACTCAATTGATGCACATTAAATTGGTACACATTAATTGCATACCCAGTTCATGCACATCAAATTGGTACACATTCATTGCAAACTCAATTGATGCACATTTATTGGTACAAATTCATTGCATACCAAGTTGATGTACATCAATTGGCATACATTCATTGCATACCCAGTTGATGCACATAAAATTACATTGATATATACTCCTCGCAAAAAATTTAGCATATTTTCGGAAATTAGCAAAAATAAGAAAATATGCGTATCTGAGATATTTTGTGAAGTGTGGTATAACTTGTCCTACATATCTGTGATAAAACAATGGCATGCATATTTGCTGAAACGAAATGTACTGCGTATGGCTCACGCTTTTCTTGGGGTACCCTCATGTACAAAAATCTCAAGTTTGTAAGAAGACATAATGGTGCATCATACCCTGCAAAATAAGGACCGTTGGCGCATAATCTGTATGTGGGAGGCTGGCCAAACACAGACTGTAATAGCTAAGCAAATTGGGATAAACCAGAGCCAAGTAAGCCGGTTAATTGCAAAGTATCGCCAATCCAATGACGTCACTGACATACCACGGCCTGGGAGACCAAGAATCTCTTCTGCCAATGAAGAGTGCTTGTGCGATCTGCTGTTCATGATCCTAAGGCTTCTTGTTCTGAACTTCGTCAGCAGCGGCAAAATCTTAATGTTCAAGCCAGTTCCAGAACTGTTAACAGGCGAGTTAATAAGGCTGGATTGAAGGCGCGCCATCCTCGCAGTCAGACGTTTCTGACGCTTGGTCATCGACACAATCGTTAACAAACTTTGTTGGAACTTAAGATCATGGCGCCGTATCTACTGGTCAGACGAGAGCCGTTTTCTGTTACACTTTACTGATGGGGGTGTTTGCATATGGCGTGGACGTGGACAGGATCCATTTCAAGATAACGTCGTTGGTGAAGTTGAAATGTTCGGTGGCGGATCCATTATGGTGTGGGGCTGCTTTAGTCATGACCACAAGCTAAGACTCAAGGTTGTTAAACAAACTTTGACAGGGCAACGTTACATTGACGATAACTTTGAGCCTATTGTGTATCGACATTTCCAAGCACATCAAGCAGCACGCCCTATATTTCAGGACGACAATGCCCGTCCACATAGGGCACGTATTGTTACAGATTCTCTTGCACAGGAGAGGATTGAAAATCTTCAGCAGCGTAGCAGGAGCCCCGATATGAATCCTATCAAACATGTTCTGGACCGTATGGGACGTAACGTCTGCAAACAAAATGACGTCCTCACACTTGATGACTTTTACGTGTACTTGTCGACGAGTGGAACAATTTGGAGCCCCAGTGTCTTAGAAAACTAGTGCAAGGTATGCCAAGGCGAGTACGAGAGTTACACCAGCGTAGAGGAGGATACACCCGTTATTGACGTTGATTTCTGAAAAGGTGCTGAGCCTGATGACACTTGTTATTAGTGAGTAATCTATCAAAGACATCATCTGAAACATTTTTGCTTATTATAATGTGTTTTCTTAACAAAAACGTAAGGTTCTATCAGTCCAAACACAAACTTGTTTTCGCTTTCAAAATGTGTAGTTTTTGGTGACATTGCGCATGCGTTCTTACCCTACCATTGTTGTACAGAATCCAATGAAATTTGGTGTTTGGACTTCACATACACATTGATGCATCAGAATGCAATGATATTTTCTGATGAAAAATGTTCATAAATAATGTTAATTTGTAAAAATTCTGTGTATCTGTTTTCGCATTATGCTAAATTTTTGGTGAGGAGTATACATAAATTGCATTATTGTGAACACATTTTTTTTCTGGAATATAGGCTACCACATTTGACCTAATAAATGCACATCTTATAAAGCACACACTATAAACCATATACTGAGTTGTTGTGCAATTTCATACATATTAATCTACAATATATACTTAATAAGTCTCCCCCCCATCAGGGTCTGGAGACATATTGTTTTTCCTTATGTGTCTGTCCGTCCATCTGACTGTCCATCACAAATTGTGTCCAATTTTATGAAGGTAGATCAATTTTAACGAGATTTTTTTGAAACTTTGCAGGTGGTTTTGTAAAGGTCTGAAGATGTGCATTAGGTTTTGCTGTAATCCTCAGATTAATTTTGTCTCTTTTTTCACAGTTTGAACATAGTCATTTTTCAGCTTAATTTCTACCAAAGCATATAGACACTGGGTATATTGTGAACGCATCTACTCCTACAGTTTTACCCAGATCTTTTTTCAAACTTTACAGGTGTTTTTGTGCAGGTCTGAAGATGTGCATCAGGTTTTGCTGCAATCCTCAGATTAATTTTTGCCCTTTTTTTGCAGTTTGAACGTTGTCATTTTCGGCTTAACTTCTACCAAAGCATATAGACACTGGGTATCTTGTGAATGCAGCTCCTTTTACAGTTTTACCCAGATCTTTTTGAAACTTTACAGGTGTTTTCATCAAGGTCTCAAGCTGTGCATGAAGTTTGGCTGTAATCCTCAGAATAATTTTTGTCAGGATATTGAAAGTTTGGACTTAGTTAATTTTGGATCAACTTTTCTAAAGCATATAAACACTGGGTATCTTGTGAAACGCAAATCATCCTACAATTTTAGTTGGATATCTTTGACACTAGGCAGGTGTTGAGACATCTGTTTTTTGTAGAAAAAAAACAATTCTAGTTTGGTTTGATTATGTCCCAGTCAACACTTTTTCAGTCATGTTGGGACTTCCTGTGTTCGACAAGTACTAAGCAGCAGATGAAGTGTCTTGCCAAAGGACACAACACAGTGACTCTGTCGGTTGTGAGTCTTGAACTAGCAACCCTTTGATCCCCAGTCTATAAAGCTCTACCAACTGAGCTATTGCGCTCTTCATATGTATAGATTTATTATGCTGATGAAATACAGTGTAGATCTTGATCAGCTGGATTCAACAGAAGCCAGCTGATCTGACTTACACTGTTTTCAATGCATGGTAAAAGTGCATGGTGTGCTGATTAGGTCAAATGCAGTATTTGTACAAACAATAAAAGCTGTTTTAAAACAAAAGCTACAGTAAAACCTGTCTAAAACAGCCACTCTCAATCAGACCAAAAAATTGTTTCCGAGACCAATTATCACTTAATGCAGGTCAAAAATATTGCAGAATGCTCCAAGGGGAGCATTCTGCAATCCTTTTGACCTTCCTTAAGCTACCATTTGTCATTAAGATTGTTTTGTCTATTTTAGAGTGGCCGCTTAAGACAGATTTTACTGTATACCATAAATAAACATTATCTTGTCTCCCCTGAAAATGAACATACCCCCTAATTTAAAACTATTCCTAACAACCATTATCTATGCGAGGCCAGAAATTGAGTACATGACTTGTATGCTTGTTCCATTTCTTCTTTAGTCAGTAGTTTAACTTGCACTATACCATCCATAAATTCTTCTCTTGCATTTCCTGCAAAGTTGTTGGTTAAAAATGCAGGAAGGCCTCTGAACCCATCTCCCATTGTGTACAGAGGTGGTCGTAGAACACCCATTGTCTGAAATAGATTACAGAAAAACCTGCGTAAAAAGACCACTCACAAAAAGACTGAAAACTGGTTTTCAAGACCAATTATCGCTTAATGCAGGTCAAAAATATTGCAGAATGCTCCGCAATACTTTCGGCCTTCATTAAGCTATCATTTGTCATTAAGATCTTTGTTTTGTCTATTTTTGAGTGGCTGTTTTAGACAGGTTTACTGTAGATTGTGGAGTCTTAACTCTTTCTTGCCTGATGGAGTCTACTATCCAGTTTTCCAGATTGGATGGTCCATCATTAACCCTTTGTATACTAATGGATTCTTCCCTCTGGTTTGATACAAAAAAATTGGGATAGCCCATTGTACAAACCTGTGGGTGTCTGGTTATGATTTTCAAAAAACTGTGCATTTTTTGTCTGCAGACCTATTTTACCTTAACAAACAGTGCACTGTTTGTAAAAGTACCTGTTTATGGGTTTCCTGTATACAAGGGGTAAAGTTAAACTTATCTAGTATGTGTAATGAATTTGGCTTCTACAGATTTAAAAAAAAAAAATCAAAAATTTTCCCATTAAAATGCATTAGGAATCAAATTTGACAATAAGTTGGTCAAGGTCTACCTACATGTAGGATCACCATTTGAACAAAAACTTGGTAGATCCCACATCCCCAATGCTACATCCCAAGGTAATAGGTCTTCTGGTTCTGAGAAAGCAGTTAAAGGATATTTATCATATATGGGCGTGGTGTCCATCTTGGTCAAAAGACCAGGATCATTTAAACAAACTTCTGTTTCCCAAACCTACAGGAGTTTCCATATGAAATTTGAGTTTAATTGGCCCCATCGCTTCAGAGGAGATGTTTGAAAATGTTGATTGTAAGATGCATGTCATTGGCTCGATCTAAACTGTTTGACACCCTGATGGTATACATTAGCTCACCCATGAGCCTTCTTCTCAGGTGATGTTAATAATATGACACCACCATGATTGTTTTGAAAATTACCTCAGCTCCATAATCAGAAGCTGTCAGATTTCTCTTTTCGATGCCTTTAAACTCATCCAAAGTCACTTCTTTAGCGTAAAAATGCAGCACTAGGTTCTTTTGCTCATGGAAACAGGACACAATATGATTATCTTCTTGAAATCTGAATTTCTCCAGGTCTAAGTTGATCTCTTCTTCTAGTTCTCTGTTCAAGCCTTGGAGAGGGTCTTCACCTGGGTCCACCAGGCCACCAGGGAAACCAATAAGACCATCAAATCTCATCTGCATCTGAAAAAGTGTTAACCAATTAAGCGCCGCTTATAATTTGCAGCAAACAGCATTTTTTAATTTTTACTGCTTTTTCAAAAATAACAATAAGGCATGATATTTCATGAGAATTGTCTGCTGGCAGACGATTCTCATGAACTATCATACCTTTTTTTTCTCGAAATTTGGAAAAAAAATGTTGCAAAAATTGATGTCTCTGCAGTTGTGATTGGGGCTTTAAGGGTTAATGCTTTGCATGCTGGGGCATGTCCTACTGATTTTTTTAAAAAATTAATTTAAGGCTATGTATACAATCAGCTGTTAAACAGTTTGAATCCAGTCCATGCCTGACATAGTGTCAGGCCTAGCCCTAAGGCTATATAGAACTTTTTCATGCTCAACTCAAATGAGCATGAAATTTCAACAGCTCATAAAAGCTAAAATGCTGTAAAATAAAGACTATTCTTGCTTGCAAATCTCAGATGTTGTATCTATCATGCTTATAAATGTTAAATTATACCAACGATTGTTGTAAAATTTACAAGCATGACAATTTTCATGCACAGTTGAGTTGAGCATGAAATTTTTATAACCATGGGGCCAGACCTGGATCTAAATTGTTTGCAAAGATTATCAGCAGAAAGCAGAAGTCGTCTCTAGCAGGCAACGGGTTAAACTTAGTCATTTCAACCCTTGTCCTGCTGGATCTGAATCCACATTACGCCAGCTGATCAGGATCTTTACTGTTTTCTGTTCTCCCTGTGAATTCATAGTTAGCAACTGATTTGAAATCGGGGTGAATATTTAAGGGAGTAAATTTACTAAGCAGACAGCAGGACAAAAGTTGGACTAATTTATTAAAAAAGTTAATAATAAAGTTGTTTGGTTTTATAAGAAATTTATGCTGCTCTGCATTTATAAGGTACTCAGAACCACATTTTCCAGCAAAAACAAATACTTATGTATACATTTCCCAGGTTTATCTTTTTAAACATCTTTAGCTACATGTGGCGTATCCATTAGAAATAAGGTCTGTTGAATGAAATTTGCTCCCGCTTAATCAAGAGTGCACCCTGTGCTCAAGTTTACAAACACATACTTGGAACATTTTCAATACTTTCTCAGTTCTTAGCATTTTTAAATATGAAATAGAACAAAATGGTTACATTTGTTGGTCATATGATCGAAGGCATTACATTCAGCAGTAACATGCAGTTCAAATTTCGATACCCTGCAGTTTAACCAAAGTTTTCTAAGTGATCAATGTGTATATTCTGTCAGTCTGTAGAGTAGGGTTTATGACTATTTTTTGTTAATGCTTTACATCCCAGTCAACAATTTTTCAGTCATGTTGTGATGATTTCCTGTATTTAACCAGTACTAAGCAGAGGATAAAGTGTCTTAATTGCTTAATGACACAACACAATGCCTCTGGTGAGTCATGATCTTAGAGGACCCTTCTGCCTCCAGTTGAACTAAGCCACAATTGGCATTCATCTTTGTTTTTATCCTTTTTAATTTGTTCTTTTTCCTTTGTCAATAATGACTAAATAGATAGCGTTCAACTTATTAATATTCATTCCATGGGCAGATCCAGAAAGTTTTGTCAGAGGGTATTAGGGAGGAAAGAGAGGATCCAAATTATGAAATAACACTAAAAGCGGGCCATCATCAGCCCACCAGCGAAGCACCTTTAACCATTAAAATGGTGCTTCGCTGGTGGGCAGATGACGACCCAACATCATTGAATGCTGGTTGGGCAGCCGTGATTTTCAGGGATCCAAAGTAGTTCCCGCTTCGTGATTTTCCAGGGAGGGGGAGTCTGGACCCCCTGTCGCCCTCTGGATCTGTTGCATGCATTCGGTTATTTTCAATGTAAAATGTTACTTTACAAGTATGGCAGCTCTGGCTGGGTAAAGATCCCACAAGACTCTGCTGTCTTTGGCATAAATCATAGCATGTGAACCATGCATTGATTCCTTGAAGTTGGATTTCGCATCATCATATTTCAAAACTCTGAAATCTTCTTTCTTGTCTCCAGGTGTGCCGTAAGACTGATATCTAGCTAAATGTCCCCAACCATCAGTTTCATTTTCCTGTGACATTTTCCTTCTGTGCGTGTGCGTCCAAATAAAACACACGTGTCAACTTTTTGTTGCTGTTTACAAACAAAACAGAAGTTATCGTTCTTGGAAGGGAGACCCCATTGAATGAAGTTTTCATTTGATAATTTTTATAATTTACGTGAATGTTCATACAAATCATAGTAAGATTAAATTTATTGATATTTTATAATGTTTATTTTGTAGATTTATTAAACAATAATGCCTCTATTTGAAATCTACTATGCTATGTGGGAAGATCCCACTTCCGCTCTCCAATTAGAAACCAATTAAAGATTCCCAAGATGTTGGCAAAATCAGTCGTTTTAATTTTACTTTTATTTGTTACTGGAGGGTTGACATCAGAATCGTGTGACAAGGAAAGCTGTATGAATGATGAAACTGGTGAAAATCAACCAGGATGTGGTTGCTCAGTCAATCGTGAACATACAAAAGACACCAAACCAGAGCCCATAGCAGACGACTTTGGCAAATACTCCACCCAGGCCAATGTAAAAAGTCCTTACTCCAGAACAAATGAAATGGTTTTCATTCCGGGAGGTAGCTTCATTATGGGCAGCAATGAACCTATTTTTGTTGCTGATGGTGAAGGACCTGCAAGAAAAGTTACAGTTTCCCAATTTTACATGGACGTACATGAAGTCAGCAATGCAGAGTTTGAACTGTTTGTCAACACAACTGGATATGTTACAGAGGTATTTGAATAGGATGTGTCTCAGGGTATGGGCCCTCAAGGTCTCGGGGGTACATGCCCAAACCTGGAGACCCTTGGGATAGGGGGTCTGTTCACAGTGATTAGGGACTACCGGCCTAGAGACAGTCATAGAACCCAGTGGCGGATCCAGAGAGGGTTCACTCGAACCCCCCCCCCCCTTGAGACAAAATTATATAATTTTCATGGAGATTTTTCAGTAAAATCAGGAAAAATTAAAGAAAAATCAGTTAAATTTAACAAATCAACCCCCCTTTGCAAATTTGAACCCCTTATCAAGAAATCCTGGATCCATCCCTGGAACCATGGGTGTCTGCAGGTATAGCAGATATTAATTATTCAATGGATACGCATTTGACTATTTCAACCTTTTAAAGTACTGTTATTCAGCAAAAACATTCCTATTTGTAAAAACTATTTTATTATGTAAAACTCTATGTCTCTTAGATTGCTGTGAACCATTAAGGGTTAAAAGAAAGAAAGGGTACTGGCCCATACCCGAGACAATTTGATCCTTTTAAAGCAATACTCCTGAGTTTGAATCATCAAATTTTCAGTATAGATAGAATTCAGTGCACTCCAGACATTTGCATTTAAAACTCAAAAGCATGGAGTCTTAGATAACATTCAAACTGTATTCTTAGTCAAATCCTTAATTTTTTATATTAATTTCTATTTTCTGTGGACCCCACAAAAATCAGCGTGTATCTTCTCGGAATTTCCAATACGTACACAGGGCATGCGCAGTTGTCTCGAGTATCCAAAATAGATAATGGAACCATGTGTGCGAAAGACAACACGTGGTTGGCGAAAAACTTCATTTGCAAGGGACTAAATTAATTTATGGTAGGAATTAGAAGCACCCAGATGTAGGGTATTCATCGGAATGCTCGAAGCAAGGTGGATGAGGTTAATAAGGGAATTTTGATGTAGGACTCTAGAAAAATTGCAGTTCTTTTCTGGGTTAATAAAAATCTTGTCTGGCAATATGTAAACAGTGGGAGGCTTCTATAGGGAAATCTTATGTTGTTTGTCAGCGACGTAACGTCCCTGTTCGAATGATATTGTGTCTGTGATTTTATCTACCTCATTGTGTTTGCCAAAGTAGCTGATTCTTTATAAAGTTTCAAACATCATAGAATATTTACTTGTAAAATGGTCTCCCTTCGTTGCTGTATAGTTCAGCAGTGTGTAAATGTGTAGACAAGCTGCCACTGGCATAAATATATTTTACAGATTACACTTTCCCGTGGAGAGCCTAGATTCAATTCGTGCAGCATTTTGCGTGGTTTCAAGCGAATATCTATAACACAATTGCATCTATGAATGCAAACTCATTATTTGTTGTGTAGCATTGATTTGCAATGATTTTTGCGACTCCCAAAGCTAACTGTTTTGCAAATTTACACCAAATAAATTTTGGAAGCCAGCTGCCTCAAAGGACAGTTTTGTTTTGGAATATTTTGCGCATGCCCAGTGTCTATTTATAAAACGAAGCGAAATCAGCATAGAAATTGTCTTCTGCTTTTACATTTTGTTTGTTTTTCTTATTTTTTTGTAATTACGATATTTGCACTTGCCGATAAAAGTTCAGATCTCCCTTAACCTTTATACTAGACGTCTTGGAAAACTTTGATATGTTTCTGTGAGATGAAAAATGATTGATTCTGATAGGGATTATGCCTTTAAATATAGCTCTAGATAAAGCACTTTTTTCAATTATGTTTTCTTGTCTTTTAGGTCCTCCCACTTCCAGAATTTGGGGAACAGGGGAGAAGGGCTTGTATTGCAGTGGCTCAGTCCAAACTTTGAGGGGAACAAAGACAATTTTAGGGAACAGGGAATATAAGAAACATTTTTTTAGTATTTGGGAACAGGGAACAAGCCAATTTATTTCAAGAGAACATGGGAGCCTTTCATGGTCATTTTTCCTATAATTCTAATACAATGACAAATGATTTATTTAGAACAAACACACTTACAATAAAAGGTACATGTGATATTCACATGGTAAAAAAAATTGGGAGCCACATGACTGTGGTATATCAGGCCTCCAGATAAGAGATAATTATTGGAAAACTATTTTCTTTATTTCTCATTGAAAACATATGTCTCAATGAGACGGTTCTTTTGAGCACCCAAAACAATGTTTTAATCGATGGGTAAGAAAATAATAACAATTTAACACTCATAAAATTTCTTCTGGATCTATGGTTATATCCCAAATTTGTGTTATAACGAGATGTGTTATAAAAGGACTGCACTGTATCATGCATTAGCTGTTTTCTCTTTGATTTCAGGCTGAAAATTTTGGAAATTCTTTTGTTATGGAAATGTACGTAGAAAAAGAAATATTGGACAAGATTGATCAGGCAGTAAGTACCGATTTGATTGTTAACTGGCATTATGCTTATAGTAAATACATGTATTTATATGCCAATGTTTTTTCCTAGCCCAAAGTTCATTCAAATCAAATCTGGAAGGCTACTCATCAATCCACTCACCATGGTGACAATTAGATAAGTACCGTAAATCTCAAGTATATGGGATATTGGAGGATGATCAAGATCAAATGAAAAATAAAAATTAATTTCCAAGCTCAACAGTGAATGAAAAGCAGTTTTATTTACTTTATTTCAATTTAATATTAATGTTTAGAAATTAGTTCAATTAGAAAGTTTTATCAGTCTGTAAAATAAGGGAATTCAATGAAATGTACGCTGAATACCATATTCGAGCAACAAGTAATAAGTGTACTGTGAACAGAACTGTTAAATTAAGAGGATCTTACATGAGTGCTCATGTTTTATTGAATTTATTAAACAAGCTGGGGAGAATTGATAAAATGTGAGGCTTGCTGATCATTTTATCACTTTTTTCGCAACGAGTTTAATAAATTCAATAATACAGGAGCATGAATGTTAGATTCTATTTATCATATGACATTAAAATTATTTTGAAATCATATCTTTGGTGTGAAACCTTTAGGGTTTTGCCATATGCATCACACATCTGGCAAAACCCTAACGGTTTCGTGCCAAAAATTTGAGCGTCATTTCATGTTGTTACCCGAAAATCTGTAAACCATTAGTGGTTTATCAATTTTAATGCATGGTGTTATTTCACTCCCAGACGCCACGTCATATGATAAAATTGTTTACCTTTTGAAAACAGTGTTGATCCAGGTGAGCTGGCAAAGAGAAAGACTCCATTTTTTTGTGAGAGTGAAATAGAAAAGTCTGTCCCTTGGGATCACAGTTTGCCATCACTGGGCAAGCCTCATGATGCCAAATGGTGATCTTCAGGATGCATTTTTCTATCTTACCCCCACACTTATGATAGATTCTTATAGTCCAAACATTTTGTAATTAACTTGGTCATGGATTCCTTTGGTCAAGAAAGTTAGTTAGTTTTGACTTGAAACCATTAAACATGTAATGGTACATTGAAAAATTAATGCAGACCTATGCTGCAGTCAGTGGCATCTCATAGGACCTGCACTGTTTTACTTCTAAAGATTCAATTTTAATTTGAAACCATCTTAAGGGTCAAATAATATAATCTAATCTGTGATCCATCAAATTATATAATGGACTATGCCAACATTTTAGTGTTGAACTTGTTTGAAGACTTCTTTTACCAAAAAAGTCAGTATGTTTATGGTCTTTATATTATAGGTGGCAGCAGCCCCTTGGTGGGTCCCTGTAAATAAAGCTGACTGGAGGCAGCCAGAGGGGCCAGGATCATCAATTAAAGACAGGTAAAACCTTCTAAACATTTGTCTTGTTGAACAAGTTTTGTCTTGGGTAACTATTATTATAATTCTGTATCATACTAAGGCCAAATAAAAAAATAAGTATGTTTCGGGTAATGGGTCTGAAAATTTTAGGTAGGGTAGGCACACATATTTTTTTAATTATTTTTTTTTCTGGAAAAAATATAATTTTATGCATTTTGAAAGGCATTTCGCCTTTCAAAATGCTTAGAATTATATATTTCTTTCCAAAATACCTGAAAAAATTCTAGGGTTCACCATTAAATTTAGGTAGGGTTTGGTTACCCTAAACACAGGCATGTTTTTATTTTGCCTAATGATAATTATAGGTGATCAGTACAATGCTGCATTATGCTGAAGATTTTAAATCAGTATCCAGATGTGTTAACCTTTTCTCAGTACAGTTTATCAGTTAACCATTTACTCCATAATAACACATTTTGACACCTTTGAAATATCACATATTTGAAAATATTATGGAAATTGGAGCATTTGCTCTTTTGGAGCAAATGCTCCAATTTCCATAATATTTTCAAAAGTATTCAAAACTTAACTTAAATTTTTCTAGAATTTTTTCAGTGTTGTCTGAAAATAGAAAATGATGTAATCATCTAAAATAGCCAATGGAGTAAAGAGTTAAAGGACACATGTTTTGTATTACCTACAATTTTAACTAAAAATACATATATGTAAAGAGAAAATTCTGGTCCCAAGAACTCAAGTTAACAAGAATATGACTTTGAACTTGAGCTTTTGATATGTACACAGTACAGTATATCAGAAAGAAACTCCTTGGTCCCTTAGACTTTGAGCTAATGATTATCAACTATTGTTGTTTTTTTCTGATTTTAGAATGGATCATCCCGTTCTACACGTGTCCTGGAATGATGCTGTGGCCTTCTGTAAATGGATGGATAAGAGGCTACCCACAGAGGCAGAGTGGGAGTTTGCTTGTAGAGATGGTCTGGAAGGAAGGTAAGAAAATAGGATCTAAGCAATATACATAGCACTTAGGCCAGATTTTTTTATTAGTTGATTTACGGGAATTGTTTTTCAGATTTAGGGTCAGTGTTGGGCGGGGGGGCAAATAATAATAATAATGATAAATAAAGCTCTGAAAATGACCAGTTAACTGGTCATTTTCAGAGTGTTTTTTTTTAATATTTCCAGAACAAACAGTAAAACTAGTAAACAACCAACAGTCTTCATTAAATCTTTCATAATTTTCTGAAAAACCTGCATAGGACAATCACTTTTAACAGTGTCACTCAAAAATACATTGACAGAGCCTCAAAACTATAATTATTTTTTTCAACAAAACAAATAATATTTAGAGTGGGCAAATAAAATAAAAAAAATAATTTTAAAAATGATTTTTTTTCTACTTTCCGGAAAATGACAGTAGGAGGGTTTGTAAATCAACTAATGTATTTCCAGGTTATTAGTGACCCCTGTTTTTCTTTTTTTAAACAGCTTTAAATTGAACTTAGAAGAACGGCACTTAGCATGTGGATTTAAATGCACACCGCGTAACTAAAACTTATTTTTGGGAGACGCCCTTATTTGTAACTGAAGCCCCAGTCCCCTGTACAAAAGAATAACTTAGTTGTTTTTTCCTGTGAATATACCTATGTGTACCCCAATAGATACACGTGGTATATTTGCATTGCTATGATGATATGTACTAGCCTACAGGACTATCTGTATCCGATGATTCAACGAAAATCTATTTCGCAAACCTCACTCGTCATCATTTTGACTCACACACGCACGCACACACGCAATTATAAAAGTCTATAGGGGTCCTAGACCGTGCCCTATTGAAAGCAGGCACATATAAGGCTTAAGCATGAAACATGCATGTACATCTCTATTCATTGACTCTTTTTGCCTACGAGGTAATTTGTCATGATTTTGTCGTCTGCTGATATTTTTTCAAAATCAGTTTGTTCCTTGTCGTTGCTTTTTCTAAATGATCTTTCGGGAATATCAGTAGAGTGCTAAGCAGTTTGGATCCAGATCATGCCCGACGATTTGTCGGGCCTGATCTGGGTCCAAATTGTTTGCAAAGGTAATCAGCAGACGACACTAGTAAGTAAAGAGTTTATGACGACAATTCAAGTTTAGAGAGTTGACGAGAAATAGCGAATTAGGGATATACATTAAACTTAAAGAGCATCAACTATTTGCCTGCTAAAGCTATTTCGCTGAACTGCTTAACTGTTTTACCGAAGGCAAGTTAAGGTAAAATGTTGGGCATTATCTGGATCCATACTGTTTGATAACCTACTTGTATTCCTGAAAGACATATTTTTAGGAAACAATGATCTCGAAAGGAAATTCAGCCATTGTTTAAGGTTCAGACAATACTGTTACTTGGATCGTTTTTTTTAACTCAGGCCATTTCAATGCATCGCCTTTAGATGTACAGTGAAGTTTATGAGTCAGTATAAGCAGTGAATCATAGCTTAATGCACGAAGATTGTGCCAGTTAAGCAATTTTAGCGTGAAGTTGCGATTGTTTTTATCAGTTTAAACACGTGTTTTGGGTGCTCAAAAGAACCATATCATCGAGACGGTTGTTTTGAGTACACACAACATATTTTTTGGTTGAGAAAAAGGACAAATAATTCTCTGTTACGCACTCTTATCTGTGGGACTGACGAATTACCTCCACTGACCTGCATAAACCATGTTTTATTTATATCGCTAGGTTCACTTGGGGACTAATTCAAAGAAGAGCAGCAAAAACACACCAAAATTCCATCTAATTCCAGCCTATACAAAAACTCATATTTATGTGGAAAAAATAAATTCAATTACGCGGTATGTATTTAAATTCATTTCTCTAATTAATTTTTCAATTAAAATCACCATTAAAGAATAATTAGCAAAAAACGGGGGTCACTAATGTCCTGGAAACACTATAATAAAAATATTCTGGCCTTACTAAGATAAGACTGAAAAATGGTGGTGGTGGTGGGGGCCTTTTTTGTCCTTGAAAATGTTTGTTGTTGTGCACATTGGAAGCTTCTCAATGAGATACCTTCCAGTAAAGCTTATTTTCTAGGAAAACAGGCCTTTGGATAAGAGTGTGTAATTAGATATTATTTTTCTTAATTCTCAACAATTTTATGCTAAAACATTTCTTATCATGCACCTATGATATATGTGTGTCCTTCATTCTTTCATTACAGATTCAACACCTCCTCTGCATATCACTTCTATATTTTCCAGGTTATTTCCATGGGGTAACAAGTTGAATCCAAGGGACAGTCATTGGATGAATATATGGCAGGGAGAATTTCCAACGACAAACACAGCTGAAGATGGCTATGTTGGGACAGCTCCAGTAAGAACACTCAAACAATACTTTCCCCGAATCATATTGATTTTATCACTTAATCCTTTGTATACTAGTGATTCATAAATGCTTACTTTGGCAAAAATTTATCACTTAATCCTTTGCATACTAGTGACTCATAAATGCCTACTTTGACAAAAAAATTTATCACTTAATCCTGTGCATACTAGTGACTCATAAATGCGTACTTTGGCTAAAATTTATCACTTAATCCTTTGCATACTAGTGACTCATAAATGCCTACTTTGACAAAAAAATTTATCACTTAATCCTGTGCATACTAGTGACTCATAAATGCTAAATTTGGCAAAAATTTATCACTTAATCCTTTGCATACTAGTGACTCATAAATGCCTACTTTGACAAAAAAATTTATCACTTAATCCTGTGCATACTAGTGACTCATAAATGCGTACTTTGGCTAAAATTTATCACTTAATCATGTGACTACTAGTGGCTCCTAAATGCATAAATTGGCAAACATTGAAGACCCAGATGAAATGCTGCATATTGTGGCATTTCATCTGGGTCTGCACTGTTTGCTAAGACAAACATGATCTTCAGAGAAAGAAATGTGATTTTATTTAGAAATTATAACCTGTGACCCCTTAATATATACAATGGACCATCCCAAGTTAATTATATTAAACCAGAGGAAGAATCCAATTAAGTGTAATCTACAAAACTACTGGCTGGATTTTGACCAAGCTTGGCAGAATTATCTTTATATGGCCCTTTTTATATTACCTGCCAAGCATGTCAGACACATAGGGATCAGGTCTCCATCCGTGTCATGGTCTGTGTCTGTCACACTTGGTTTCCGGTCAATAACTTTGGAAGGGATGCATTAATTTCCTTGAAGTTTTTAAAAGGATAAAGCTTTATAACGTACAAGTCAAGTTTGAATTTGGAGATCATCAGCAAAACTTTGACTGAGTTATGGTCCATTTATTACCTAGGTTTTGTTGTTGGTTAGGATATTGGTTTCTGCTTGATAACTTTATGTGATGCATTAATTAAATTCAAGTTTTGCTGAAGGGTCATCATTTTAATATAGGCCAAGTTTGAATATGCATGGTTATCATCGGAGTTATGGCCCTTTTATAAGAAGATATGTCAGTCTGGACTAGACTAGTTTGATTTGGATCTGGTTGTATGCTTTAAGTAGAAACAAAAGTCTTCTTTAATAAATCTGTTATTGTATTGTTCCATTTCCTGGTCATAGTTCCATTTATTAGAATACATACATATGGACATCATTTCCGCATCATTTAGATATGAGAGTCTTTGCTTTCAGGTAACAGCATTCCCCCAGACAAAGACTGGTTTAAAGAACATTATAGGCAATGCTTGGGAGTGGACACAAGACTGGTGGGAAATCAGGCATGATACATCACCACAAAGTAATCCAGTAAGTTAGGTTTGGATTTCTATTGTTTTTTTTTGCATACAGTCAAACATGATACATTATTTTCCACTCTGCTTGCAAATACATGCTAATCACTTGGAATAGTGCAAGTGAATTGAATTAGAAATGGGAAAGAGATTAGTGTATGATCATGTCTAGCATGATAAGGGTTTAATAGTTATGTGGTAATGTTAACTGACAGTTTTGATGAGTTAGATGATCAACCTGAAAATTGTCGTTTACATTTACTGGTTTGCATTGATAAGTATGTGCACAAGTTCACTCTTGATACATGTACACTCAGGTGCCAAAAGTATTTCCAATTTCCAAGATGGCCGACAATTTTAAAAAACAACAACACAACAACTCTGAGATAAATTTATACCCTTACCTTTGAGATCTTCGGCTCAATACTTGGTTATGTGTCCCTTTGATAAAATGACTTGTCTACACCGTTTTGGTACAGTTTGGTAAAGTCCTTGAATTAAGACCAATGGAATATTTCCCATGCTGACTGCAGGAGCTTTCTCAAGTCATTCAAGGTCCTAATGGTGTGAATATTCCGTTTTACTGAATTCTTCAGAACAAGCCTGATATTTTCTATTGGATTTAAATCTGGGGGCTGTGCTGGCCACTGAAACCGGGGAATGTTATTTTCTTCTCTCCATGTCTCGACCTCACGGGACCTATGGCAAGGGTTGTTGTCGTCCATATACCTCCAAGGTTTATCAGCCATATATTTAGTGATTACTGGCCATAGACAATTATCTAGGGTGTCAATCTATTTTCTACTATTCATATTTCCTTCTACAAACTTTAAAATTCCCATTCCATAGTAGGTCATTGTGCCCCACACCATCAACTTTAAAGTCCTGCCAGGTCCACCACTTAAATAGCCCAAACAAATACCATGCCACTTTTCCTTTGGCTTTCTCCACACATAGATCTTTCCATCAGGTTTGATAACTATGGTCATTTCATCACTAAAAAAGATATTTTTCCACTGTCTATTCACAGTCCACAGCAATCTCTCTCTGCACCACCCACAACGCCTTTTCTTGTTGTACTCCCTAACCCCTAGTGTCTTGGCAACTCTCCTCCTAGAATAGCCCAGCTCATGTAATTTTCTCTGAATTGCCCTTGGACACGTTTCATTAAATATCGATGTAATTTCATCTAAAGATTTTCTCCGGTTAATTTTAACAATCCTTGAAAGTAGGGTGTTACCCCTCCCACTCACTACAGAAGGCCTTCCAGATCTTGGCTTGTTTTCTTTGCACTGTCTGACTGAAAATCTTTTACAAAATTTATAAACTGTAGAGGGATTCAAGCTTAACAACCTAGAGATTTCAGCTTTTGAAGTTCCTGAGTTTAAAAGAGCAAGGATGGATGACTTTGCTCAAGTTTGATTTCTTTTCCTTTTCTCCCCATCATCAGAATGTATTGTTTTTGTTTTGTAAACAAATGCAGACGATTTTTATTGACCCAGATCTTAAAGACGTTTGATTATTGGTAAATCTAAGGTGCATTATATAACTTTGCTACCAGTTTACAGCGCGAGAACTAATCAATAATCTGAGCTGAAACAGCGCTGACGTCAACCATTTTGAAATTGGAAATACTTTTGGCACCTTAGTGTAGTACATATTACTACATATGCTTGTAAGCAATTTAGCAGATACTACAGATACGATAAGATTGCTCTTTTACAAATATTTACATAGCAAGGTGTGTGGAAAAAGTCAGAAATACTAATAAGATGTTAGAATTATGTACACTTTTTAGATTGTTAAATGTGTATTATATATGAGAACAAACTCAGATCTCAGACCACTACTACTTATGAAAAACAATGATCCATATCAAAATAAACTTAAACACTTGTGCTTGGCATAAAGCAACCTATAAAAACTTGTTTTTGAAGATAAATTTTGTTCCCATTGTTATGTTTTATGTGGTTAATATTTCCCAATCTTGACGTTAAGTCAATTATTTTTCCCGTTTGGCCAAAATTGCTGGATAAAACCCTGGAATAGCATTGTAACATAAATATAAGTAGTTGGATGTTGCATAGGTTAAGATAAGCAAAAATAATGAGCATAATATTGTAAATATTTTCTTATCCATCAGTTTTACAGCAGTACAGATAAGCTGCGTATTTGCGTAAATACACAATTAAAATCATCAAAAAAGCAATTTAAATTAAATGTGTGCGTAGCGAAAAGCAGTTCTGCCGTTCGGTATGCAATTACACGCGATATCATTGCGTACCATTTGGTCCACTTTGTTACCATTTGGGTAATAAACAAATGCCAGTCGGGTATTGATTTTTTTTACCAGCGATTGCACAGTATAATTCCAATTTTATGAATAAAATATAGGCTTCCAGCCTTCCAGTCAAAGTGTATGCGAGCAACCTATGTCAACAAGGGGATGAGATTTGCTTCAGGTACAATAAAATCCGTTAATTTGATACTCTAGAAAGGCAGACGATGGGAGTGAATATGAAGACACATTTGTGATGGCTTCATACAGTAAGAAAACATGTGTAATCACTGTAAAAAATGTGGCATAAAAATATGCAATTGTTTTTGCAAGTACGCAATTGAGGATAGTAGATTGCATAAATACCCAATTGACTCAAAAGTTTATCTAGGGCGCTGGTTTTAACATGTGTTTTGGGTGCTCAAAAGGACCGTCTCATTGAGACGGTTCTTTTGGGTTCCCATAACAAATGTTTTTGTTGAGAAATAAGAAAACAATTTTTAATTACTCGCTCTTCATCAAAATGCCTGCTATTTAATTAATTTAAGAATTGAAAGTTATTTTTCTGCGTTTCACTGAGGTTTTAAATGTCAGGAAAATTACATCTAATTTGCATGAAAACCGAAGGTTTTCATGCTAAAATTAGATGTGATATAAACAACATTTCATACCTCAGTGAAACGCAGAAAAATAATTTTCAATTCTTATAATTACAACTTCCTTCCTTATTCTTTCTTATTTAGTATTTATAATAATTATGTTTTCCTAAAAGTTATGTTGTGAGCTAAACATTTTGCGCATTTAGACTATGACGTGCATACGTAGACGTTACGACGTTAAAAAAACAAAATGGCGGCCGTTCTCCAATTGAAAATAAACAACTAGATCTAGATCTACATTTCAGCAACTAGAATCCCGTTTTTTACATAGTGACAACCGAAAATACTTTACATGGGTGTTCATTAGAATGTGTACGATAGTTACGTCATCTGATATGACATCATTCGTTTACATTGGTGACGAAAAGCATCATCTGTCAAAATGAATGACCCCCAGCAAAAAGAAATTGTGCTATATTTATTGAGTGATTGGGACTTTTGGATAAACCAGGCAACAGTCAGTAAGTTCAAGAAATGGTTTTATTGGGGGGCTCGGCTGAAAACAGGAAAACAATCACAGGAGGTGATCGCATCATTTTGCAGACTGGGAAACTGAATAGATTGCAGCAGACAGCTGATCGGCATGACTACTGTTAATTTAGGCGTCGTATGTGAGTTAATCTTTGCTTTTGCTTGAAAATATATGTGTAAGTGTTAAGGTAAAGTGTCAGTAGTTGCAGGCTGTCCATTTCTCTAAATAGAAGCATTGCACAGTATCACAAAAGTAGTTCTGTCATAAATGGCCCCGCCCCTCATGAATATGGACCAGGTTCATTGAAAAATGAAATACAGGTCAATGCGATCAGATGACCCTTCTTGACCAAACAGATTAACGGATCTCAATAAATGTTATGACAGTTGCTATTATTGTTTTGTTAACTTTCAGACTGGTCCATCTAAAGGAACTGATAAAGTCAAGAAAGGAGGTTCTTTTATGTGTCACAAGGTATCATTACTTTTTCTTGTCTTTTTATCATTTTCAAGCTTCATAGCTAATAATTGGTCTAGATCATTCATTGTTTCAGAAATATTTGAAAGAAACTTCACAGGTAGTCTGGAAAATACAGGGTTATGAACTTTCTTCGAAACGCAGAACTATATTTTTTTTTCTGTATTTATTCAATTCTGTGATTCTGTGATAAAATACAGGTACATTCAGACATAAAATGTCATTTATTAAACTCAATTTTAGTCAGAATCACAAAATATCTTGAAGATTTCGTATGTCCAAAGTGGCCAATTAATCTGGAATCAAGCTAATGTTTAAGAAATAGATTCACACTCGCTTTGCGCTCATGATATATTCAGTTTAACGACTGTATCTCCAGCCAGTGATATATTAAGCAACAAATCACTGCCAGTGCAAATTTATTTTGATTCTAACACACAAAAAATAAAAATATGAACAAATCCTTCAGAGTATAACGATTCTTAGAATATCCTGTAACTCTTGTTTGGACTGAAACGGGTATTTTACGTTTGTTTGTAAAAACGATGTTATGCCATCTATTGTCAACGTTACAAGGCTGTATGTGACAGATGATGTCATGAAAATCAAACTGGTGACCAAATGACTTCATGCCTAGTCCGTGCAGTGATTTATCAACCAATAAATCACTGAATAAAACCTTTGGCTATATAGGGGATCAGTGTTAGAAAAAGTCATTATTTTTCTTGTATTTTTCAGTCCTACTGTTACAGATATCGGTGTGTTGCTAGAAGTCAGAATACTCCAGATAGTTCTGCTCATAATCTTGGTTTTAGGTGTGCTAGCAATAAGTTACCAGAATATCTACACAAGTGATACTTTTAGTCTGTTGTTATGTGCTGTTTTATTTATATGTAAATGAGGAAATCCATCTACGGACATACAATATATGCCCTTAGAAACTCACTGTGCACTTCAAATTGATAACATTGTAGATCCAGGTCAGCTGGTGTCATCATTAATGAAGCCAGCTGAGCAGATCAGGATCCACACTGATTTTAGCTTACCTGAGCTATAGGCTTAAGGTGGGCTTTCCGGTCGTTGGATGTGCAATGTAAGTCATTCATTGTCAACAATTGCTTTAAAGGACATCTCCTAAACCACTGGCTGTTTTTTTTTTACCAAAATTGACAGGAATGATCCTAATATGGCCTTTTTCGAAAGTTGTTCAAATGGTTCTAGTCTGTTGCTTAAATAGGTCAAATTGCCATTTGAGCCATCCCCAGTCCTCTTGGGGGTGGGGCCAAAAATGAATGTGCACTCCCCACTTGTGTAAGCAAGTCACTCAAAAAAGTTTGTTGTACTCGTTTATGGTCCAGCGGTTTAGAAGGAGATAGCATAATGGACGGAGACGATTACATTATCCCTGAACATTTTTTAATAAGCATGGCAATATGAATAATAATTGGACTTACTATTGAGAAAACAGCAAATAACAAATGTTGCTGATCAAACTTAGTGCATTTGCAGGCTGATTTGAGCCTTTGTTGTTACCATACAACAAAAGATGTTTTTCTCATGACATGGCACTGAATGAATGCAGTCATAAACAATAATGACAAAATATGATTTCAAAGTCGATGAGCCAAATGCGATTGACCTTGAATTTATTAAATTTACTTAAGTCCCATGTAAACAAACAGATACAAAAATGAAAGCTACTTTTTGTGGATGTTACCAATTTGCATTGATTAAAAAAGGCTATTTTTTACAAAAATATTTTATTGGCCCAATTGAACTCATACCATTACTTGTATACTGTTGTAAACAATTTTCCATTTCAAGCAAAAAAAAAAACAAAATTAATTGATGCCCATTTCTTAGTTACTTGGTGACTTGTTACAGCCATAATGTGTATGACTTTTCAACAACAGTATATTATAGTATGACATTATGGCTTTCAATATGTATCAGAAAGCTGGGTGTATGTGTTTTTTAACAATATGCCATGGTTTTAAGGATTTTTTTGCTGCTGACTCTCAGATCTAATGGGATTTGAAGATTTCTCTATCTCTGGTCTTAACTATTTGTAACTATGTCAAGACGTGGACCAGAACACCAGATTTTAGTACTTATCATATATGCACAAATGCCTCTTACCCTTTTGTACTCTGATGCATTTTCCAAGACATATTGATACAATAAGTATGGGATTGCCTGGGGTCACAGGTAGAATTTTTAAATTATGATGTATTTTTGTCCCTGAGTTTTCGTTTTAATCTTAGTAAACAGTGCAGACCCTGATGAAATGCAGCATTATGCTGCATTTCATCTGGGTCTTCACTGTTTGCTTAAGTACCAATTTATAGGAGTTTGAAGTATACAAAGGGCTAATAAATGTCCATGGTAACATATCCAGGGAAGCTAGAGGATTTTTTTAAAAGTTAATTTTGATCCCTTAGACTCACAATAAAAAACTGTTTTTTTTTCTGAAAGCTCAGGTGAGCCCTATAGGCTCATTTAGCCTCTTAAGTAGAACTACAGCATATATTAAAAAACATATGAGCCAGCACATGAGGTTCTGGTACTTATCACAATGTCAAACAGCGAAGACGCACTGGCTTGCCAGAGCCTTCATTGCTCACATACACAAAGTATATTAATTTAGATGAAAACTCAGAATCAAAATTTAGACCTAATGAATATCAATGCTATTAGCATTGGTATGTATTGGGGAAGGGTAATAAAAACAGCTTATACATTTCCAGAAGCCTAGCCCCACTGGATATGGGCCTGAACACGAGAAAACCTGTCTTCGGGGTTTCCAACAAAGCGAGACTCAAACCAGTCTCCTCAGCTACAGGAACTAGCTAGATAATTGAAATTTCTCTTGTAGCAAGCTTAGATATGATACTTTCCAAAAAGCGAATAACAAAGGCGCTGATCAGTCTGCGCAGATGGGCAGGCTTGTCTGCGCCTTTGTTGTTTGCAAACCACCCAAGACAGATTTTCTCACGTCGAGGTCCATATGTCAGCATGGGTGTTTACTAGAGGCATTTGCAATAAGGGCCCAAATATTATGTGCTGGCCCATATGTTCTATGTGTGATTGATTTTTTATGACATATGTAAGACTTTTGTGAAATGTTTAATTTATTGTTGAATTTTTACATGATATGTTGAATTGTGCTTCCAACGATGTGTTCATGAAAATAAATATATTAAGTTGCCAATCAGCAATGTAAAATGAAAAAAGAGGTATATTTTATGGTCATTTACATATAAATGAATTCAGATGTTTGGGGTTTTGAGAAACGGATTGCACTATTTTATTGCTTAAAGTTTTTTGCATTAAACCAGTGATGCTCAGCTTTTTAAACCCCCAAAAATCTGTATAATTATAATATGTAATAATGCTGCCTTTCCTTCGAACATTTGGGCCAGATCATGGGTGAATGAGTTTTTGATTAATAAACAGGTAAGGTCATATGGTGACAGGGACATGACTTAGAGACTCATCTGATAGACTGGAGGAGCCAAGGCCGGGAGCCAAGGATTGAACTCTGGGATCCCTGGGTACAAGGAGAGTGGTTTATCCACTACACCAGGGCAACTCCTGGATCATGAGATTTTGGTACTTTTCCTTTAAACTCACATACTGATATAAAGGTAAATTTGCATTTCCAAAGCAAGTCTTTAAATGAATCTTCAGATTTTTGCAAACGCTCGTAGCCTCATGAAACACATAAATTTGATTGACAGCTGCCAAGCTTACTTGCCTGTGCAATACGCTTCAAACATCAAATTTATTCGCTAGAGGTGACACTTGTGTTGTGATTGACAGCAAGCCACACCCGAGTCACATATGCAAAACAAGCCTCTTGTTTGCTCCATTGGCTGTCAGTGTTCACACTGGCTGTTCCGTTTTTCCATTTTACACTCCAACAAAACCGTTAATACGATTGTGATTGCATATTAAATGCAAAACTGTTTTTTCTTTCCTAAATTATAAATAATTTCTATATTTTAGGCATTTATAATCAAATGTAAATATAATCGATTAATTCATTTTTGGTCTGTTCATGAAATCATGAGTACTTCCGGTCTCTTGCAAAGTTGCTTCACATTAACTTTGCAAGAGACCTGAAGTATTCATGATTCCATGAACATTCCAAAAATCGAATTTATTTCTGAAATAAATTTTGGTCTGAGCCTTCTTCTATGTCCCTACTTCATGTGTGCAAGCAGCGAAAGCTGAGGTGAGACTGCACGGATATGTAGGCTGGTCTGAATTTTTGCTGTTTGTCAATGCAATAAGTACCAAAATCTCATGAACTGGCTCATTTAGGCCTGTACACCTAATAGAGAATTACACAGTTCACTAAAATTCTTATACAGGCAGTTAGAGGTTCTTGGAACCAGGGTTTTTATTGTGCTAAGTGGCCTGATATAGAGCTGCTTGTAGGATATGGCTTGAATTGAATGTCTTGTGTATCTGCCCTTGTATCTCAAGTCAGATAGGAGCCACCGTGGTGTAGTGGATAAACCACTTGCCTTGTACCCAGGGATCGGGAGTTTGATCGCAGGCTCCTCCAGTCTGTCAGACGAGACTCAAAGCTGCGGCCCAGTCTTCATATAAATGGCTGTTGGTGGGACGTAAAACACAAACTCGCTCAAAGACAGATAAAAATTCGAAAGCAATTGCTTGAATTATTGATTAAGTTGTTCGTCCTCAACCCAAACAAAGGCAGAGGGGTATTGTTTTGTTTTTATTTAGTGTAATCTGTAATTAAATGAAATTTGCTCAGTAAACAATATGGACATGTTGTTTTCATTCTTTAACCCTTTCTAAAAGGAAACCTATATATAGTTACATTAACAGCGTGAACCCAGACATCACATTACAGTCCGTAACCCTTACTTTGCTGAACATCTTCCAAGTACTACATTCCTCACAAAATTTTATCCCCTTAACTCGTAGGATTTCAATTATTAGCATTTATCACATGACATCGCGACTAGGAGTGAAATAACGTCATGCAATAAAATCGATAAACCACTAGTGGTTTACAATTTAATGTGTAACGTTATGACGTCCAAATGTCACGACGTCCATTATAATGTTGCGTAAAAGATGGCAATCTCTTGACGTTATCACTCCAAAAATGTGATTTTTAAGTAATTTTAATGTCATGTGATAAATAGAATTTAACATTCGTGCTCCAGTATTATTTAATTTATTAAACTTGTTGCGAAAAAGAGATAAAATGCTTGGCAAGCCTCGCATTTTATCTCTTTTCCTCGACTTGTTTAATAAATTCAATAAAACATGAGCACTCATGTAAGATCCTCTATGTATATACAAGCAGAGTGGAAAATGGTGTGGGCATCTCAGATATTTCCTATCTATGTTGTGTATTTGTTTACTGTTCGAAGAACATTTCTGAAACATGTCACAGTAAAAAAGCTGTGTTGATTTGATTTAGTCCAACTTATAATATTCTATTTTGTTAACAGTGTAGGTCCAGTTCAGCTTGCTTGTAAACCTTACTCTGATGTGATGTTAGGTCTACACAGTCTCTGTGCATAAATTCAATATCTGGGTCCAACATGGTAATGATTAAGTATGCTATGGCTACATGGGCCTCAACACGAGAAACCTGTCTTCGGGGGGTTGCGAACAACACAGGCGCAGACCAGCCTACGTGTACGCGCAGTCTGATCAGCGCCTTCGTCATTCGCTTATTGGAATGTATCATATCTAGACTTGCTACGAACGAAATTTCAATTTTCTAGGTAGTCTTTGTAGCTGAGCAGACTGATTTGAACCTGACTGTTGGAAACCCCGAAGACATGTTTTCTCTCGCCGCATTTTACACACCTCATCAGGATGTCAAATTTAATGCACCTTAATAAATTGTAGAATAATTTTAGTAAGATGTTTTTTTTTAAAAAAAATGTCTGATATTTTGGTAACTTTAGTACACCAAAGCTCTAACCCCCACCCCCAATGTGGATTACCAAAATTGCCAATTTTAAGCAATTTAAAAAAATCAGCCCTACCTTACGCATTAAGTTTTTGACTTTGTTGTTTGACAACAGTGGAGAGCTCCCTCCTTCTCTCTTTGTCCAAATAAAAGAAAAGGGAATTTCTAGCCTTCCTCCTGGAATGAAAGTTTCCTTTGCGGCTGTGTTATTTTTTTAGCTGACCTGAGCAGAAGGCTCAAGGTGAGCTATTGTGATTGGTCTTTGTCCGTCTTGTGTCCATCATCTGTAAACTTTTTCTTTAAACATCTCCTGAACCACTGATCCAAATTTCAAATAATTTCACATGAATGTTCCCCATGATGCCCTCTTCCAAAATTGCTTAAATGGTTTTGCTCCACTGAACAGGACTGCCACCAGAGCTCTAGATAAGAAATTCTTAACGACATCTGAATCACTGGCAGAAATCCAAAATAATTTCACAGGATTGTTCCTCATAATACCCTCCACCAAAATTGCACAAAAGGTTTGGCTCAGCTGTAAAAAAAGGGCTTCCAGAGCTCTAGATAAAAAATATCTTTAAGCGACATCTCCTCCTGAACCACAGGACCAAATCCAAAATAATTCACAGAATTGCTCCTCATGATGCACTGTACCAAAATTGCACAATGGTTCCGCTCCACTGAAAAAAGGGGCTGCCAGAGCTCTAGATATGAAATGTCTTTAAACGAAATCTCCTAATGAACCATTAGTCCAATTCCAGAATAATTTCACAGAATTGTTCCTCACAAAGCCCTTGTTAAAATCATCACAAATGGTTCTGTTTGTTGAACAAAGGGGCCACCTGAGCTCTAGATAAGAAATGTCTTTTAACTGCATTTCCTCTTGAACCACTTTTCAAAAGGACCTCGGACAGTCTTAATGTATTTGGATGATTGAACGGAATTTTGGCTTTCTGCGACATAAAATTTGGGTCATAAAAATTACCCCAACCCCCTAAACCCTACGGTTCTGACTTTAATATGCACTATTTTCCATTTTTTTTATTTTGCTAGGTGCACTAAATCTCAGGCTTTAACTAAAGCACAAAAATACAGTTGTCAATTGTACATTATCCTAGCCACAGGCTCTCAAAAGGCAGATTGAATAGGAAACTGTCAGAGGTCCTTCAATATTATTTCACAGAAATATTTGGCATAATGCTCACTATCATAATTGCACAAATTGTCTATACGCACTGAAAAAAAAGGCCGCCAGAAACATCTTTAAATGACCTCTCCACCAGAACCAATGGTCTAAATTCAAAATGACTTAACAAAAAATGTTCCTTATGATGCCTTCTGTCAAAATTGATCAGAATGTTTAGCTCAGCTGAACAACATGGCTACCAAAGCAAAAAAAAAATATCTTTAAAAGATATCTCTTTAGCCACAGGCCAATACATCATCTTATGTGCCAGGACTCAGGTGACCAATTCAGGGCCCTCTTGTTTAAAGCAAATATTTCTCATGCTCAAATCAGAACATTTTTGCATTATTAGCTCACCAGAGCCGAAGGCTCATTGGAGAGCTAATAGTATACCAGTCACTCTGGCGTCCGTCGTCCGTCCGTCAACATTTTCAAACATCTTCTCCTCTGAAACCACTTGGCCAATTGAATTCAAATCTCATATGGAGACTCCTTAGGACGCGGGAACAAAATTTGTTCAAATGGTCCTGGTCACATGACCAAGATGGCCGTCATGCCCATATATGGTAAAAACCCTTTAAAAATCTTCTTCTCCAGAACCATAAGGCCGATGACTTTTGGACTTTGTATGTAGCATTGGGGATGTGGGGCCTACCAAGTTTGTTCAAATCATGATCCTAGGTTGACCGTGACCTACTTAAAGTCAAGGTCAAGTTTGCTTCCTAATACATTTAAATGGGGATTTTTTTGAAAAGATGATTTTTTGAATACTGTTGAAGCCTTAGTCATTATTCTCACTTGATATGTTAAACCTAATGAGACAATTGCTATTAATAAGTTCCAAAGGTCAAGGTTGACCTTTCAGCTTAGGTCGCTCATATTGGAGTCCCATCAATATGTTAAAACATAGTTTTCTCACAAACCATTGGTTCAATTGAACTCAAATCTTATGTGAAGACTCCTTATAATAATCTAACCAAAATGCATGCAAAATAACTTGGTCACATGACCAAGATGACCGCCACGCCCATATATGGTAAAAACCCTTTAAAAATCTTCTTCTCCGGAACCAGAAGGCCAATGACCTTGGGACTTGGTATGTAGCATTTGGGATGTGGGGCCTACTAAGTTTGTCCAAATGATGATCCTAGGTTGCCCTTGACCTACTTAAGGTCAAGGTCAAATTTGCTTCCTATTGCATTTAAATGGGAAAATTTCTGAAAACTAGATTTTTTTTAAAACTGTGGAAGCCTCAGTCATTTTTCTCTTTTGATATGTTTAACCTAATGAGACAATGGCTATAAATAAGTTCCAGAAGTCAAGGTTGACCTTTGACCTTTCAGCTTAGGTCCCTCCGTATTGGAGTCCCATCAATATATCAAAAGATAGTTTTCTCTCAAACCATTGGCCCAATTGAACTAAAATTTCATGTGAAGACTCCAAATAATAAGTTAGCCAAAATGTAGGCAAAACATTTTGGTCACATAACTAAGATGGCTGCCACGCCCATATATGGTAAAAATCCTTTAAAATCTTCTTCTCTGGAACCAGTCTCCAGGTCGATGACCTTGGGACTTGGTATGTAGCATTGGGATGTGGGGCCTACTAAGTTTGTTCAAATGATGATCTTAAGTTGACCTTGACCTACTTAAGGTCAAGGTCAAATTTGTTTCCTATTGCATTTGAGCCAAGATCTGACAAAAGGGACCTTCTGACAATAAAAGTCAAAATTGACATATCTACAGAGAAAGAAAGACCTAGCTGTTGTGAACAATTACAGAAAATTTGAAGAGATTATCTTTACAAATAACAAAGTTATGAGCGTTTAAACTCGTATATATGATGCGTTTTAAACATGACGTCACTTTACGTTGTAAATGACGTTCTGATGTCAACGCCATTGTGTTAACATGACGCCTATACGAAGACGCTAGGAGCAATATTTCAAAAATGCTTCATGTTTCTGTATATTTGATGTGTATGCAATTGCATAGACTGCACAAATAGCCCACATACGCACATCCCGTGTTTAAAAAAAGCATTTGAAATGAGGCATCCTGTTTTCAAGGAAGTGTGTAGTCCATATGCACAGCTGTTGCCATGGCAACATACATTATTCGTATCACTTAATTTTATCAGAACTGTTTGCGCCTTTGGTTGTATTACATGTTAGAAGCAATTTGAGTCTATTGTAAGAACATGCAAAATTTTGAAAATTTAGACGTTTTTGAAATTTTGATCACACAAAAACTGCTAAAATGCCCGAAGGACCCTTTTCTCAGATCGGCGCTCATTTAAATGTGAAATTTTTTGAAAAGTTGATTTTTTGAATACTGTTGAAGCCAAATTCATTATTCTCACTTGATAAGTTAAACCTAATGAGACAATGGCTATAAATAAGTTTCAAAGGTCAAGGCCACCACATCCATATATGATAAAAACCCTTCAAATATCTTATTCTCTAGAACAAAAGGTCAATGGCCTTGGTATGTAGCATTGGGGATGTGGTCTCTACCAGGTTTGCACAAATGATGAATCTAGCTTGACCTACTTTATGGCAAGGTCAAATTTGATTCCTAATGCATTTATATGGTAAAAATCTTGATACATTCATTTTTCTATAACTGTTTAATCCAAAATCATAATACTTTCGAGAAATGTTTAACCTTATGAGATAATGGCTTTATATACTGAAGGACTTTAAAAACGCACCACCTAGTTAAATGCTAATTTATGTCGAAAATTGAATATTTTCATTATGTGAAAAATAAAATTGACAAGTTCCGTCATTTAGCTTGCATTCGATTAGAAAATCAAAACGCTGTGTCTTATGATTGCCGTGACGTCACGATAATTCTGAGACAACTCAAATCATGAAGTTTTAGGCCTCTGGCAATGTTCATTACGTCTACATGACGTCATTGATTTTTGACGTAATTTGCCATTTATATCCTAAGGATCAGGACTAATAAAAAAATATTTATTGCCAACAGATACTCCTCAATCAGTTGCATAAAAGACAAAAGTATCGCAACATGCGCGGACGTCACCCTTCTGTTATTGATGTTTGAAAATTTAAGGCTGACGTTAGCAAAGAAATGCTGCTAGTGGGAGTGTAATGAAACGATTATTTCTGAAAACTTTTGTGTTTTTCCATTTGTTAAGACATCTGGCTACCACCTAAAAGTGTTTGTTTTCAAATTGAATCAAATTCACATTTGTCAGACGACAATTGTTGATAAAGACTTACGTCGATATTACGTCAGAATGAACAGCATGAGCAAATCGAAATCATAGCAAATCATGTTCCATTTTGCAAGAGGATGAAAAAAGAAAACATCCTCAAATTAATCATGTGGAAGAGACAGTGAATGTAAAATGGTGTCTTTCTAAATTCCCTCAGTATATAAGTACCAAATGTCAAGCTGACCTGTGACCTTTTATCCAATGCCACTCATTTGGACTGCCTCATGTCACCAAAATGGCACAACCCCCATATATGGTAAAACAAAATATGTTTTATTATAAGCTGTAATTGAGCTTGACCTATTTTAACATTAATTAAAGAGGTCAGGTGAGCGCCTCAGGACCTTCAGGTCCTCTAGTTTTGTCGTCTACTGACTTTTTCAAAATATTCTTTCAGGTACACTATCAGAGTAAGAAACAGTTTGGATCCAGATCAGGACTGATGTCAGTCTTGATCTGGGTCCAAACTGTTCAACTTTGCTAAGGTTATCAGCAGACGACATAAGTCGCCGCTAGCAGGCAAAGCGTTAAGCTATCAGTGAAGTAGATATGAGGAGTTGTTTTTTTTCAAAAAAGATGATAAAGATTATTACTTGACTTTACGCTTACTGTAAAGGCGGCAACTTTAATATTCATATCTGGGTGTGGTTCGGCTATTTCATCTGCTAAGGAAGGGAAATCAGGTTTATTTATAATTTGGTAAAGAGTTAATACGCTTTTGAGCCGCGCAAACGTGCGTGCATTTCATGAAAATCCTAACCGTATACACACTGAACTCACATTTATTAACCCTTAAAGCGCATAATCACAAAATGTATGTTTTTTGTCGTCCACTAAACTATTTGAAGCCTCATAGATAAACAGTGTGAACCCAGATCAGACTGCTCCTGTAGGAGCAGTCTGATCTGGTCCAAAATGTTTGCCTCCCTGCTTATGTTAAAAAGACATTTTCAGATGCAGTTATTTTGCTGGCGTTTTAAGGACTAAATAATGACTGAGGTTGTGGCACAAGATGATACAGTTACTTCTGAATAAAACCACGCCTCCTTTTCAGCTTTTACCTATGTCTAAGGTTGACCAGTCCTAATTACGCATTCATGAGGCACCGTCTTTACAGTAAGCGAAAAGTCAAGAAATACCATGACATGATTTCAATATGATCAAATAGATACCAAATTGATTACAATATGGTTAAAAATATTTTTGTGGTAAAATGACAGAATTTTCATTTAAAGTGTTAATCAATGGACATAAGAATGTAGGGAAATCCTCCTTTGTAGAGCGATTTGTCAACAATCGCTACAGAGAAGACTACAAATTGATGTGGGGAGGTAAAGCAAGACATATTAACCCTTTGTATACTAATGGATTCTTCCTTCTGGTTTGATACAATAAACTTGGGATAGTCCATTGTACATATCTAGGGGTGTCAGGTTATAATGTTCCAGAAATATTGTATTCTTTTGTCTGAAGATCTGTTTTACCTTTACAAACAGTGTAGACCCTGATGAAATCTGGGTCTTCACTGTTTGCAAAAAATACTTGTTTTGGGGTTTCCGGAATCCAGAATACAAGGGTTAATTCACCCTTAACTATTTGCCTACTAGTGTCATTTGCTGATAACCTTTACAAACTATTTGGACCCAGATCAGGCCCAACAAATCATTGTGCCTGATCTGGATCCAAACTGTTTGACATTCTGCTAGTACTCCTGAAAGAATTTTTGGAAAAAAGTCAGCAATCAACAACAAATACAAGAAAAAATTTTAAGTGTGCAAAGAGTTAGCTACTCTCATGTGGTAGGTACAGTCAAAGCTACCAGAGTTTTCAAGGACCTAAAATGTAAGGACCTTCCTGCAGTTTTCGAGAACAAAAAAATTTATAAAAAAATCATTTATTCATACACTTTATAATTCGATCAACTTATGAAATGCTAGACTGAGAGCATACTAATAGCAAACTAATACAGTCAAAACTCTTTATAACGTCACTCGTTATAACAGAATATTCAATATCCGACGAAAATTTGTTGGGAACGGATCTGTTTCCATTAAAATTCCCTCTTTATAACAGAATATTCACTTACCAACACCGACACTGACGGTAAATTCTGGGAACAGATCTACTTTTTCTCATGAAAATATATTCATTATAACAGAATTTTTACCATGTTTCAGCCAATTTTGTGATACACATATTTTCTTCTCAATAAATAACCTATTACTACAAAAAATTGAACCTCAAAATAATTGACTTTTGCTTTGAGGACAAAGTCATTTGCATTAACAGGTTTATGAACAAAAATTGCGTACATTTTGATGCAATATGAAATGGAAGTGATGTATAAATTTGAAATTGATCTTTATTATATTTTCTTTATCAAATGATAATTATGTGGAAACCTGGTAGACATTTCTTTATAACAGCAAACTCATTTTAACGTCAAAGATAGCTGGGAACAAACAATTTAGTTATAAAGCGGGTTGACTGTAGCAGTCTGATATGGGTCTGCACTGTTTGTCTAGGCCTTTTCAGGCAGGCAACTAGTGTTCAAAATTTTAGAACATTACCGTATAGCTGTTGAGTCGTTTTATCAATTTATTGTGTTGATAGTCATCATTTTTTTTTAAATTCCAGTGGACTTTGCCTTAAAAGTGATAAAATGGTCAGACTCTCAGAATATCAAGTTACAACTATGGGATATAGCAGGTATGTACACATGATATATGTCTACACTCGAAAAAGTAGATAGGTCCTTGCCTTTAGTTAAGAATGGTAACAGAAAAATAATTTTCTTATTTCACAACCAAAGCATATGTTGTGGGTACTCAAAATAACCGTCTCAATGGGACGGTACTTTTGAGCACCCAAAACATGCTAAAATTTATGGGTAAGAAAATATTTACAATTTTATGCTGAATTTTTTGTTTATCTAAATCTGTGTAGATCCATCTCATATCTGCAGTTCAAATACATTACTGACACATATATCAGGCCTCTAGATATGGGTGCATAATTAAAACTAATTTTAGTATATCAACCAAATAATGAGTCAATAATATGTTGTGGGTACTCAAAAGAATCGTCTCAATGAGACGGTTCTTTTGAGCACCCAAAACAGATGTAAAAACTGATAAATATGAAAATGTTCAAAATTTTGTTTATATCCAGCATTGGATACTCCCGACTCCTATTTAGCTCATCTGAGCACGAAGTGTTCAAAAGGTGAGCTTTTGTGATCGGCTGTTACAAAAGTCCATCCTGCGGTATGCTTCATCCGTCATGCATATACATTTTCTTTAAACATGTCCTCCTGAACCACTGGTCCAAATTTAAAATAATTTTACACAAATAAACAATGAAAATTGCACAAATGGTTCCGCTCTATTGAACAAAATGATCGCACCTGCTGAGTCTGACCTTTGTTTTGTCTCTATGTATATAATAGATATAACTTCAAAAGTATCCTCTTGTAAAAAAACTAAAAGGCCGATTGGAAATGATTTAACACAGTTGGTCCTTGCATGACCATCTGCCAAGATTGCTCAAATTTATTTTGATCATCTCGTAAATTCAAAGTCCTTGGGACCAGAGGTTTTATTTCCAATTATCAGTAGTTCGAACTATAGGGAGCTTAAGACAGAGAAATTGTATAACCCCCAAGTGATTATTAATATGTTTATTTTTTCTATCAAACATAAGTTTTGGGAGCTTCAAAGAAACATCTCAATATATTTGAACTGCAGATATGAGCTGGATCTACACAGATTTAGATAAACAAAAATTTTTGTGTAAAATGGTAAATATTTTCTTACCCATAAATTTTAGCATGTTTTGGGTGCTCAGGGAGATGTTTCTTTTACGTACCCAAAACATATGTTACTATAGAGAGTTATTAAAATAGATCATGAACAGGTTCTATTCTCTGAATTCAGTGTGTCTCGAATTTATTTCGAAGTTCAAATTTTCAAGGTTTTACTGTCAAAAACTACCAGATCAATTTGAAAATAGTTTGGCACAAATTGTCTATAGACGACCATCTGCCAAGATTACTCAAATTATTTGTAACTCAATGAAAATCATGTCTGCTGGGTGGCCTTACCATTTTTAGCTCACCTGAGCCGAAGGCTCATTGGTGAGCTAATAGTATACCAGTCACTCTGGCGTCCATCCGTCGTCCATCAACATTTTCAAACATCTGCTCCTCTGAAACCACTGGGCCAATTAAACTCAAATTTCATATGGAGACTCCTTAGGACGCGCAACGAAAGTTTGTTCAAATGGTCCTGGTCACATGACCAAGATGGCCGCCAGGCCTATATATGGTAAAAACCCTTTAAAAATTTTCTTCTCCAGAACCAGAAGGCCAATGACCTTGGGACTTTGTATGTAGCATTGGGGATGTGGGGCCTACCAAGTTTGTTAAAATGATGATCCTAGGTTGACCTTGACCTACTTAACGTCAAGGTCAAATTTGCTTCCTAATGCATTTAAATGGGATTTTTTTTGAAAAGTTGATTTTTTAATACTGTTGCAGCCAAAGCCATTATTCTCACTTGATATGTTAAACCTAATGAGACAATGGCTATAAATAAGTTTCAAATGTCAAGGCCACCACACCCATGTATGGTAAAAACACTTTAAATATCTTATTCTCTGGAACAAAAGGCCAATGGCCTTTGGACTTGGTATGTAGCATTGGGGATGTGGTCTCTACCAGGTTTGCACAAATGATGAATTTAGCTTGACCTTGACCTACTTTATGGCAAGGTCAAATTTGATTTCTAATGCATTTATATGGGAAAAATCTTGAAATGTTCATTTTTCTATATATGTTTAAGACGATATCATAATACTTTCGAGAAATGTTTATCCTTATGAGATAATGGTTTTATATAAGTACCAAATGTCAAGCTGACATTCGACCTTTTATCTAATGCCACTTATTTGGACTGCCACATACCTATCTTAACATTGGTTTCTCAGAAATCACTGGGTTGTTTGATGGAGTATTCGTTAGATTGTTTCAGGTCACTTGACCAGAATTGCTGAAACCCCCATATTAGTGTAGGCCGTTGTGTAATTCTGTATGCATATTTTGGTAAAAGTGTCAAACATATGTTTTCTTGTAGCAAAATGTATCCTGATTAAGAAAAAAGATGTTTACTATTTTTCCTTGGCGTTTTAACGTCACTGTGACGTCACAAAGTGACGTACCCATTTTTAGCTTATTTCAGGCATGAAAGTTGAGTGTTATGAATTTCAGCAGGCATAACATAAACTGTTTGATCAGAAGTAGTAATTTTACTGGTGACATGTTGATTTCGGAGCATAGACCCTGACTCTGGATTTTTAAAAAGGTTACATTAACTTCAACATGATGTCTGTACATGGAAAAGTGACGTCAGTATCAAAATGAAAATTCTGTGATAGTGAAAGCTCAAATAGCTAGACCCTACTCTCCACACAGCAGGGAAAATATTGTTTACTATAATTTTCCGAAACAACATTATATAAGATGCAAAATGACATACATTAGCTCTCTTACCTATATTTAGACAGGCATGTTACCTACGTTACCCTATTATAGTTTTAAATCATATTTTGCAAGTACCAAGTTATACCTAATTATTATTTATCCACATGCGTTTTGCCTTAAAACATGTTTAAAGGAAATGAACAGTCGATATGCATTTAAACATTACACCACTATGATGTTAGTTATATATGTTACTTTAAATGTATAACTATTTAATGCATTACTGTCACTAGACATTGGACTACCAAAATACCTCCTAGGAGAGTTTTGTACACTATAAATTTCTAAAACCACATTCTACAAGCCACAAAATAATGTATGTTAACCGTTTAGCGGTTGGGGCGATACCATGCAATAGCAAATTTTTCTACGTTACTGTAAAATAATTGGAAATCTTATCTGATTACTCCTTATTCTTTCATGCCAATATAACCTTTTAATTGTAAGCAAATGGCTAGCAATATGATGTTATCAAAGTAGTAGATATGTTATTACTGTGATATTCGTTACTTTCTTTTAAATACATTTTAAATTACAAAGGAACACTATTTAAATTTACACTGCTGGTGGGCTATTTATTGCCATTTAACTGCCATTAATTGTCATTATAGGAAACTACCAACAACGCATGGATGAATAAAAGAATGAAATTTGAACCTTATTCACATTCAACGAAATGTTTAAGTCTGTGCTTTTTATCAAATATGTAAACAACATTTTTTTTCTTAAATGCTTATTAAATTATATCTTTCATGTCACTGACACTGGTATATTTGCCTCTTTTATACGTGAAATGATATATAAAAGACGCATATTATGACATCAAACATATCAGAAGAAAGGTTTTATGCTCCTCAGGAAAATTATTGTTGTTGTTTCACTACATTAACATGTTAACTTATTGTGTAGGTTATAAACATTGTTTTATGTTTGATGCTGAATAGAATATATTGTATTATATTGTATCGTATTTTAGATAACACCATAATATTAGGCATGGACTAGCTTAGTAAGATTTATCACATATTGTTTAAGCCATCTATTAATTACAACTACTATGTTGATACCATTCAGGAATAAAAACTTTTCATAATTTGTAATTGTAGGTCAATTCAAGCATATGTCAAAATCGAGAATTGAGAGTTTAAAACAGTCCTTTATCCTTGTCTTTTGAAAAATTAAACTAAAATGACTTAAAATCTTACCGATTTTCGCCCAAAGGTATGACACACACCAAACCTATCCCTATGGTTATAACTGCTTTATATCAGAACGATGTCAAGTTTGGTGATAAAAGAATACCATTTAAGATGGTAAAATGCATAACAAGAGAATTTTAAATACATGTCTGAACATCTGTTCTGTCTTGTTCTAAACTATTGTGAAGCATTCAAAGATGACAACATTTGTTCTAATGGTTCATTCTAGTCATAAATTTGAAAGAGATATGTTTATCACTTAGAAAAGCCCCAGGCATTGTTAGTATTGCATGTATATTGTTACTTTGCTAAAATAGCTGACTCACAATAAGTAATTGCTTTTAATAAATTATTTGTTTTGCATTAATCTATCTATTAGACTCGATCATTGGTCTTACAGTGGAATTTTGTTGCAAATAATATCAAATTGATATTTAGCAAGTCAAATGTGAACAATATCGTTGGTATAAAATTGCAGCCTAATAATTCTTTGCATAGTTCAAATCAAACAAAATAGATTTACTAGTAACAAAAGAACAGATCAACTGAATAAGCCCATTTGATTTTGGTACTTGTCGCAGTGTTGAGCAATGAAGGCTCAGGTGAGCCTGTGCATATGTATAGGTAGACTTGCCAGAGCCTTAGCTGCTCGTATACACAAAGTAGAACGTAGGTTAAGGACCAAATTGTAGAACGCTAGCCCCTCTGAATCATCATGCGCAGATTAAACAATGCATTTGCTAGTCCAAATATTTTTTATGAATTACAGTGAAAGAGTAAAAATATTTTTCATCTAAAAGCACCGTGATTAATACTTGCACTACTGTCAAATAACATATCTGAAATATAGCATTCGACATTCGTAAACTTTACCTTACACATATATTACACAATTGACAATTATACACTGCTAAATCAACCTCTCAGATGTATAATGATTTCATGTACATTTAAATGAAATGATTTCTTTAAACATTACTTGAATAAAAGTATACATGCATAAGTTCATGTACATTTTTTAAACTTTGCATGTGGGACTATCATTGGTGACAGTGTTGATACTAAGAATGTGCCACCTTAATGTTGAACAGTTAGCATTGTGCATGCTCCTTTTGAATCTATATCCTGGTTAACAACTCATTCTAACCTTAAGTACACATATACATGTTCGACATTGTTATTAATGATTACATTTATCATGTTTGCGAGGTTCCTGTAATATTTTGCCAATGTTCTGTTAGTGAAAATTAACAACAGGTATATAAACATTTATTGCTAACACTAAATTAGATCTAATCTCTTGACTGCATTTTTTAATATTTCACATTTCTATCCAGCATTCTTAAAAAACATTGTAAAATCTACTTTACAATAAATTGAATGCCATCTGTTAAAATTCGGCTGGATACAATTTTAGCTGTAAAGTCTTTATATAAATCGATATTGTAGCTACAGCTGACCTATATATATATATATATATGTGGTCTTAAAGTAAAACTCACCACTATAACTAACTTTCTCTATTTCCAGGGAAATGTTTTTCATCAATAAAGCAGTTCTTTAGATATTATCAGTTGAGCACGTGATCCAAGGTACTTACTTAATGTGATGGACAGTTTTGTTGATTACACAACGAAAGCTATGCTGTATATAAACTAAAATTAATTTCAAAGCTGCTGTTATGCGTCACAATATGCATACACAGCTAAAAGTCAGGATACAAATTGATTTCGAGACAGTCACTTTAAACGATAATTAATTACAGACACTTTAAATATTACTTTAAATATTACAAAAATATTACAAAACTCTAAAACTTAACATAATATATTAACTTTTCTGGCTCAATTATATATCTGCTTTGTTAACATTTTGGATAACCATATGGCAATATAATATATTTTGTACAGTAATATTATGTTATTTTAACAAATTTGACAGTTAATAAAAATGTATCCTTCTAAGTGCTGTTACTTGAGTGCTATTATTTCCTTTGTTTATGAATTTTAAAATCCGTAATTATGGGCAATAAATTTCTTTGTAGATGTAAAAAGCTCAAATATATACTATTTTGCAAATGTAAATGTGCATGGATAATTAGTAGGAACTTAATACATCCTGATAAATCCTTTTTTCAGACAAACTGGTATCTTGATATCTATTTAACAAGCACAGCCAATTTTGAGATGAAATAAAATATCCTATGACGCATAATATACGGAATAAAGCAATGTATATGCAGTCTTGAAAGTTGTAATATACGTTACATGATGCTGTACAACAAAAACAAACTAATATTTTACACCAGAAACGAAGTTAAGCCTGGCTTTTTTTACTCTTGCTTATCAACAGAATGCTCATTTATGGTGTTAGAAGGTTTTCCAATTGAATTTCATGCCGAATTAAAGAATGAACTTTTTGTTCAGGGTCATCATATTTAACAGTTTATAACTCTTAAAGTATTTGTGATATAAACAAACTGTTTGCAGCTATATAATGGTCCAAAACTTGTATTGTGGAAGATGTATTTAAAACCTGAAAGTTAACCGGGAAGCTTATCAAAGAAAATTATTTAACAAAATTCCAGTGATGTTAAAGGGAGTAGCTTAAAATGTAACATAAAGGACATACAATGGGCCAATATAACTTTTATAAACATAAATATATGAAAGGAATGAAATGTTCTTCTATGTTCCATGAATGTTTGTCCAATTTAAATAATTCAAGTATTACATTAACATCTTTGATTACATTTATTTTGTTTAAAAATGTAGGGTAACGTAGTTAACTTGCTGTAGCAGCTAAACGCCCCAACCATCAGAGAGCTAACTTGTTTCAAAAGGCTTAGCTAGAAACATACAGTTATGCTAAGATTTGATTTTAGTCGCGAGGCACACACAAATTTCTAGAATTTTTTTTTTGTACACAATGTGTTTTTTTCCAGCACATTGACGTCAAATTGACGTCAATTCCACGTAAAATTAAAGTCCGTATTGAATCAAGTTTCCATTTTAGTGTTTCTATAGACGTTTTCAACCATTACAATGCAACAAACATAAAAAATAAGATTATTTAAGGTGTGTAAATAACCCCTCCACATTTAAGTTCTTTGATGCAAGTGAAACGACGGTACCCCATTTAGTGACGTCACTGTGACCTTAATACTGGAAGAAAAAATTGTAAACATCTTTTTCCTTACACAGCATATATTTCTCTAGTTGTAAATCGATAAGTATCACTTTTACCAAAAAGTGCACACGGGAGCCCAAATTTTGACACAGGGGCATACACTATATATGGTAAAACATAATATGTTTTACCATAAGTGATAGTCGACCTTGACCTATTTTAACATTATTAAAGAGATCAGGTGAGCGCCTCAGGACCTTCAGGTACTCTTGTTTCTTGTGTGACAAGGAAAACGATATAGATCATTAATACAGCCTCGCTTATTGAGCTAGCATTTACAATGACATGGGTTAGTGGTCTGGCTTTTCTACGAAGTTAAGCAATGGAGTTCATGGTTAGTACTTGGATGGGTGGCCCATCTGAGATAAAGCTTTAAGCAGGGACTAAAGTTTACTATTGTTTTAATTCAAAGGGAGATAATTTCAAAGTGAACCAACTTTAAGATGCTGCGAAAAACAAACTATGTCAGAGACAAAATGTCTTGTTGTATTTTTAATGGGCAATCGATGGCCCTTAAAAAAGTGTGTTCAAATCCTGGGTTTACTTTGGATTTTGTTAGGAAATGCTGATTTTGTGCTTTTAATGAAAGCACAGATAACTCGAAAGAAGATTAATTTACCTAAGTTTTTTTTTTTATGAATTAGGTTAGGGCGGGTACCAGTAACTCATTGCAATATTTAATTTGGTTAAAATGAAAAACAGTTAAGATATATTCGGTTGTTCAAAGTGTAGTTACTTTTGGTTTTAAGTATATACAGTGTTTTGAGAAAACTTTTTTTTAAATTTGCCAAAAACAACAGCTGAATTGAAAATAATTTGGTGCAAATGTTTTTTGGATGACTCTCCACGAAGAGTGTTCAAATTATACATAGACCTGTCAAATATTGCCACCAGGGTCATCCATCTGTTTAGGAACTGTATCCTGTTAGCCACTGATCTGATCTGATTCATTCTTGGTATAAATGATAATTCCAAGGAGGTTCTATATCACACTGGTCAATGTAAACACACCGGTGGTTGTTACAACCAGCTGGTGGTGGCATTTTTACGCACTGGTGATATCTTAAAAGGTAAAATTATCTATACCTGTTGACTTTATGATTTATTTATAAGCTTGCATTTGTTTTATTTGTGATGACACCTGGCGCACAGACCAACGGTAATATTGCAGTTTATGGCTCTGCCAAGCAATTGGTGATTTAATTCATGGTTTGGACTGCAAATCCAACACAGTGCTGGAGTTTTGCCTTGACAGGTGCTTTTTTCTAGTGTAACTGCCTAAATTGAGGGTAATCTGCATGTCTAAGCACAGCTGTTGTCATATTCCCATGAAATCCAAAAAACGATTACCGCTTTGTATTTTTTTTCTTGGTAAACTAGCAAATGTTTTATTGAGGAATTTTATTACAATGCACTGAGAGCATTTTCTGAAGCATTGATACAACGCACTGATGGTTGCACAGAAGTGCTGTGGTTGTTGGTGCAGACTCGCCACAACATTCGCTGTTCACATAAACGTTACAAACATCGCCATTTCAGCCAGCACATGATATTTTGATACCGTGACGAAGGCTCAGGCAAGCCTGTGCAAACATGCAGACTCCCAAGAGCCTTCGCTGCCAGCACAAGAGATCTTGATACTTATTCGCATTGTCCAGTGACTTTGCTGGCGCAAATATGCAGACTCACCAGAGTATTAGCTGCTGGCGTGAATAGCACACTAATCGCCATTTTAGGCAGCACAAGATATTTTGTACAGTGACGAAGGCTAAGGTAAGCCTGTGCAAATGTGCAGACTCGCCAGAGCCTTCGCTGCTCGCACAAATTGGCATTCAATCGCCATTTGAGCCACCACATAAGAATTTTTAACTGTGACGATGGCTCAGACTAGCCCAAACAAATGTGCAGACTCGCCAAAGCCATCGCTGTTCGCATGAATGACACCCAAAAATAGTAAGTCAGTATGATCAGGAAATATCACAATCACAAACTGCAGACAAAGCCATGGCACTGTGAGGAATAGCCACACAACAAGCATGAGACACCAGGAAGACAAACTAAGCAAAGCATCTAGCTCTCTCTCTCTCTCTTCCCCATCAAGATGATCGCAAAACAAGAATGGACATAAAGTAACAAAATATAGAACAATTACAGAATCCTATAATGGGAGTAACAATCAACAACGAATCAACAACAACAGAACCCCCGCCTTAGAATAGACAGCAGCCTAAGCCACTGGGGTGCTAAAATGCATTTTACTGGTACTTAATCTTCGCCCTAGGTTCTGCTGTTGTTGAAGCACAAAAAATGTTAAGCTCGCATGAAGGCTTCTTAACTATTGCAATGTATCACAACGGACAAACAATCTCATCAAATTAAAAGTTTTGGGGCCAATCTGAAAAAAAGGCAGAAACACTATCAAAGTGCGAACAATGCTAGCTCTGGAGCGTCTCTGGTGAGTCTGCACATTTGCAGAGTCACGCTTGAGCCTTCATCAAAGTACAAAAACCACAACATCTATGCATATTGACTGTATGATTTCTTTATAAGCATGCATTTATTTTACTTGTGATGACACCTGGGCGCAGAAACCATCAGTAACATTGCAGTTTATGGCTCTGCCACGCAATTGGCGATTTAATTCATGGTTTGACAGACAAATTCAACACAGTTGTGGAGTTTGACAGTGACAGGTGCTTTTTTTTCTATTGTGACTGCCTAACTAGAGGGAATTTTGCATGTCTATGCACAGCTGCAGCTATGTTAACATAGTCCCATGAAATAACATCCAAAAACGATTACTACTCTCTATTTTATTCCTTGCAGAGAAAGCTCTGGCGAGTCTGTACATTTGCACAGGCTCACCTGAGTCTTCGTCACTGTACTGAAATATCATTTGCTGACTCAAATTGCGATTTGTGTACCGTTTATAAGAACAGTGAATGCTGTGGTGAGGCTGTACCAGCAACCATGGCAAATCTAGGCAACCATCAGTGCGTTGTATCAATGCGTAAAAAAATGCTCCCAGTGCGTTGTAATAAAATTCCTCAATAAAACGTTATAGCTAGTTTAACAAGAAAAGAAATACAAAGTGGTAATCGTTTTTTTGGATGTAATTACATGTAAATATGATAACAGCTCTGCTTAGACATGTATATTCCCCTCAATTTAGGCAGTTTTACTAGAAATAAGCACCTGCCATGGCAAAAGTCCAGAACTGTGCTGGATTTGCCGTCAAAACCATGAATTAAATCACCAATTGCTTGGCAGAGCCATAAACTGCAATGGTACCGATAGTCTGTGCGCCAGGTGTCATCGCAAATAAAATAAATGCAAGCTTATAAATAAATCATAAAGTCAACAGGTATAGATAAATTTACCTTTTAAGCCATCACCAGTGCGTAAAAATGCCACCACCAGCTCGTTGAAGCAACCACTGGTGCGTTTACATTGACCAGTGTGTATATCCTGATTATAAACTTTTCCATGTAAAGCCTTCCATGTAAAGCCTTATTTGAAACTGTCGAAAAAAAACATAGCTGTATGTTAGGTGGGTAGTGCTTTCCCCTGACCTTATAAACAGTCATTCCCAGGGCCTTTTGTTTGGAAAGTTGGGCCCTTTTGTTTTGAAAGGTCTCATTTCAGGAAACCACTAAACTAGCACTTTTGCAAACAGTGACAGAAGACACAGATGAAATGCAGCAAAATGCTGCATTTCATCAGGGTCTAAACTGTTTTTAAAGGTAAAAAATATTCAGACAAAAGAATACAATTATATATTTTTTTAAATTATAACCCAACACCCCTAGATATGTACAATGGACTATCCCAAATTTATTGTATCAAACCAGAAGGAAGAATCCATTAGTATACAAAGGGTTAAGCTGTATGATTTCTCTCTTTTGTGGTACAGGCCAAGAAAGATTTACTTCCATGACAAGAGTATACTACAAAGATGCTCATGCCTGTATAGTTATGTTTGATCTCACACAGAGGCTCACATTCCAGAATGCCGTGAAGTGGAAGAAAGATTTGGATGATAAGAGTTCCCTTCAAGATGGTTCCCCAGTACCATGTCTTCTACTAGCCAACAAAGTAAGCTTTCAACAGGCCTCGACCAGATAAGAGAGCGTCATTCTAAACTAACCCATAAAGCGCCACCTATAATTTGCAGCAGACGGCAATTTAAAATTTTACCGCTTTTTCAAAAATAGCAAAAAAGGCATGATATTTCATACCTTATTTTTTACGAAAATTAGGCAAGATGTCACAAAATTTGTCTTCTGCTGCAGTTGTGATTGGCGCTTTAAGGGCTCATTTTCCATTAGTCAAGATGAACTAAGTTTTTGAGCCTAAAGTTGTGTATATTCTCTTCTACATTTATTTATTTAAACATAAGGCCAGATTTTTTTTATTAGTTGATTTACGGGAATTTTTTTTCAGATCCTGGGTCGGGGGGGACGAAAAAAAAACAAATAAAAAAGCTCTGAAAACGACCAGTTGACTGGTCATTTTCAGAGCTTTTTTCTTTTTTTTTCAGAGCTTTTTTTTTTCTTTTTTTTCTTTAATATCTCCAGAAAAACAGTAAAACTAGTAAGGTAATCTTCAAATATTTGATCATTTTCCTAAAAATCTGGACAGTACAATCACTTTTAACAGTGTCACTCTCAAAAATGCACAGACAGAACCTAAAAAAAATATTTTTTTTCAACCAAAGAATTAACATTTAGAGTAGGCGGATAAAATATATATTTTTTTTTTTAGAAATTAAATTTTATTTTTTTCCTTCTCTCCGGAATATTACAGTAGGAGGGTTCGTATATCAACTAATAAAAAAAATCTGGCCTAAGTTTGGGGTGCTCAAAAGAACTGTATCATTATATATTTTGACTAAGTGCTTAGAAGTGACCATGGCAAATAGAGAAAACCCTGATCAGATGCATCATCATGCAGCCACTCAGGTGCACACCACTTGCTTGAAAGATATGGCAATAATTTCAGTAAAAATTATGAAAATTAAATAAACCAGACAGATGGAATGAAAAAAGTCAATAAGCAATGCTTATTAGATACCCCCCGCACAGTAAGATTCAGTGAAAAAACTTGGCAAGTTATAGTTCAAACCAGCAGACCTTAGATTTGAAACGAAGATTTCAGCAGAATCTGTGCAAACAAAAATTATAAACTCCTTCATGCATATGTTCAATTTGTCTACATTGTATCCGCAAAGTATCAAATTGCTCCATCAAAAGCTGTGGTTGTAGTGGAGCGGCTCAAAAAGGCACTATCCATGCATATACAAAAGTCATATAAGGTAATAATTGTCTAAGTTCTAATAGCTGTCATTTTGACAAAAAAAATTTTTTCAACCAGACTCCTTCATGCATATGTTCAATGTGTCTATATTGTATAGGAAAAGTATCAAATTGCTACATTAAAAGCTGTGGTAGGATTTGATCGGCCCATGAAGGCACCATTTATGCATATACAAAAGGCTTATTAGGGAAAAATTGTCTAAGTTCTCACAGCTGTCATATTGTCAAAAATTATTTTTTCTGAGCCAAACTCCTTCATGCATATGTTCAATGTGTCTACATTGTATAGACAAAGTATCAAATTGTTCCATCAAAACCTGTACTAAGAGTTGATCGGCCCATAAAGGCACCATCTATGCATATACAAAAGCCCTATAAGGGTAAAATTGTTTAAGTTCTCACAGCTGTCATTTTGTCAAAAAAATTTTTTTCTGAACCAAACTTCTTCATGCATATGTTCAATGTGCCTACATTGTATAGGCAAAGTATCAAATTGCTCCATCAAACGCTGTGGTAGGAGTTGATCGGCCCATGAAGGCACCGTCTATGCATATACAAAAGCCTTATTAGGGAAAAATTGTCTAAGTTCTCACAGCTGTCATTTTGTCAAAAAATATTTTTTCTGAAGTAAACTCCTTCATGCATATGTTCAATGTGTTTTCATTGTATAGGCAAAGTATCAAAGTATTCCATCGAAAGCTGTGGTAGGAGTTGATCGGCCCGTGTATGGCCTATAATAGCATAAGCATAAAACCCTATATTAAAAGCCATTTAGAACTACAAAGGGAAATAACTCTAATAGAATTGGCCCCTAGCCCTTACTTTTTTGTCTAAAGTATTTGTCTTGCATATATGAACATGTTCGCAAGGTTTGATGTATGGCCTATAATAGCATAAGCATAAAACCCTATATTAAAAGCCATTTAGAACTACAAAGGGAAATAACTCTAATAGAATTGGCCCCTAGCCCTTACTTTTTTGTCTAAAGTATTTGTCTTGCATATATGAACATGTTCGCAAGGTTTGATGAAAATCCAGCAATGACTCTTCAAGATATTAAAAAAACAAAACGTTACGGACGGAGGGACGGACGCACACACGGACGATATTAAAAGCCATTTAGAACTACAAAGGGAAATAACTCTAATAGAATTGGCCCCTAGCCCTTACTTTTTTGTCTAAAGTATTTGTCTTGCATATATGAACATGTTCGCAAGGTTTGATGAAAATCCAGCAAATACTCTTCAAGATATTAAAAAAAAAAAACATTACGGACGGACGCACACACGCACGCACGCACGGACAACGTGAAAACAGTATACCCCACCACAAACAAAGTTTGCGGGGGGTATAATAATACTATTGATGTGGATAGGACAGTCCACTAGGCCTCAGCGGTTAACTGACCATATTCCACATGACCTTAACAGTGATGACTGAGCAATAAAGTAGAATCACAAGAAAGGAAATATAAGCAGGGCTAAATAATCTCGCTGTCTCCTAGTTTCCAATATACATTAACATTCAATGCATTGCTAGAAGCATGGGTGAATTTCCAAAATCCTGAACTTTCGAAACTCCAATCCTAAAATGCATGTTATGCTCACTAATTATAAGCAATTTTAAGTTTAAGTGGTCAATTGTCCATAGATAGACTGAACATAAATCAGAAAAGCTATATGGTATCCCTAATTCAGCATTTTGAAGCCAACTTTCTGTGACATGTCAGCCTCAAAATCCTGAATTTGGAGATAATCCTGAAAACTTTTACCCATGTAAATCAGGGTTCGCACAGGCTTGAAAAGTATTTGAATATACAGAATTGTGTTGAAAAGTCATTGAAAATTAAATTTGCCTTGAAAAGTACTTGAAAAACACTCAAAGGCCGTGAAAGGTCCTTGAATTTTACCATTTACAGGAGAATTCGACAGTCTTTTGTTGACCTAAATTAGTATAAAATTGTGGTGCCTTTATTTGGTGCAGCATATGCTGCACCAAAAAAGGCAACACAATTTTATACTAATTATCTTAAACTAATATCTTAAGAAATGGACTCTAGCATTTCAGAAGTAGAGATTTAACATGTAAATCAATATTTTACTTTAGTTTTCAGTCCTTGAAAAAAGTAGGAAAGTCTTTGAGAAGTCCTTGAATTTTACACAATATTGTCTGTATGAACCCTGTAAATGTTTTTCTCATTAAGGGTGAGTAACTTTAAAGGTCAGTCTCCAGCAAAAAGTACAAGTTGGCATCTGCTCCCATCGAAGACTCTGAGCAGTCTGTGCATTCGAACAGTCTTATCAGTCTTTGATGAGAGCTCAATTGGTAGCCAAGGGTTCAAATTTCTTCAGGCAGAAACTAACTCTGATCAGACTGTGTGCATGCACAGTCTGGCTTGAATATTTGCTATTCCCACATACCAACTTGTACCCAATGCTGGATATATACGATCCTACATGAGTGCTCCCCTTGTTGCAGATATAGAGGATTTTACATGAGTGCTCCTCTTGTTGCAGATTTAGAGGATCTTACATGAGTGCTTCTCTTGTTGCAAACGTAGAGGATCTTACATGACTGCTCTTGTTTTATTGAATTTATAAAACAAGTTGGGAAGAGATAAAATGTGAGGCTTAAAATGCAAGGCTTGCCAAGCATTTTATCTCTTTTAGGCAATGAGTTTAATAAATTTGATAAGGACTATTCCAGAAAAAAATACCTAGGGGGGGGAGTGGGGGGGGGGGGGGGGAAAGAAGGCAAACGATATATTTTTCTATGGGTGGTTGGTGCAGACATTTTTCAAATTAAATGGGTCATTGGTGTTTGAAAAAATCTGATTACATGGGTGGTGGGGTTTTATCGGAAAATTAGTTACTGACATTTGATAGGTATATCCAATCTAATGTTCCTGTATCAATCAAAATATTGAATTTGAATCCCAGTCTGCCTGTTTTTCTGTTGTCAGAAATCATTCAATCTATGCATAAATTAATTAATTTATTTGGTGTGGAAATAAAACAAAACAAAGTTGTTTTCTGTGTTTATAAAGATGTTATTGCATTTCAGACATGATTGCAGTATGCAATTGGTAAAGCAACATGATAACCTACAAAAGTTTCCAAATGCAGCATCTATAACTAGCGATGTAGGATTGGATAAAACATTGGCTGTTCCAGTTGTCACCCTTATATTAGCAGCTGAGTTGGACCAATGAGGGTGATGTCAGACAGAAAAATACAAACAAATAAAGTTTAGCAAGTTGATCTATAACCATTCGCTTCAAAAATAAAAAGCATGTAGCTTTTCATTCAATGACAGTGGCTGTTTTCTGTAGAGGAGGTAATTGGAAATGTCATACATCGATGAGTGTAGACAACACAATATAGGAAAATGAGCATAACTTGGACTTGTTTTATGGAAGCTCATTAAAATAATTCACATGGGTAGACGTTATACTTGCTTACTCTTACCAATTATCGAACATTTTGTATTGATATACATATCTTATCTAATTCTATGGGTAGTTGCTATAATAAACTTTCTGATTACATGGGTGGCAGGTGTCTGGGTAAATTGAATTCCATGGGTGGTTGGGTAAAAAATAAAGTGCCTTCTTCCCCCTCCAGGTATTTTTTTCTGGAATAGCCCTAATACAAGAGCATGAATGTTAGATTCTATTTATCATTTGACATTTAGATTACTTTGAAATCTAATTGCCAGTGCAAAAACGTAATAATATTATCATTATGTACAAAACATTGTTATGGACGTCATAACGTTTCCCGAAATTATATAAACCACTAGTGTTTTATCCATTTTATTGCTTGGCATTATTTCACTCTCAGATACGATGTCATAAACAGGTTATTATATGATCTGATTTTATGCTTGTGTGTATTTTATCGCATTACAGTGTGATCTGAGTCATCATGAGGTTGAACAGTCTGAGATAGAGGATTTATGTAAGGAACATGACTTTGTGGGCTGGACAGAAATTTCAGTTAAAGAGGGTCTCATGGTAGAAGAATCTATGAGGTAATTGTAACTGTTCTAGAATTTTGAACACTTTCCTCTTTCTGTTCTAAAAAATGTTGGTTATCCTAGCAGGAGTGGACAAAATGCTTGTCAGAATAGCAAACAGGGAAGACCCTGATCAGAAGCAATCTGATCACTGTTTCACTGTTTGTTTAGGCCTTTTTTTGCAGGCAATTAGTGTTTTTGTTTGATTAGAGTCTTTACGTCCCATCAACAATCTTTCAGTTAAACAGGGACGGGTCTTCCTGGGTTGAACCAGTACTAAGCTAGGATAAATGTGTCTTGCTCAAGGACCACAACGTAGTGACGCCGGTGAGGCTCGAACCCGCGGCCCCTCAGTCTTGAGTCAAGCACTCTACCTCATAACAATAATCTTTGAAGCTTGGTAATTGTGCAGGAATCAACATAAATAAAATCAGGAATATCATTAGCATGAACGATTTTTTTCCAAAAAGTTGATTATGAAAAAAATCAGTAGATGACGAAAAAGGCATGCAAAATTTGCCAGAATTCAGAGTTAACAGACTCTTTCTACCATATACACTTGCCCAAAGTGCTAAGCGGTCACCTTAAAACCACCATGTATTTGTCCTATTAACACGGGCATTTGGTTCCTCATTAATTTCACGTGAAACATCATGGAATGATTTTTTGTATGACATCTCTCAATACATATTATGTCAAAACATGAAATTAAAACTAGTTAAAAATGATGAAACACTTTGTCAAAATTTTGGAATTGCTAGGTGACCGCTTAGAAGTTTGTGTGAGTGAATTGCCCCAAAAGAACATTATTATCTTTTTTTAACTTCCTCAAAATGAAATTTATTTCTTAATCGTAATTATTTTTCTCTTATAGGTTTCTGGTAGAAGAAATGATGTCTAAGCATGACCTGTATGGTGATTTTTCAAATTCACTACGTTCTGGTGGAATTACTATAAGTAACAATACATCGGACAAACCAAACAGCTCCATGTGTCAATATTGATGTCATGTATAAGGCCAGAATTTTTTTATGAGTTCATTTACGGGATTTTTTTCCAGATTTAGGGTCGGGGGGACGAAAAAAAATAAATAAAAAAACTCTGAAAATGACCAGTTAACTGGTCATTTTCACGGGCATTTTCAGAGCTTTTTTTTTTTTTTAATATCTCCAGAAAAAACAGTAAAACAAGTAAGGCAAACCAACAGTCTGTATTAAATTTTTAAATATTTTATCATTTTCCTAAAAATCTAGACAGGAAAATCACTTTTTACAGTGTCACTCTCAAAAATGCACAGGCAGAACCTCAAAAAAAATATTATTTTTTTCAACAAAACAAATAATTTTTAGAGTCGGCGGATAAAATAAAAATTTTTTTTTAGAAATTAAATTTTATTTTTTTCCTACTTTCCGGAAAATTACAGTAGGAGGGTTCGTAAATCAACTAATAAAAAATTCTGGCCTAAACCAGCAAATATGATTTTATTGTCCTGCCGGCCAAGAGTGACAGTTTTGTTTGTTTGATTTGATTCTTTACGGCCAATCAACAATCTTTCAGTTAAACTGAGGGACGGGTCTTCCTGGGTTGAACCAGTGCTAAGCTAGGATAAATGTGTCTTGCTCAAGGACCACAACGCAGTGACGCCGGTGAGATTCGAACCTGCGGCCTCTCGGTCTCGAGTCAAGCACTCTACCACTGCGCTCCCTCAGTGACATCATGTTTTGTTTATAAAGTTATCAGGGACTTATAATCAATATATCACTTGTGTATTAATCCTATCCACAAGTGATCTATCGATTCACGTTAGCTCAAGTGAAGTGTAGACCTTAGTTTTTTACTTAGCAATAGTAAACAAAGTATTGTGTCACTGTCACTTTTGGTTGGCATGACATTAGTGTGCATTCTGTCCCATTGATAAGTGTGTAATTTAAAAATCATTTTCTTATTCCTCAATAAAAACTTAATTCATATATATTCTTATCCATCTGTTTTACATTTGTTTTGGGTATTCAAAAGAACCATCTAATAAAGACGTTTCTTTTGACTACCCACAACAAATGTTATGGTTAAGAAATACATTATTTAGGAAATAGATCTGCTCCAGCAGTGAATTGTTGAGTAATAATTCACTGTTTTGAGGTCAGTTGTAAAGAAGATCAAATCACGAGCGCGCAGCAGGAGTGATTTATCTTCGTACAACTGACCAAAAACAGTGAATTATTACTCAACAATTCACGCACTGGGGCTGATCTATTTCGATTCTAACGCACAATAAACGATGAAAACACATTCAAAGTCTTCAACTTCTTTCAACTTACCGCCATTGCACTGAAGAACTCCCGCTAATACTTAGACTATGTCGCATACGTTTACATGTAATTGTAACGTCTTTCAAGCGTAAAAACGCCGTTGCACCGTCTAACGTCATGAATATCGTCATTTTACAGTGATGTCAGCTATGACACACTTTAGCTGTGAATTATTGTCCGATATATAACAGTTTGTTACCGTTGACTCTATAGGCGAGGTGTGTTAGAATGATTCTTAAATTACAAGCAAGAAGAGAGATGACGTACAGGACATATTTTTTGCAGGGTTTTAAAGAAGTGTAAACAGTACAAGTACAGGTTTAATACATTTAATCCTTGCATACATTTAATGCAAAACTTAGAAGAAAAACAACAACCAAAAAACAAAATGTGATTAAGTTTGTAGTTCATGACAGTGAAATGAGTTGCATGTGCAGATCCAGAGGAGGGGACAGGGGTTCCGGACCCCCCCCCCCCTGAAAAATCACAAAAATATAGGGTTTTATATCAATATTGGTCCCGATCCCCTGAAAAAGCACAAGGCTACTAAGTCAGCAATCAATGTTGGGCCATCATCGGCACGCCAGCAAAACCCCATTTAAATGGTGTTTCGCTGGCGGGCTGATGATGGCCCGCTTTTAGTGCTCTTTGGATCCTCTCTCCTCTCATCAACTAACAAGAAATGTCACAAACACGTGACAAATGTCTCCAAAGGAATTGGTCTAGCATAAGACACATTTGAGGAAAGTTAGCTGTAATATAGCATGAAAAACCTAGAAATGAGGCCAGAAGTCAATGTCAAGGTCAAAGTGACTCAAAATGTTATGCACCACTCTGCCATCCCTAGAGGAATCACCACCCCAAATTTGGGATTCCTACATCAAATAACATAGGAGATATGCTGTGGACACTTTGTCATCCCAAAATGCATCCATACACAAAATTTGAGATTCCTACCTCAAATAATATAAGAGATATGCTCTGGACATGATTATTCTAAAAACTTGGTCAGAGGTCAAGGTCACAGTGACCCGAAAATGGTACATGACACTCCGCTATCCCAAGATGCATCCACACACCAAATTTGGAATTCCTAACTCAAATAATATAAGAGATATGGTCCAGACACAATAATTCTTTAAACTAGGTCAGAGGTGAAGGTCACAGTGACCCAAAAATGGTATGTGACACCCCGTCATCCTAAAATGCATTTACACACCAAATTTGGAATTCATATCTCAAAGAAAATAGGAGATATGCACAAGTTTCTAGAAACTAGGTCAGAGGTCAAGTTCAAGGTCACAGTGACTTAATTATGGTACGCGACACTTTGTCATCCCAAGATGCATCCACACACAAAATTTGAGATTCCTACCTCAAATAATATAAGAGATATGCTCTGGACATGATTATTCTAAAAACTAGGTCAGAGGTCAAGGTCACAGTGACCCAAAAATGGTATGTGACACTCCGCTATCCCAAGATGCATTTACACACCAAATTATGGATTCATATCTCAAAGAATATAGGAGATATGCACCAGACTCAATACAGTTTCTAGAAATCAGGGCAGAGGTCAAGTTCAAGGTCACAGTGACCCAATTATGGTACGGGACACTTCATCATCTCAAGATGCATCCACACATCAAATTTAAGATTCCTACCTCAAATAATATAAGAGATATGCTCCGGACATGATTATTCTAAAAACTAGGTCAGAGGTCAAGGTCAGTCACAGTGACCCAAAAATGGTACGCGACACTCCGCCATCCCAAGATGTATCCACACACCAAATTTGGAATTCATATCTCAAAGAATATAGGAGATATGCACCAGACTCAATGCAGTTTCTAGAAACTAGGTCAGAGGTCAAGTTCAAGGTCACAGTGACCCAATTATGGTACTGGACACTTCGTCATCTCAAGATGAATCCACACATCAAATTTAAGATTCTACCTCAAATAATATAAGAGATATGCTCCGGACATGATTATTCTAAAAACTAGGTCAGAGGTCAAGGTCACAGTGACCCGAAAATGGTACGCGACACTCCGCCATCCCAAGATGTATCCACACACCAAATTTGGAATTCATATCTCAAAGAATATAGGAGATATGCACCAGACTCAATGCAGTTTCTAGAAACTAGGTCAGAGGTCAAGTTCAAGGTCACAGTGACAAATTATGGTTCAGGACATTTCGTCATCTCAAGATGCATCCACACACCAAATTTGAGATTCCTACCTCAAATAAGATAAGAGATATGCTCCGGACACGATTATTCTTAAAACTAGGTCAGAGGTCAAGGTCACAGTGACCGGAAAATGGTACGCGACACTCCGCCATCCCAATATGTATCCACACACCAAATTTGGAATTCCTACCTCAAAGAATATAGGAGATATGGACCGGACACAAAAGCGGGACGGACGGACGGACGGACAGTGCGATTACTATATGCCTCCCAAAGTTCCTTTGGGGGCATAAAAAAAGGGTCAAAGTTGGACCCCCTCTGGCAAATTATTCTGGATCCGCGCATGAGTTATTGTTTAGCTCACTTGAGCCAAACGCTCCTAAAGCGAGCTAATAGTAGAGGCTTGGTCCATAGTTCTAAAATTAGAATGAGTCCATTGAACAACCAATCGATATCCACAAAAGGTAAAAATAACGCAAGCCCTGATCAGACTACTCCTGGAATTACATTGCTGTTTATACATATATGGTAGCTCCATATGGGCATGAGGGCCTTTAGGCTCAAGGGCAAATATGGAGTGCATGGACTTAATGTCTGGTAATGCAAGGGTGGCCATGTTTTTAACTTTTTATTACATGTGCGGGTTGTTATGGTTCCCACAAAGGTTATTTCCTGTTTGTGCGCCAGCTGTTATTAGCTCACCTGAGCTGAAGGCTAATAGTATACCAGTCACTCCGGCGTCCGTTCGTCATCCTTCCGTCCACAATTTCAAACATCTTCTCCTCTGAAACCATTGGGCCAGTTGAACTCAAATTTCATATGGAGACTCCTTAGGACATGGGAACGAAAGTTTGTTCACCTAGACCTACTTAACGTCAAGGTCAAATTTTCTTCATAATGTATTTAAATGTTAAAATTTCTGAAAAATTGATTTTTTTGAAAACTGTGGAAGCCTTAGTCATTATTCTCACTTGATATGTTTAACCTCATGAGACAATGGCTATTAATAAGTACCAAAGGTCAAGGTTGACCTTTGACCTTTCAGCTTAGGTCCCTCATATTGGAGTCCCATCAATATATTAAAACATAGTTTTCTCACAAATCATTGGCCCAATTGAACTCAAATTTTATGTGAAGACTCCTTATGATAAGTTAGCCAAAATTTATGCAAAACATTTTGGTCACATGACTAAGATGACCGCTACGCCCATATATGGTAAAAACCATTTAAAAATCTCCAGAACCAGAAGGCCTGTGATATTGGGACTTGGTATGTAGCATTGGGGATGTGAGGCCAACCAAATTTGTTCAAATGATGATCGTAAGTTGACCTTGACCTACTTGACGTCAAATTTGTTTCCAATGCATTTAAATGGGAACTTTATTGAAAAGTTGATTTTTTGAATACTGTTGAAGCCAAAATCATTATTCTCACTTGATATGTTAAACCTAATGAGACAATGGCTATAAATAAGTTTCAGAGGTCAAGACCACCAGACCCATATATGGTAAAACCCCTTTAAATATCTTATTCTCTGGAACAAAAGACCAATGGCCTTTGGACTTGTTATGTAACATTGGGGAATGTGGTCTCTACCAGGTTTGCACAAATGATGAATCTAGCTTGCCCTTGACCTACTTTATGCCAAGGTCAAATTTGTTTCCTAATGCATTTATATGGGGAAAATCTTGAAATGTTCATTTTTCACTAATTGTTTAAGCCGAAATCATATTACATTCGAGAAATGTTTAACCGTTTGAGACAATAGTCTTATATAAGTATCAAATGTCAAGCTGACCTGTGACCTTTTATCCAATGCCACTCATTTGGACTGCCACATACCTATCTAAACATTGTTTTCTCAGAAAAATTGATTGAGTATTCATTAGATTGTTTTAGGTCACTAGACCAAAATGGCTGCAACCCCCTGATATGGTAAAACAAAATATGTTTTATTATAAGCCGTAGTTGGCCTTGACCTATTTTAACATTATTAAAGAGATCAGGTGAGTGTCTCAGGACCTTCAGGTCCTCTAGTTTCAAGACAGATTACCAGTAGTATTGACTCTTTTCCCGCCAGTCACAACTTTGTCATCTGAAGCCTATATTGCAAACTATGTGGGCCCAGATCAGAAGGGAGCAGTCTGATCAGGGTTCATAGTGTTAGCTTCCATGATAAAATCTAGTCTGAAGTGCACTTGAATACATGCAGCAAATGTAAAAAGCAGACATTTTCAGAACAAAAGTATTGATGAGATAAGGGTTAAGGACATTATACTCCAGCACTGGTATTTCTGTATCCACTATATGGGTCTCATCACAAGAAAACCAGACTTTGTTGCATGCGAACAACAAAGGTGCAGACCAGCCTGCGCATCTGCACAAACTGATCAGCACCATTGTTATTCACTTATTGGAACGTATATCTAAACTTGCTTGAAGAAAAATGTCAACATTCTAGCTGGTCTCTGTAGTTGAGCAGGTTGGTTTGAGTCACCCCAAAGACAGGTGTTCTCGCAACAGGCCCGTATTTAGGCCATCCCATGAGATAGAGATACGATAAATGCTCAAAAATTTTGATCACTTTCTCTTTCTGTTCTTAAATAAAATGCTGCTTTTCAGGACTGGAACTCACAAAAGCTTGCCAGAATAGCAAACAGGGAAGACACTGATCGTCTGATCTGGGTCGGATTGCTTCTTCAGAAGCAGTCTGGTCTGGGTCTGCGCCGTTTGTCTAGGCCTTTTTGGCAGACATTTAGTGTTCGAAATTTTAGAACATTTACTGTAATCACAAAGGGTATTGGTTATATCCCCGAGTACCAACCCAAGACCCATTATAAGCAGAGAGCTGCAACTTGTTTTATCACATATTGTCTACCGATACTCTCTATATATCAAATTTCAGGGGACTGGGAAAAACATGTCCAGTTTTCCGTTGTTCAAGGTAACCATGTTGTGATGTAAAATTAATGTATTTAACATGTTGTAATGAATCAAGCTATCCCTATATGGAGCAAATTGATAGGGTCCCAAAGGAATTTGAGCCATTGAAGTTTGGCTGTATATTGATTGACCTCATTTTAAGAGAGGACTCCACTGGTTTGGACATGTGGAGCTTTCTAGTGGTGCAGTCAGAACAGCATGTGATATACAGGTTGAAGGCAAGCGGGGGCCAGGGAGGCCCAAAATGACATGGAAAAAAGCTGACAACTGCTGTGAGTGGAAGATCACAACAGTATACCCTCAGGAAATGAGAACCTGGAGATCAGGTGTGAAATCTGCTATGCCTGCAGCTAGACAGTTACCTGGAAGGGGGCCCACTGATGTGAATGATGCCCCTGCACCTGCATGTTTATCTAAAACCCGATTGTGATGATTGATTTACTCCAACTGAAAACACAACTACATAGATTTTACAATTGAAAATTTATTATAATTCATATATAACAGTAGTTTAATAACAAGTGTACATGGTAATACATACTTCTACTATTGGCTTACTAGCAGTAAAAAGAACTTGTGACAAATGAACAACAAAGATACTGTAAATGTTTTAACCCTTTCTCATGAATATTCACTCTAAGTTCCACCCACTATGAAAATTGATTAAATAACCTTTCATGTTTGTATACACAGTAAAACCTGTGTAAAACAGCCACTTAAAATTAGACAAAGATGTTAATGACAAATGGTAGCTTAATGAAGGTCAAAGTATTGCAGAGCATTCAGCGATAATTGGTCTTGAAAACCAATTCTTTGTCTTTTTGAGAGTAGCCATTTTACACAGGTTTTACTGCAGAACAAAAAATTACTTGTCAGGTCCACTAGTGTAGGATATCTAATCCTCATATGGTTCCCAGTATACTGTTAGCTCTATAATAAATGCATTTGAAAAAAAGTCTGAATTTTAAGTTCTTTGTTTTGTCTAATTTTAAGTGGCCGTTTTACACAGGTTTTACTGTATACCAAAAATAACCTTAGCGGTGAAACATTTGTTGAATAACTACAACTTATATTATCATAATTCAATGTTAAACAATTTGGCATGACAACTTCTGACACAATCCTTTTATGCTATGATTTAAACATCATAATAAAAATGAAACTCATTATGTTAATGAAAAATGTCATGAATATGCTCAAGTAGAGCACTTTGCTATGTTGAACATACTCCACTTTCAGATCAGGCCCTGAGGTTATAAAACTTTTTTCATGCTCAACTCAACTGAGCATGAAATTTTGACTGCTCATAAAAACTAAAATACTGAAAAACAAAGATCATTCCATACTTGATATGCTCAGATGGTGTAGTTATCCTGCTAATAAATGTTAAAGTGCCAACAATTGTTGGCACTTTAACATTTGAAAGCGGGATATTTTCATGCACAGTTGAGTTGGGCATGAAAAAAAGTATTATAACCTCAGGGCTAGGTTGAAAAACAATAGTGACAAATCTTTTTCACTAATCAGTAAGGTGAATGTTATAGGATTATTTCAATGATATCTGTGAATACTGGTCAGGGTTCATACAGGCAAATGTGTGCAAAATTAAAGGACTTTTCAAGGACTTTCCTACTATTTTCAAGGTCTTAAAGTTTATGAAAAATACTGATTTAAACTTTAAATTTCTACTTCAGACGCATTATAATAAAGATGTTAATTTTAGAAAATAAGCAAAAATTGTGGTACCTTTATTTGGTGCAGCAAAGACACTACAATTTTATACAATTTAGATCTCCAAAAACAGTGTTAAATCTTACTGTAAATGGTAACTTTTCAAAGCCTTTGAGTGTTTTTCCAGTAATTTTCAAGGCATATTTAATTTTCAAGAACTTTCCAAGCCTTTGCGCACCCTGTCCTACGGCTGGATGTCCTAAGTGACAAATACTTTTGTCCATCATCTGTATATCCAGTAGATCACAGGTTTATAGATCTATAAATTTTTTTGTGAAGTTACAATAATACATATCACTATGTTAAATACAACCCATTCTGTAATACAACCATATTTTCAAATATTATGTGGCTCAGTTGTAGCGCGTTAGACTTTGCATCTAAGGGTCGCTCATTCAAGACTTACCCAAGGCACTGTGCTGTGTCCTTGAGCATGACGCTTTATCCTCTGCTTTAAACTACTGGTTCAAGATAAGAAATTTTCCAACATGACTGAAAAATTGTTGACTGGGATGTAAAGCATCAACACAAACAAATTAACCCTATTACACTTGTAGTGGCGAAGAACCCTTGGGAGTTTTGGCCACTCTAAGTGTAATAGGGTTAATCCTGATTGTCAGGTTTTCCCATTTTCAATTTTAGGGGTAACAACATATGGACCAGCCCATGAGATATTGAGACTTATCCTGTATAAGTATAGTATTATGGTACTTTAAACTGTAATAATTCCGACTCAATTTTTAATCGTTTTTTCTGCGATTTTAATTGGTTCACGGCAAGATTGAATCCATTTTTACACTTTGATAAAAACCAATGCATAAGAATATTTGATTTCCTTGATTTCACAGTGTTTACAACCACAAACTGTACATAAAACCTTGAACTTTGGTATTGTTGTGTCCTAGATAAAACATTCACCAGCATAAATATAATTATTAATGTGGAGATTTTAGGAAGGATCTGTGAAGGTAAGTGCTTTTTAAAACCTGCCGATCCATTTTAGGGGCCTAGATATAAATTTCTTCAGTGAGCCTAACAAGCTGGTTTTGCAAGAAGAAAACATATCCAATACAAGGCAAATTCGACGAATTTATATCCCCCGACAAAGGGTTATTTGAGAGAAACATGTAAATCACAAAACATAAATCCCTTTATCTAACCCTTAGTTCACCTACAGTATCATTCAGATCATAACAAACGCCTGTCAAGTATGTTTTAGTGCTTAGTTCAATAAAAAATATACTTACATCTGCACAATTTCAATATCTGACCTTTAAACCCAACCTCAGAGGTCAAGATTGTGTGTAAATTCAAAGTGTTACCTTGCATGTAGGTCTACACTTCTTCCACTTTACTTTGATATGCAACATGACCACTTTTAGAAAAGAACAAAAATGACCCTTTGACCCCACCCCAGGGGTCATTGGTGTGTGTAATGACAGCACACTTGCTTTCATGGTGCTCTGTGCTCAATTCCCTTTAATTTGGTATGCAACATGACTACTTTCGGTAAAAAATATAGTTTGACCTTTTGACCCACCCCTTGGGTCAAGGGTGTGTCTGTGGGCAAATTTTGCTACCATGTTGCTGCCAGCGTCATCAGCTTTAATTTGATATGCAACATGACTACTTTCAAAAAAATATATAGTTTGACCTTTTGACCCCACCCCCTGGGTCGAGGGTGTGTCTGTGGGCAAAATATTTGCTACCATGTTGCTGCCAGCGTCGTCAGCTTTAATTTGATATGCCACTTGACCATATTCTGAAACAGTTTAATTTTGGCCTCGGCCCCTCCCCCTAAGTCCACCCAAGGGGCTCGGAATCAGGCCTTCAAACTGAAATCCCATTTGATATGTTTCATATCTATCGCTGCTCTGCCTGCATGCAAAATTTCAGCAAAAAATATTAATAATTGCCTTAGTTATTGCGTAATTTAAATATTTGACCTTTGACACCTTAGGTGGGGTCAAAGGGGGTGGGGTAAAACTTTGACACTGCCATTCTTATCTACAGGCACTTGGCAATCATGGTCTATAGCGAGAAGTTGTTAAATATAATAGCTTTGATGAAATGTGAAGATCATCACACAAAAAAGCTAATATAGGTTTTGCCTTATAATTGCCTATACTTAAACAAGGGCAATAACTCAAATGTTAAGGGGTTGATTTTGACCAAACTTATAGGATATCAAGAGTCCATAGTACTAATCATTTGTACCAAGAATGAATTAAATCTGACCAATAGGTACTGAGATATGGTTCCGGACAGACAAAAAGTGCGGACGGACGGAATGGACGCCAAAACTATATCCCTCCGACTTCGTCGGGGGATAATAATACTATTTTAATCATTATTTAGCAAAAAAAAAAGAGTTTTGACCAGACAGAATGTTCAAAATGGCTGTCCCATCATTCATGGACAGTGGTTACTATTTTCTTTCCTTTGGTGGACCTTTAAAATTTAAAATATTGTCAACGCTCCCTTTACAAATGTGCTATTTTGTTCTGAAGTTGGGATTCTGAGGAATGAATTGTAAATTTTGTGGATTTTATCAACGTGTAAACTCAGGTGAATCACTCACAAACTTTACATAAAGCCCTTTGGGCTTTACTCAGTCTGTTAGTGACTCGCCAGAGTTTGCACATAAATAAAATCCACAAAAGTAAAATCCATTCCTATAACAACCGTTATTCAGAGAAATAACAGGTCTTTTTTACACCAAATGTCACCTACTTCCATTACAGAGAAGGCTCTGGCAAGACTGTGTTGATGTTCAGGCACATGGCAGTCTTAACTGGTCGCCTATGTCATCCATAGGTGCAGATAAGGAAACATTTTGTGCGTAAATTTGTAATTATTTTCTTACCCATCAATATAAACATGTGTTTAGGGTGATTAAAAGAACTGTCTCAATGAGAAGTTTTTTGAGTACCCACAACATATGTTTTGGTTAAGAAATAAGAAAAAATATTTCAATTACAACCTCTTACAAAAGACCTATAATGACTACCAAAATATAATGGGCTGGCTCATACCATTTCTAATTTGTGAGAAATTTATGCATCGGTCTACATTGTTTAACATGACATATACTCTTCAGAGGTTAAAAACTACACAGTATTGGATAGAAAAAATAATTGTGCATAAACAAATACAATGTACAATTATGTGACTAGTAAATATAGGATTTACAATGGCCATTAACTTGCGTAATTCAATACTATTAATACATACAATTTCACTGCATAAAAAGTTGAGAAATCTTTGTAATTTTTACATTAACTCATTGCATGTTTGATAATTATACCCCCGCAAACTTTGTTTGTTTAGGGTATACTGTTTTCACGTTGTCAGTGCGTGCGTCCGTATGTGCATGCGTCTGTGAGTGCGTGCGTCCGTCCGTCCCTCCGTCCGTAACATTTGTTTCCTTAATATCTTGAAGAGTCATTGCTGGATTTTCATCAAACCTTGCAAACATGTTCATATATGCAAGACAAATACTTAAGACAAAAAAGTAAGGGCTAGGGGCCAATTCTATTAGAGTTACTTCCCTTTGTAGTTCTAAATGGCTTTTAATATAGGGTTTTATGCTTATGACATTATAGGCCATACATGGGCCGATCAACTCCTACCACAGCTTTTGATGGAACAATTTGATACTATTCCTATACAATGTAGACACATTGAACATATGTAAGGGCTAGGGGCCAATTCTATTAGAGTTATTTTCCTTTGTAGTTCTAAATGGCTTTTAATATAGGGTTTTATGCTTATGACATTATAGGCCATACACGGGCCGATCAACTCCTAACACAGCTTTTGATGGAACAATTTGATACTATTCCTATACAATGTAGACACATTGAACATATGCATGAAGGAGTTTGGTTCAGAAAAAATATTTTTTGACAAAATGACAGCTGTGAGAACTTAGACAATTTTTCCCTGATAGGGCTTTTGTATATGCATAGATGGTGCCTTCATGGGCCGATCAACTCCTACCACAGCTTTTGATGGAGCAATTTAATACTTTGCCTATACAATATAGACACATTGAACATATGCATGAAGGAGTTTGGTCTAGAAAAAATAACTTTTGACGAAATGACAGCAGTGAGAACTTAGACAATTTTTCCCTAATAAGGTGTTTGTATATGCATAGATGGTGCCTTCATGGGCCGATCAACTCCTACCACAGCTTTTGATGGAGCAATTTGATACTTTGCCTATACAATGTAGACACATTGAACATATGCATGAAGGAGTTTTGTTCAGAAAAAATAATTTTTGACAAAATGACAGCTGTGAGAACTTAGACAATTTTTCCCTAATAAGGCTTTTGTATATGCATAGATGGTGCCTTCATGGGCCGATCAACTCCTACCACAGCTTTTGATGGAACAATTTGATACTTTGCCTATATGATTTGGACACATTGAACATATGCATGATGGAGTTTGGTTCACAAAAAAATAGTTTTTGACAAAATGACAGCTGTGAGAACTTAGACAATTTTATGCTAATACGGCTTTTGTATATACATAGATGGTGCCTTCAAGGGCCGATCAACTCCTACCACAGCTTTTAATGGAGCTATTTGATACTTTGCCTATACAATATAGACACATTGAACATATGCATGAAGGAGCCTGGTTGAAAAAAAAAATTTTTTTGACAAAATGACAGCTATGAGAACTTAGACAATTATTCCCTTATATGGCTTTTGTATATGCATGGTTAGTGCCTTTATGGGCAGATCAACTCCTACCACAGCTTTTGATGGAGCAATTTGATACTTTGCTAATACAAAGTAGACACATTGAACATATGCATGAAGTAGTTTATAATTTTTGTTTGCTTAGATTCTACTGAAATCTTTGTTTCAAAATTAAGGTCTGCTGGTTTGAACTATAACTTGCCAAGTTTTTTCACTGACTCTTACTGTGCGGGGGGTATCTAATAAGCATTGCTTATTGACTTTTTTCATTTAGCCCGTTTCTGGTTGTCTGTTAATTTTTGTTTTCAAAACAGAATAATGGAGCAGATAGTCCTTCAGGGTTCCCACAGAAATTTCCGTGACTATTTAATGCACAGACTCCAACCTCCCCCTTTTGCAGCAACTTCACCATGCTGAGCGTAAATGCGGAATGTAGCAACAACAGCATGCTTGTAGACCATGTATACATTTTAAAATAATTAAAACTTGAAACCACCAGTAGCCAGAATACTAGCTGTCAGACATGCAAGTGTCCAACAGCTAGTTCTCTGGCTACTGGTGGTTTTGTCATATTATTTCACAAAATTCCATGATTTTTCCATGATTATTCAGGTTTTTTCAATTTCCATGATTTTTCCATGCATGTTACTTTTTTTAGTGATTTTCCAGGTTTTCCATGATTTCAAGAGCTTGTGGGAACCCCAGGAAATCCAATTTTGATACAAGCATATATACTATCATGCCTAATATCATGCCTTATTCTGGAATTTGGGCTGACTTTCTGCAGAAATTCCTGAGTTCAGTCATGATTCTAAAAACTCAAACATGAAAAAATCATGCATGAAAAAATGAGACATGCCCAGATTTGTTTGTTTGTTTGATTTGATTCCTTACGTCCCATCAATAATCTTTCAGTTATAAAGGGACGGGTCTTCCTGGGTTGAACCAATATTAAGCTAGGATTAATGTTCTTGCTCAAGGACACAACTCAGTGACGCCGATGAGGTGCAAACCCGCGGCCCCTCTGTCTTGAGTCAAAGCACTCTACCACTGAGCCACTGCATTATTGAAATCAGCCTGTACATTATCCCAGTAAGATTATAGTATTCACTGTGCACTGAATGTGTATTTAAGGATACAATATTCTAGCATGCAGGCGCCATAGACGCTGATCAAACTGAACAGATACCAAGGCTGATGAGAGTCATTGCTGGGTGTGCAGGTCATTCCTGGTTTCATCAAGTACCGGCTCATTAACTGTTTGGAAGATGAAAATTCCTCTCATTTGTAAAGGTGTAGGATACAGTCCTACATGTCAGGGTGTAAGATGCAAAATTTCTAAAATTTGTGTAAAGAAAGCAAAATTATATGAGTCACGACATGAGATTTCCAACAATGTGGCATTTTGACAAGTGTAGACTCAGACGAGCCTGTGCAGCCTCCTTTTAAGCTTGGAAGCTCCAATTGAAGTTCAGTCAGTAGCCTGAGAGCCATAGAATATTCAGGCGACTGGCAAAGACTCTGATCAGACTGCGTGTATGCGCAGGCTGATCTGAGCCTTTGCTGGTCACATACCACATAGTTGGTAATCTCATGCCATGGCTCAATTATCAGGTAGGCAAGACTATACATCAGGAAATGACCCTTAAAGCGTCTTGACCCTTAAAGTTTCAATCATGACTGCAGCAGATGACAGGAAAAAAATCATTCTTAATTTCTGTGGAAAAAAAAGGCTGACCATTGCATCTGATGATTCACATGCGATGTCAAGTATATCAGTTTGCTAGATAATCAGCAGTAGTGGATCCAGAGGGGGTCAGGGGCTTTGTTTAAACCATGGGAATATTTTAGAAAATTTAGGTACAATCAGCAAATTGAACCCCCCTCTCCACTAATCTAATCCCCCTTTCCAGAAATCCTGGATATGCGCCTGATCAACAAATATTTGAAAATGTCATCTGCTGCAAATTTTAGGTGACACTTTAGGGTTCAAATGGGTTATTTAGGGTTACATATGATACAAATAGAAACTATTGCCTTTAAAAAGCATAACAATACACAGCAGGTTTATATACAAGCAGTTGTAAATAAAATTTGAATAATTCCTAAACTAAGATAAACATTTACATATGTATATATCTTACAATAAAAACATGCATTATATGAACAAATCAGAATAAAAGTGAGAAAAAAAATTAGTAAAAATGATACACCGAAAAAAAAAAACATTGCTGCATTTATAATGAAGGGTCTACAGATGAGAAAGCATTTTTGCAACAAGGGCCTTCAAAAAATATACATACGGTATGAAGAGCCAAAATGAGGTAAATGCTGACCCCCATCTCATTTTATGAGACAATCTATACCCAGATCATGCTGCAGAGCTATAAAAGAATGATCAGGTGCTTCTCTGTCCTTGGACTCTTTGCATGCTGGGTAATTTTGCATGTTTTTTGTCGTCTGCTGATTTTTAAAAAAAATTAACTCTTTTTAAAAAAATTCTTTCAAGAATACCATCAGAGTGGCAAACAGTTTGAATCCAGATCAGGCCCGACATTTTGTAGGGCCTGATCTGGGTCCAAACTGTTTGCAAAGGTTATCAGCAGACGACACTAGAATGAATGATACAAATACCATATTATACCTAACTCTAGTGTGTGCGCCTATAACCACATACCATTGTAATTTTTGATTGGTCAAATTATTATTGTTTGTGAAGTTAAATCTCTCAAAAGGTTGAGTCACCTTTATCAGGGGTGACAACCTACGTCATAACATTGATCTCGTAAACACGTAGAACGGCGCCATTTTTGCTTTGCAAGGTAAGATTTTCCCTTCGTAAGACTATACAAATCAGTATCTGTGAAAACTAAGCAGTGCATGCGGTGCCTACCATCACTCTTGAACAGAATATATAATGGTCACGCCCAGAAATGCCCTTGTCTTTGTAATCATTCGCCCACAAATATCGAAGCGGAAGACACTAGGATGATTTTAGCAGAGATGTAGTATACACATTTATAAAAAATAACATATTTTACAGCTTATATCACCTTTCTTACCAATATTTGTGTGATTGTAGTTACCAGTTCGCCTCGACTATCATTCATAACCATTATTTGCTGATGAAAAGTCATAGTAACATTCAAAGTGCCAATTTTGATCTCGTAAACACTTGTTTTGGCATAGATGTTGGATACACTTATGACGGGATCGATGTGACTGCGTGGATGTCGTATACACTTTCAGCCCCAAAGGACATGCATGTTGACAGTAAAAAGGACATGCATGTTGACAACACTGATTTATTTTTGCAAATAGATAAGAGGCTTTATGAGGTTACGGGTTAGTACCGTGAAAAAAGTTTAAGCCCTCCAGTAAAAATGGTTTTACTGACCCTTCCAAGACAGAGCTTCCTTTGTGGATCATTTTTGGCTATTTATATTTTGTGTTTTCATTACAGCCTTGTGGTCACCAGCTGGGAAGGAATGGCCTCTTGGCTCGCTTGTATATGAAGTTCTCTTGTGTTTTTGTTAGTTTCCCACGTGGTGTCCTGGGTCAGGTGTGGTGCTTGATTGTATTGATTCCTGATCTCTGCATTCTCACTTACTTAGTAACATCATGGGTGTATGTGTTAGGACTATTTTCTCATTGAAGGTAGTTTGGCCAGAGTACAAACGTATGTCCAAGCCAATGCCAAGGTATCATACAATATACACGAAAAGGGAGTATAAAGACCTATACCAGGACATTCCTTAAATTGGCAAGGGGTCATTTCTATGCATTTTAGGGTCCTTTCTTGAAGTCAAGGTACTGAATTGGTGGTATTTTTTGGGGTTGGTAACATTTCAAATATTTTTTGGGGTGCTTGAAATTCCTGATATTTTTTTGGGATGAATGATAGATGCTGGGCCCCGAGCCTACTTATGAAGAAAAACTGAGAGTCGCCCCCCCTCTCTCTGGGACTATAAAGCCCGTGAGGATACAATTTGTACGTGTATAAACCAATGGATTACTTTTTCCCTACATTATTAATTAAAATTGATATGAGGCAGACTAGAGACCAAAGTACTCGGACAGCCCAGTCATCGCCTGTTGGTTGTAGTTGACAAGTGCACAAAATAGTGTACCTTGCTGTTAAAAGGGTAATATTTGTTCATTATTAAGTGTCCTATTGAACTGCAATCATCATGCAATGACTGCGCTGTTTGAGCACAGTGACAAACTACAGAGGTACCTTGATAGACTGCAGACATCGGAGGCTAGATGGGATATGAGCCACAACATGTGATTTCCAACAATGTGGCATTTTGACAAGTGTAGACTCAGACGAGCCTGTGCAGCCTCCTGTTAAGCATAGAAACTCCAAATGATGTTCAGTCAGTAGCTTAACAGTCATAGAATATTCAAGCGACAAGCAAATGCTCTGATCAGTCTGCACGTATGCACAAGGCTGATCTGAGCATTAGCTGGTCGCAAATACCACATTTTTGGAAATCTCATGTCACGGATCATATGGAGTTTACCCACTCCAAGTGCCAGGTTATGAGGGTGACCTCTTCAAGGGCAGTGTATACTGTATGCACAGGTGCTGGAGACTGTCAGCAGGGTCAGGTACTTTGAGGTGGATATCTCCAGCAAACTCAGTTGGAAATCTCATGTGGACAGAATCACAGCCAAGGCAAACAGGTCACTCAGATTTATGAACTAAATTCGAGAAATGGCTTATCAATCCTTAGTTCATTCCCAACTTGAGTACGCTTCAGCAGTGTGGGACTTCTTTACCAAAGATAGAACCCATAAAGTTGAAATGGTCCAAAGACGTGCAGCCTGGTGGACCTCAAGTGATTACACCAGGACGAATAGAGTCACTTCATTGCAGTCTCAGTTGAACTGGCAGACCCTTGAAGGGAGATGATCTGTGGACTGCCTCTGCCTCTTCTATAAATTTGTAAATGGTCTGGTGGCTGTGCTCCTTCCCTACTATATGTAGCCTGCACATAGGATCTCAGGGTATTGCCATTCTATGACACTCCGTCAAATTCATACTAGCAAGGACTACTATAAATACTCCTTCTTTCCACTGGCAATTGTCCAGTCGAATGCCCTCCAAACCAATGTTCAGTTGCCCTAAGTCTTTAGATCCTCAAGGCAATTTTGGCCTTTCATCTTTACCCAGACTCACTACAATTCATTCATCTTTTATTCTTTTCCATAACCCTGACGCTCGGTGCCTGCCAAAAAAGTTGCAAGGGCGTAGGCAGTACCACAAGATAGATAGGCTGTCTAGCGATTGAGTTAAGCGTCGAAAAATGAACTAATATTCATGACTGGGACCAGAATATCATTTCTCCGTTTGGTCGTCAACAAGCATGTCCTTTTGGGCTGAAAGTGTATACGACATCTACGCAGTCACATCGATCATTCATAAGTGTGTCCAACATCTATGCCAAAATAAGTGTTTACGAGATCAAATTTGGCACTTTGAATGTTCCTTTGATTTTCCATCAGCAAATAATGGTTATGAATGATAGTCAAGGAGAACTGGTAACTACAATCACACTTATATTGGTAAGAATGGTAATATAAGCTGTAAAATGTGTCATTTTTATAAATGTGTATACTACATCTCTGCTAAAATCATCCTTGTGTCTTCCGCTTCAATATTTGTGGGCGAATAATTACAAAGGCAAGAGAATTTCTGGGCGTGACCATTATATATTCTGTTCAAGAGTGATGGTAGGCACCGCATGCACTGCTTAGTTTTCACAAATACTGATTTGTAAAGTCTTACAAAGGGAAAATCTTACCTTTCAAAACAAAAATGGCGCCGTCCTACGTGTTTACGAGATCAATGTTATGACGTAGGTTGTCACCCCTGTTTATATGATTTCAGTGATATATCCTTAACTCTTTGCATGCTGGGTATTTTTTCATGCTTTAGTTGTCGTCTGCTGACATTTTCAAAATTCTCTTTTTTAAAAAATTCTTTAAGGAACACCATCAGTGTGTCAAACAGTTTGAATCCAGATCAGAACGGACATTCTATTGGTCCTGATCTGGATCCAAACTGTTAGCAATGGTTATCAGCAGATGACAAACGGTTTGGCTCTAGATCAGGACTGAGGCCATAACACTTTCATGAACACTATCAGGGTGTCAAATGGTTTGGATCCAGATCAGGACCAAGAGCCCCTGGGACATAAAAAATATGTATCACAATCATTTAAAGGCACCAATAATGGACATTATAATTCATGGTTCAAAATAACAGGGCATATTCTATCTATTTCCCAATAAAAAGTTATACAAATGTTTGTAGGAATGTCAAGTATATAAAGGTACATCAGAAAAATAACTGCAAACCTACATTAATATTTTGTGTACTCAGACACATATTATTATTAACCCTTAAAGCACCCGCAAAAAATAATCTGAAAATGACATCTACTTAAAGTCGTCTGCTGCAAAGTTTTGCTAACATTATTTGACCAATGTAAGTACAGGGGAAGACAGTGTGGACCCAGATCAGACTGCTCCTGTAGGAGCAGTCTGATCTGGGTCTACACTGTTTATTGAAAAGGTTTCTTAAGAATTTCAGCAGACGATAAAAGCAAAGGACTTTTGTTGTGATTGGCGCTTCATGGAATAAAAGTAATATAAATGTTTGTAGGAATGTGTAAAGTATATAAAAGTACATCATTAATATAACTGCACACCTACATAAATTTTTTGTTTACTCAGACACAATATTATTAATAACTCAAAAAGCGCCCACAAAAAATTAATCTGAAAATGTTGTCTGCTTAAAGTCGTCTGCTGCAAATTTTGGCTAACGTAAGTACAGAGGCAAACAGTGTGCAGTCTGAACTGGGACCACATTGTTTATTAAAAAGGCTTCCAAAACATTTCAGCAGATGACAAAAGCAGACGATTTTTGATGTGATTGGCACTTTAAGGGTTGAAAGGAATGTGAAAGTTATGATGGAAGTTTCATCTGAAAAATAACTGCATACATATAAATATTTTGTGCATTTTACTAAATTTATTAGACTCATAATTTTCAATATTCTTATCTAAAAAGGCTTGAGAGTGACTGGATAGTCGGGACAGAACAACCGTCCTTCTCTGGCTCCTTGGTTTTATCCATGTGTGCAGCGACTAACCCGACCTAGGTTTCGTCTATATGTAGACTCTTCAGGGGTTTCCTGTTTCGACGTGGACTCTATGATTAAGAATCCAGGAATGCTGAGATAGCAAACCTGCGCGCTTTATATAGACGTGGGAAACGGCTCCAAAAACGGCTCCCGGAAACGGCTCGGGGAGCCGCCTAGGCGTGTGCCTAGACCGCTCCTCAAGCCGCTTCCGGTTGGTTGCTAGGCGGCTTCCGGAAACGGCTCTCGGAAATTGCGTATGGAGCCTGCTCGTGTGCTGATTTTGACGTCAGCCGTTGGTTTAGCTATGTAGGGGGTCCCAGTTTGGGAGTCCTACCCTATATGTAAAGAAATTCCGTGTTTGGCAGTCTATAGCTGGCCGCTTTAAACGGTTCCCACATCTATATAAAAATGCCTGTAGTGGCGAGGTGGCGCCGACTGAGGCAAGGAACTGCATTGTTACTCGTTTTCTGAGTACAATGTTTTGTTCGAAATGGAAGAAATAAACTCTGAACCTCTCAAATTACAGAATGTGTTGTTTTCTTTTGTTGTGATCAACCTATTTGTATAATTTGTAACAAGCAAAAATAAGGCATTTGTGGTGGTTGTACAGTTTGTCCGTTTTCTCGTGCGACTGGGGAGTTTCCCAGTTGTTGTGCAAGATTGCATGAGTCTGTGGTAGACTGTCTTTATTGAGCCGAATTTGCTCTTCTTTGGCACACTCGTCCACGAAAATTTGGGCACCTTCAATAATGTCCTCGAGAAAGTCCATGTCCTCCTCCACCGGATCGTGTAAGTATGTTTTTTCTTCGATCGGCTGTACAGAGTTGGTCCCTAGTCTGTCATGTATGCCTAAGTTGCCCTTGCACGTGAGTTCGATGGTGGGTGTTTGGAAAACCTCTTCTGATATCGCTGTGTTCAGCAGAGCAGTAACTGTTGTTTGACGGTTGGTGGGGTTAGGGTAGTCCCCAGTCTTCCCGTGTAACCGTCTCTCGTGTGTGGGAAGTGACTCCACTCGTTTGAAACCTAGTTGGCATATTGAACAAGTGTGTCTACGATTCTTGTGGTAGATATTCACGTGCCTCCTGAGGCTGGTGGCATGTGCATATGTTTTGAAACAGCTGGAACAGACGTATTTGATATCCATGGTTAGCTTGTGCAGACTGTTGTTAACGTTAAGTTACGTTGACGTCGTAATAGCGTCTGTTTGTTGGAGGATTTATGGGAACTGTTGGTGGATGTGAGGATGTAGAGGTTTGTTTATACGAGTCGAGGTGTGAGTTCACCTTGAGAGGGTCTGTGGAGCATGTAATATGTTGTCAGTAATGAGTTAAGATGGTGTCCGCTTGTGTAACAGTTAATTTTTTTTTTTTCTTATCTAAAAAGGTAGAAGTAATTTGCCAATCAAACAGATATGAAGCAATGTCTCTACATTACATTAACCTCGGACCCAGTATAAACAGACTTGTCACTGACGGAAATACAAAGTTATGTTGTCAAGGCTTTGTTTTAGTGCTATTTCAAAGTACTACAGCCTATAAAATTGATTCTGAACATACCCCAGACTATATGAAAGTTATTCCCAGTATGCGTTACAGTAATAAACATGAAGTCATCTTTTTAGGTCGATTTCTGCCGATTTTTGGCTAAAAATGTGGAAAATAGCTAAAAAGGGTACATTGGTTTCCTGCTGATGTTCATAAAGACGGATAAACTTTCAATAAATATAACAACACAGTCTAAAAGATAGTATATTGAACAATTGCTTTTTGAATAAAAATCACAGATATGCAAAGAAATAATGGAGATATGATTATTTAATCCTCGACATACGTCAGAATTGAAAGCTCAGCATCGACAACATATTTCCAATATATACATTTACCTGTATGTCAGTTACCAGTCCTTGTATACTGGGTCCGAGCATTAACATATGCATATATAATAATGATTTACTACCAAAAAAGTTACAAAATGACCATTTTGAATGAAACATTTTTCAATGGTTTTCTACTTTTCCTTCAAATAATTATCATCTTTGCTCAAACCAAAAATATGAGTTTCCCAGAAATAAGGAAAATAATATCTATCACATGATGTCGCATCATTGTGAATAAAGTTCAATATAACATTGCATAAAAGATGGCAAAATATTGACTTCTCACGCCAAAAATTCAATTTTTATTTAATTTAATGTCCTGTGATAAATAGAATCTAACATTCATGCCCCTATATTGTGGAATTTATTAAACCCTTTGCGATGAGATAAAATGCTGGACAAGCCTCGCATTTCATCTCTTTTTCTCAACTCCTTTAATAAATTCAATAAAACATGACTTTGTTTGATTTGATTGTTTATGTACCCGTCAACAATTTTTCAGTTATGGTGGGACGGGTCTTCCTGGGTTGAACCACTACTAAACAAGGATAAATGTGTCTTGCATAAGGACAAAACACAGTGATGCTGGTGAGGCTCGAACCCGCGGTCTTGAGTCAAGCACTGAGCCACTGTGCCCCCTTTAATAAAACACGAGCACTCATGTTAGATCATCTATATAAATTTCCTTTTTGCAGTTAAACTATGCCCGAGGTCCTAAGAAATGACTTCTCTACATGAAACATATTTTACAGTAAAACCTGTGTAAACGGCCACTCAAAAATAGACAAAAATTGTTTTTCAAGATTATCACTTAATGCAGGCCAAAAGTATTGCAGAATGCTCCAAGGGGAGCATTCTGCAATATTTTGAACCTTCATGAAGTTTCAATTCGTCATTCAGATCTTTGTTTTGTCTATTTTTGAGTGGCCGTTTTACACAGGTTTTACTGTATAGGCTAATTTCATAAGAAAAGGTAGGAAACTACTCAATGGTCTTTGAATTTCTCCATTGTAAATAAAAATACTGCGGAGCAAAGTACATAGGTCAACACATTTTGAGTTAAAATTGAGCTTAGATACAGTGGGTCTGTCCTTATAAGTTAAAAGTAAAAGGATAATTATAACAATGCTAAATATATATACAGCAAATATGGATAAATTCAGTTTATATTTATAGCAATAAATTTAGCTCTTGTATATAGAAAAAAGTCCTCGTATGTACATGTATACAAATAATACATTTGTAAAAATTACTGAGGTAAAGAATCACAAAAATGTAAGGCACCATACAGGCAAGGAATGTACATCATTAGCTCATAGCTTAAATAAGATGAGTTTTTTTAAAAACTAAATTGATGATATTTGAGCCTCAAAGCGAGATTTACCATGGATGTGGTATGTGCGACCAGCAAAGGCTCAGAAAAGCCTACGCAAATGCAAAGTTTGATCAGAGCCTTTGCTAGTTGCTTGAATATCCTATGAGTGTTAAGCTACTGGTTGAACATCATTTGGAATTTCTAAGCTTAAAAGGAGGCAGCACAGGCTCGTCTGAGTCTACACTTATTAAAATACCGCATTGTTGGAAATCACATGTTGCGGCTCATTTCTATTATTTCTCAATGAAAGCATTTCTTTTATTTCTCAATAAAAGCATTTGTTTTTGTGCTCATTGGAAGTGTCTCAATGAGATGCTTCCAATGAGTACCCACAACATATGTTTTTGTTGAGAAATAAAAAAAAGATGACAATTTGAATACCCTTCCCTAGGGCTAAGTAGGTAACAGCTTCCATATTATGTAAAAACCTGTCTTTTGTAGCTATCTGGGAATAAATTGACCATAATAACTTAAGTACTGTAAATCCAGAAATTTTCGTGAGCATTTTATTTTCGTGAATAGCGTTAAAACACATATTTGCCATGTAAAAAAATCGCGACAAGGGCATGATTTACCTGCATCAGTAAACAGCAGATTGATTTCGCCACTTCGTGAGGATTTTATTTTCACAAAACTTTGCAAAAGCAAAGTTTTGCGAAAATAAAACACTCGCGAAAATTTCCGAATTTACAGTATTATTGGATCGATTGACTGAATGAGTTCAGAGAAAAAAGCCCCGATATGAGTCTTTGGTAAATAATTGATCAGTTAACCCCACTTCTTTGTTTTATATATATTTTGGTTTGGGGAAATTTCCCGCATTTTACTGATTTGTATATTTTGTTTGATGTGATGCATTTTATCCCAGTCAACATTTTTTCAGTTCTGTCTGGATGTTTCCTGGGTTGAACCAGTACCAAGCAGGGGATAGTGTGTCTTGCTCAAAGTCACAACAGTGAGGCTCAAACCAGCATGCCCTCTATCTCAAGTAAAGCACTTTACTATTGATCCACTGTGCTTCCAACTCATTTGAAAGAAAACAAAATCTTTTGTCATAATTTGATTTCATTGAATGAAGCAAAACTCACGAAATATGCATTTTTGTTTGTTTCACTAGATAAAATGAAACATATTCCTAACAAAAAAATTGAATATTCTCAATTTATTAAATAGCCCTTGTACACCTAATGGATCAAAGACAGGTTCTTACATGAAATGTGACCACATTTGGAAGGAATGATTAAAGTGTAAAAGTTACCGAGAAAAAATAGATCTTACAGATATATGTATATTATACAATATATAACTTTCTAGAATGTACAAGTTTCTTATAAACACATATATGTGTATGTTTCAAAATAAATGATTTGAAATTTGTAGAAAACTAGCATACAACTTTCCAATATCATATTTGAAGTTGACTTTCCATGACTCAAATCCTGGTAACAAAACAAACCTGTTTTAGTCGATATGAATTTTCTCTACATTTTTTCTAGAACAGAGAGGATATTTCTGTGTAGTTTTCTAATTCCTCTTCAAAAGATTTGTGAACTATGGTATTTAAATGAATCGTCTCTATGAGACAGTTCTTTTCAGTTCCCACAACATAGCTTATGATAGGAAACAGTAAGAATAGAGTGTAGTCCCTTTGTAGCACACCTTGTTGAATCTTAACATAGCCATATTGTGGCTCACATTTTTTTTACCATGAAATTTTACAAAGGAATTATAGGAAAATGACCATTAAATGGTCATTTTCCTATTATTCCCTTGTAAAATTGTCCCTTCACAACATAATTCACTTATCACACGATTCATTCCTATTGACCGGAAAACATAGCAGTATTAACACAATGCAGTCCCTTTGTAGCACACCTCGTTATAACACATATTTGGATATATCACTGACATGTTGTGGCTCAAAATTTTTTTTACCATGAAATTTTACAAAGGAATTATAGGAAAATGACCATTAAATGGTCATTTTCCTATAATTCCTTTGTAAAATTGTCCCTTTATAACATAATTTACTTATCACATGGTTCATTCCTATGGACTGGAAAACATAGCAGTGTTAACACAATGCAGTCCCTTTGTAGCACACCTCGTTATAACACAAATTTGGATGTTACGCTGACATGTGGCTCCAAAATATTTTCACCATTGAATTTTACAAAGGAATTATAGGAAAATGACCATTAAAGAGACTAAGTCTGCAACTATGAACATTTTTCGATTTTTTTTTATTTTCTTTTTAAATCATTTGTAAAAGTAGAATAAAGTTATGTTTTCACAATAAATCTGTTCAATATAGCTGAAAACTGCACGGAAAAGTGAATTATCTTATAAAACAGGTGTTTTTCTCTTATTGGTAATTATTTGCGTCCCTCCAATAATTATAGACAGTTAATTTTAACATAAATGCTGCTGTTTTGATACTGATAATTTGTTAAGATTTACAAAATTGGTAAAATGTAAACCTGAATTTTTTTTTTTACTGTGTTCTTGAAAAATAGAAACATTAGTACTAAAATTAAAAGATCAAAAGTTACAGACTATGCAGCTTTAAATTTTCCCATAATTCCTTTGTAAAAGTGTCCCTTTATAACAGCATTCACTTAAATAACAGGATAATTATATTAATAATAACCAAACACAGTTTTATAAAGGGACTGCAATGTACTAATGTTTTGGAGGTTATGTATCATGTACCAATTGCTTTTTAACTCAAACTACAGATAACTCCTAGGACTGCGAGACTCAACTATATCATTTTTGTGTCCAGAAAATTGTGTCCTACTTAGGCAGCAAAGCCTTCAGTAAAAGGCAGTAAAAATGGGTTTCAATTTTTTCCTCCACAGATATAACACTATGTAGCTCCAAAATATTTTTACCAAGGAGTTTTACAAAGGAATTATAGGTAAATGACCATAATGGTCATTTTCCTATTATTCCTTTGTAAAATTTGTTCCATTATTACATGATTCACTTATAACACGGCACCAAACAGTGTTATAAAGGGACAGCATTATACTAAAGTTTTTGGTTATGTATCATATACTCAACGTCAGTGAAAAGTTACCAGTAAATCCTATACACTGAGCATAGGACAATATTTAGTTCATTATGAACGAAGAACAGCTGATACTTCAACACTCAATTTTATGGCATAGAGTCCAATGCATCACCACTATGGAAAACGGTATCCATCATACACGAAAGCATTATAATCATTCCTTGATGGACCCTTGTAGTTTCCATTGCATTGTATAGGAAAATGCAAAGTTTTGGTGCTACTTTAAAGTTTGATCCTCATTTTTCGCATTTGATGGGATAACCTAAACCATTTTGGTGGCGTTTTCAATGAAAATGTCTAGGGCATGTCCTGGCATGTTGTTTTCTGAAAATGATGATTTCAAATTCTTAAAAACTGCAAAAAACATAAAATGCATGTGCATCATAGTTCCAGGGCTCATGTAACTGTTTTATCTCTCCAAACCAGCTTGTCATTGACCAGAAACATGAACGTAACAGTAGCCAAAGAGCTGTATTATATATTTTCCGAAATATGGAAATTTTGATACTGGTAACTTTTCATTGACTCTGAGTATATATTGACTGTTTTGAACTCAAACAAATGATACCTCTAAGTACTGTCCTCATTGAATTTGAGTTTTTGAGTCAACTTCAAGTATAAAATGTATATCATTTTTATGTCCAGAAAATTGTGTCCTAAGTGGCAACAAAGGCCTCAGTAAAAGACAGTAAAAAATTTATCAGTTTGTCTGATGTCCTATTATTTATAAGCCCTATTGCACTCAGAATGGCCAAATCTCCATGACCAAATCTCCATGGAGATTTGGTCATGGAGATTTGGCCATTCTGGGAACAATATGATTAGTCAGTTTATTATTTCTAAGCCCTATTACACTCAGAATGGCCAAATCTCCATGACCAAATCTCCATGGAGATTTGGTCATGGAGATTTGGCCATTCTGGGAACAATATGATTAGTCAGTTTTATTGTATATGGGTGCATTTTTTTTCACAGAATTCAGCTCATGAGCTTTTATTACGCCTGTGAGTCTCCTTGCCCTGAGTCAGTAGTCCCCGATTTCCCTGGCTGAACAACCACTGTCTCCTTCTCTTTAAACAATGAAGGCTTTTCTGAGGAATCTGATTCTTTAGTTTCTTCTGATGGCTTTGGTGTGGGCTTCTTAGCTGCCTTTGGTTTATCTGCGGCTGTTCTGTCCTCAGTGTCTGTTTTTGTGTCTGTCTGTTGTGTGTCTGGTTTCAGATCTGCCGTTGTTCCTGTTGCGGCATCAGATTCTGGAATATATAAGCCAACAAATCAATTTGAAATTTTGGTACTTATCCCACTGGTGAGTAGCCTGTCTTCAGTCCCTGTATTAAGACATCTATATCTAACTGAAAGTTCTATAACTACTACAGAGATAAATTTATGATACTTTATTACTTCCCCATTGCTCAGAATACAGGTAAATAAGACAGTCAGAGTTTTTTTTTTTTCAGAGATGTATATGCTTGTATATGCATGTGCACATATTGGACTATTTTTCTATTTACTGGTCTGATACCAGTCTAACTGGTGAGCAGCCAAGGCTCAGGCAAGCCTGCGCAAATGCGCAGACTTGCCAGAGCCTTTGCAACTTGCACACACAAAGAAGGGATATAGATAAAAGCTCATTCCAAAGTTTAGGTCCCTAGCCCCATTAGATAGTATAGGTGTGTATACACTTTTAACCCATATAAGCCTAACCTCCTTTTTTGTGGGATGTAGGCAAACAGTGTAGACCCAGATCAGACGCCGCAGAATGTGGCATCTGATCAGGGTCTCCACTGTTTGCTAACAGAATGTCCCATTAAAATTTGAATAAAAATGAAAATACCACTCAATATTCCTAGGCTGGTCCTATGCACCAGTCATTTGTAACCACGCCCATCCCCCCAGTCCCTGAGCAGTGCGGGGGATAGCCGGGCAAATGTGCTGTGTTTTTACTTTTTCATTGTCCCAATAGTGCAGGGGAAACTTTGGGGATTTGATATACCTAGGCAAACATGGCAGTGCAATGTAATAACAGACTGGGGGGAGAACCGCTGACTGTTCCCACAGTAAGGGGTTAATAGCAGGGAACTGCAGACAAAAAGTGAAAGTACCTGCTGTTCCCTGGGGCTGGGGGGGGGAGTGGTTACAAATGACTAATGTACTACTGATAAGGGTAGGCAAGTCCATTCAGCTTAAGTGGGTTAAAGAACAAATTCATATTCTGTAAGTACCAAAATCTCATGAGCAGGTTCATAGATAAAATTCACATTTAACCCTTAACCTGCCAATATTTTTTGTCCTGAGAAAGCTATCAGCTTTTTATATCTGCTGCATTAGCTTTTCTAAGATCAAGAATCAATTCATTTTTTGTTCTGCTATTTCCTAAGACATGCAACTATGTTTTGTTTCTTTACCTCCAAGTCAACAATCTTTCAGTTATGTTGGGATGGGCCAGTACTAAGCAGGGATTAATGTGTCTTGCTCAAGGACACAACGCAGCGATGCCAGTGAGACTCGAACCCACGGTCCTTCGGTCTAGAGTTAAGCACTCTAATACTGAGCCACTGCGCTCCCATGCAACTATGTGTACAAAAAATAAGCTCCAGAAGGCAAATTCTGAATTATTAGGAAAGACCTATTATTTTTCCTGGTTTAATTGATATGTAAATTCCTGAAAATCATTCACAAACTTAAATTGAAGCACTTCAGGCTTCATCCAATTGTTTGAGTAATTAAACCAAGATAACATGTGGATAAACTAGAACAGTCGGACTCAGACAAAGGGCCCCGCCTAATGCCCATAAGCAAAAAGGGGATATCCTCATCGGACAAAACCCATATTCAGACATGAACAATAGTTTGATGAAAGTAGTCCATATAAAAAATTTGGAAGAAATTGGGTGATAAATGACTGTTAGAGTGTCCACAAGTGTAAACTGATAGGTGGCGGCCATTTTGGTTATCGGACAAACTGAGAGTGATAAAAGTAATCCATATATAAAATTTGGAGGTAATCAGGTAATAAATGATTAAGTAGATTGTCAACAAAGCAAATTGATAGGCAGCCATTTTGTCCGCCATCTTGGGTATCGTCCGTCTGACTAAAGGGAGAGTTCCAAATCTGCCCACGCATGGATTTGGATAATATTTTGTATGTTGAATACCTACGTTATAACAACTACAAAAATGAAATTATTTCATTCCTCGAAGGCTGTTAGGCCACAGGGGGGCACCTTGATGTACATCCTCTTTGTACTAATATATGACCTATTAAATATCAGTCTCAAATCATTACCATTATTGACTGCTACATTCTTTGAATGGAATATGAAAGAAGACTTCCCAGGGTATACCCTACTACCATTAATGTATATGCATACATCTAGATAATTTTTTTCTGACCCATCAAAATTTGAATTATCCCCACATTGAACACTAAATATAGTGTCTATAGGGAATTCTGTCCTAATATTTACCATGTTCCAGTTTTTGTCAACCCATAATATTTTCAAAAAAATAGGTCAAATACATCCTTTTTATGCATGTAAATTTTCATAAAATTAGGACACCGGTAAAAGTGTTATAATTTGCATGAAATGAGTTAAGTCAGTTTTGATTCTGAAGTGATTTCAAATAAAATATTCCAGTTAGGTCTTACAAACTGCAGTTTTTCCATCAGTATTATTCTAAAAACGCATTGACTATGACTATTTAGTATCTTCATCCAAATTAGGTCCAAAATATTTTTGGTGTCAGAAGTTTTGGTTAATTCAATAGCATAAAACTGGCATTTTTGTAAGCAGCACTTGATAAGTAGCACTTGGTCTAGAACTTAATTTTTACAGGTGGATGTCCATCAGGTATCATTCGTGATTTGATCTTCCACTGGATTCCAAATTATTTTTGGACTAAAGCAAACAGGTGGTTACGCTCTTAATGTCTTTCAGCCATTGAAAAATTTCAAAGAGATAAGGATTTATACTAGGTAATTCATCATCTGCATCTACATTCTATGTTCCTGTTGTACCTAGAATTGCCTCTATCTTATGTCCCTCCGAATCAAATATTGAGGGTAAATTGGTTCAGGACTATGTGCATACTTCTCATTAACTCTTATAAACTAAGTGAAGCCAGGTCAAGTGTTAAAGAAATTGTGTATGGTCTCACTATTTTGGTAGGTTCTTTTTTCAGAGAACTTGGATTTCACACCAGCTGTCTTTGTATTGGGTTAAACTTCCGCCGTACATTGATAAAGTGTTGTATTTTCATATTCTGTTCCTTCTGGAATATTTAGTTTCAGAAAGAAGAAGACAATTTAAGCCAGGGCTAGGAGGCATGAGAGCTGCAGCACTTTCCATTTAGTGTCATGCAGAGACTGAGTGAAACTGAGTCTTAAGTTTTAAAACTTTATAGTTTATTTCTATTATGGAATGATCCCTTTTCCCACATTATTAAAATAGTATCCTTATTTTGCAGTCCCTTAGTCACTCAATGTGCACATTTTAATGAATGGTTTACAGAATCTTATTTGAATTGCATTGTATCTTAATTGGTATTGATTGTGGTTATTTCTCCTGCATTTAGTTCTATCCGCCAAAACATTTCAAAAGCATATCCAAAAATACTTATCAAAAACCCCATTTAAAATCATTAATATTCCAACAAAAGTTTTAAAACTGCTCCAATAAATAGAAATGGAGTTGATGAAAATAAAAATGATACTTTTTAAGATTATAAATGGATTTTCAAATATTGAGAAACACTTAGCGATTTTTTGAATGTATACATACTGAACATCTGGCATTAGACAAGGTGAAACAGTCTTTGTGCTGTTATTTCCATCGTGGTTAAAGAATCATGAATTTGATTCTCAAATGACCTCATAATCATAATGCTGACATACTAAACTATTCTGTAAAACTGGGCATAAATATTTATGATGAATTCAATAATATTTATTCATTTAACAAGAGTCTGACTCACCATTCAAACAAAATATATTTACAGGCTTCAAATCTTGTGAATATTATCCTTATACATATAGTCAAATTATATATGGATGGGAAAGGTTGACAAGAACTGTAACACACCATAATTAAAACCCAAATATTGTTGATATAATTTGGACAGCTGAATTTGAGTAAATATTCTAAAAGAAACATTATTTTAAACAATATTTGTGATAGATATGGTAATGTGTGTACCGCACACATAAGCTAGAACTCAAAGATTATTCTAATAATTATCATTAATAGACATTCTGATTTCGGATAGATGCAAATTGGGATGATTTTGGGGGGACCCCTATAATCACATACTACACAATAACAAATGTTGTAACCAACCAATGAAAAGCGATTGAAAACAAAATGCTTATAAGCCTAACAGTCAATTTGCATAATATCATCAAGATATATGCCTGTGCAGAACAAAACTCTATGTAAATTGAGCATACTGCTGGAAGTTTACATAAAATCTTGATTTTTACATTCTGCAAAATTTTGACCATTAAGGTTGAAATTCAGAAAACTCCATTTTACCGGTTTTATTTTTTCTTGAGATTTTATGATTATAACAAACACATGTGTGGACAATTTTGATATAAATTTCATAGGTTGACAAGAACAGCAACTAGGCAAAATTGACAATTTAATTTGTTGAAACTATTTTCAAAATGTTGAATTCAGGGGTACCTTCAAACAAAATTTGATGTGGACTTGTTCATTTTATACATTGAAATACATGTATGGTACATACATAATTACAAATTATTAGGCATCATGTTGAGAATAAATTAGGTTGAAAAATCAAAAATCTTGTCGCCTAGGGCCACTTTTAATTAAGGTGTCCATTTTTTCAATTTTAAAATTTAAAATTATTTAAATTTAACAACTGAAAGAGATAAATGGGTAAATATCTCACAAATAGAACACAAATGTAATAGACAATCTTCCTACAAAATTTTATAAAATTCTGTGCGTGGGCAGAACCCTATGTAAATTCCATATAGGGTGGAACTCCCCCAAATTTGTATTCGAACTTGAACAAGAGTTTGATGGAAGCAATCCATACATGAAACTTGGAAGAAATCTGATAAAAAATGACTATGAAATTTGGAAGAAATCTGATAAAAAATGACTAAGTTAGAGTGACCACAACAGCAGACAATGATAGGCGGCGGCCATTTTGTCCGCCATCTTGGTTATCATTCGTCAGAAAAAACCCATATTCGAACTTGAATGAGAGTTTGATGAAAGCAATCCATATATGAAATTTGAAAGAAATCTGATAAAAAATTACTAAGTTAGAGTGACCACAACAGCAGACAATGATAGGCGGCGGCCATTTTGTTGGCCATCTTGATTATCGTATGTCGGACAAAACCCATATTCAGACTCGAATGAAAGGGTGATGAAATCAATTCATATATGAAATTTCGAAGAAATCCAATTAAAAATGACTGAGTTAGAGTGATTACGACAGCAGGTATTGATAGGTGGGGGCCCTTTGTCGGACAAAACCTGTATTCGAACTTGAACGAGAGGTTGGTGGAAGCAATCCATATATGAAATTTGATAGAAATCCGATTAAAAATGACTGAGTTAGAGTGACCACGGACAGAGGACAGACAGCCAAGCCGAAAACAATAGAGCTCCCTAAATATGCCAAAACAAAAGTTATTCCTATCATATAGGCCTTGATGTGAAAACCTGACTGTTGTGAGTGAGCAACAAAGGTGCTAATCAGCATTTTGTTATTAGCTCTCTGGGTAGTATTATATCTCCAATTGCTACAGGCAAAATTTCAATATTCTAGCTAGTCTTTGTAGCTGAGCAGGCTGGTTCGGGAATGACCTTGTCGCAGACCTCAAAGACATCTTTTCTCACTTCAAGGCCTATATATGACATATGGTAAATGTCCTAAAATTTGCTAGTTGCCCGTCAAAAGGTCTAGACAAACAGCACAGACCCAGATCAGAGAGCTTCTATCTGATCAGGATCTTCACTGTTTGCTGTTTTGACAAACAATTTGTTAATTCTATCCCTGAAAACCAGTATTTTATTTGAGAACATAAAGAGAAAAATGCAGGCCTTTAGTTGACAGTGCATTTCAAAAAAAATGATTTTCTTATTTCTCAACTAAAACATATGTTGTGGGTACTCAAAAGAACCGTCTCAATGAGACGGTTCTTTTGAGCACCCAAAACACATGCTAAAAATTATGAGTTAGAAAATAGTAACAATTTTACGCTCAAATTTTTTTGAACAGTTACCGTACCTGTTTCTTCCTTCTCACTCTCTGCTATCACAGACTTCGGTGAAGCCGACTGTGTCGGTGATTTTGGGGATGTAGGCGATGTTGGTGACGTAGGTACAGATGACTCATCATCAGAGTCTGGCGGTGCCATCAATTCATCAGTATAATGATAGTCTGTGCAATTGTCCATGTTAACGTAGGTGGTCTGGATGTCTGCTTTGTCTTCACCCTGTTTCATGGCATGCTCTAACATTGTGATCATGTCCTTGATTTCACGAGCAAGTTTGGAGAAAGTTGGCCGATCCTTAGCGTTTGGTAACCAGCATTTACGCATGATCATATATCTGCAGGAAAGAGGAGATTTTATAAGTCGGTGTCTAGCAAAAGTTACAAGTTGGCATGTGTGCCCCTTGAAGACTCAGATCAGCCAGCAGTCTAGTCAGAGTCTTCAATATGCACTCTTTGGTTAGCCAAGGGTCCGACATTTCTTCAGTGTGCATGTGCAGACTGATTGGAATATTTGCTGTATGCACATGCTAACTTGTACATTATGCTGGATACCAGCTTAATTATTATTTACTAAGCACTATCTAAAGAACTACCATCTTATTCTATGGATCATATTTTTGAGCCCATACTGATCGTGATTTATTATATGTCAGAGAAAGTTTGGAGAAAGTTAGGTGCTTCATTATTAGAAAACTTGAACAAAGCTAGGGGGTTCTTACGAGTTTGGTAACCAGCATATGCATGATCAAATACTTACAGTAAGAGAAAACTAGTGATAACCAGCTCATGAGATTTTGGTACCTAATGCATTTGCATAGAGACCATTTTTAAACACACATCTGCAGCTATCTAATGGGGATTACGGCCATAATTTTTCTCTTAGCCTTCTTCTGAATCTATAATTTGTATATGCGCGCAGCAAAGGCTCTGGTCAGACTATGCTGGTGCATAGTCTAGTCGGAGTCTTGGCTGCTTGTTGATGCCATAACTACCAAAATTTGATGTCATGGCTCCTTCTGAAAACCATCAGTATCCATTAAACCACCCTGAGTATGCCGCAATACGAAACAAATAGGCTAAAAGTGTTTTAACCAAACCTTGTTTTCAATGGCCTAAAACATTGCTTTAAATCATCAAAATAATAATACTCAAATGCAAATTCATTGTTATCGATTACCAAAAATGTTTATTTTGGCAATCTGAAGTAAAATTCTCACATTAATCAGTGTGCCATATGAAAGTGACTATTTCTGATTTTGCTTAAATTTCTCAACAAAAATATGATTCAGGTCATCAAAGCCTGCCCTTTCTTCCTTGACAAAATCAGTTTTCAGCTAAAGAAAATATTTAAACTAAAACCTGTAACACCTTGCCATGAATTGTAGACCATCCTAATATAAAACAAAACAAACAGGATGGAAGATCTAGTTTTGCATAAATGGGTAAAAACAGAATCCATTAATTCTTTGCATGCTGGGTAATTTTTCATACTTTTGTTGTCAGCTGCTGACGGATTTCAAAATTAACTTTTTTTTTAAATTCTTTCAGGAACACTACCAGAGCGTCAAAGGGTTTGAATCCAGATCAGGATTGACGTTCTGCCAGTCCTGATCTGGGTCCAAACTGTTTGCAAAGGTTATCAGCAGATGACAAAAGTTGCCACCAGCAAAGATAAGAGTTAAAGAACTAATTAAAAGTAATCTTGTATTCATTGTTTCTAAGAAATAGAGGGTCTTACATGAGTGCTCCTGTTTTCTTGAATTTATTAAACAAGTTGGGGATTTTACCGCTTTTTCGCAACAAGTTTAATAAATTCAACAATACAAGAGCAGGAATGTTAGATTCTATTTATCATATGACATTAAGATTACTTTGAAATCTCATTTCTGCCGTGAAATCATTTTAATTTTGTCATTATGTATGCAACGTTATTATGGACGTCATAAGGTTTCCCGAAAATCTGTAAACCACTAGTGATTTATCAATTTTATTGCATGGCGTTATTTCAATCCCAGACGCGACGTCATGTGATAAAGAAGTTTAATAAATGATAAACTTACAAATGATCTGGGCAGTACTGAGGTTGTGGCATCCGTCTACCCTGTTTCAAATATCTCACAATATCCCAGTTATCCACATCTGGGTATGGGTTAACTCCCCTGGTCATTAACTCCCACAGAACAATTCCAAATGACCACTGTAAAACAAAAGAAAAAGAAAAATTAACCCTTATCAGCCAATATATTTGGCCCAAAAAATGCTGCTGCATATATTCAAATGTACGAGACAGGCAAGTTCCTGTCCAAACAATTTTTTGAAACAGTTCTATCGGACAGTACCTTACACGTTATCAAGCTAATGTACCAGATTTCATTGCAACCTAGAGATTCCAGCCATTTTCAAACATCAGAGTAAAAAAAAATAAAAAAATGAAGATTTTTGGAGCTGCAGTATATCTCCTCCAGCAATGATTTTAAGAGTCTTATTTGTTACATTATGCTGTGGTACCAAGCAGCAAAATCCGATCATAAGCATGACTCTTCCAACAAAAAAGGACCAACATACAGCACTGTTTGTTTTCATTTTTCACAATTATCTTACAAAATATATAATTCAGTGTAATGAAAAATTGAATGGAACTGCACAAACGTATGTGTCGGGTAAAACATACTCATTCAATTCAGTGTAAAATTTTAGGACAGTTTATATACAAAGATTTAACAAATATTTGAAAAATATGCTTTTCTTTTGACTGTCAATATATATAATCATCTTTGTAAATTACTTTGTTGGAAGCAAATAAAATAAAACTTGAGGTGAAGATTAACAATAACTCATTAACCTTTTGTTTTTTGTCTGATTTGATTCTTTACGTCCCATCATTAATCGTTCAGTTATATAGGGAAGGGTCTTCCTGGGTTGAACCAGTACTAAGCTAGGATTAATGTATCTTGCTCAAGGACACAACACAGTGACGCCGGTGAGGCTCGAACCCACGGCCCCTCAATCTCAAGTCAAGCACTCTACCACTGAGCCACTGCGATCCCTATTAACCCTTTGTAGAATGGAAACCCCTAAATGGGTGATTTTACAAAATAGTGGAGACCTAGATGAAATACTGGAGAATTCATTAACCCTTTGTAGAATGGAAACCCCTAAATGGGTAATTTTACAAAAAACAGTGACGATCCAGATGAAATGCAGCATTCTAACTCTTTGTAGAATGGAAACTCCTAAATGGGTAATTTTACAAAAACAGTGAAGATCCAGATGAAATGCAGCAGAATGCTGCATTTCATCAGGGTCTGCACTGTTTGCAAAGACAAAAACAATCTTCAGAGAAAGAAACACAGTATTTTTAGGAAATTATAACCTCTGACCCCTCAATATATATAATGGATCATACTGACTTAATTGTATCAAACTTTATGGAAAAGTCCCATTGATCTACAAAAGGTTAAAGTAGTACCTACCACATCAGACTTTGAAGAGTATTTCCCCTTCTCTAGACATTCCAGTGCCAGCCACTTGACTGGTAACATGGTCTTTTTATTTTCACACGAATAGTAATCTTTCTCGTAAACATCGCGAGACAGTCCAAAATCTGCCACCTTCACTCGGAACTCTTCATCCAGCCTAACAAACAGAAGAGTTCATTTTAATTTTGATATTTTACGTGGATATTTTTTTATGCCCCTTTCAACAAATTGATCAGGGAAATGTGTTTCATCACACTACCAAAAACTGAAATCTTAGAAAAATTCCTGATAAATAATCTTTAAGATTTGGTCTACCGTATGCAGCTTTATAAGTAAATTGACAGAATGCATAGTACTTGATTCAGTGAATTTAGACTGCTATCTTTTATATTTCTCTATAAAAGCATATGTTGTAGTTACTGATTTGAAGTGTTTCATTGGTGAGCATCACAACAAAAAATTTAGTGCAGAAATAAGAAAAATATTGCCATTTTTTTTATATAAAAATGCATCTCACCATGTTGAACTTAAATATATGTATCCTATTACAAAATCAGTGCAGATCCAGATCAGCTGGCTTCTAATAACTGAATGAGATCCACACATTCTCCCATGCAGTTGATGAAAACAATGGAATAATAGAAATTAGGCAATTCAAGGATGTGAAATTTATTTCTAAAAACTGAAGTGGATATTTGGAGTATCATCTTATCCGGCAGGACAAGAGTAAACTAGATTTATTCTGCATCGCATACACAAAATTCATATGCAGATTACTTTTAAAGGCATGTCAAGCCTAACGATGGAATTGTGTACTCTATGAAAATTACCCAAGTTGTTAAACTTACATACAGTTCCTAGCAGCAAGGTCTCTATGTACAAACTTGAGCTCAGATAGGTATGCCATTCCCTCAGTGATATCTATTGCAAAGTTAATTAGATCTTTATAATTACCCAAGTTTTGAAACTTACATACAGTTCTCTATGTACAAACTTGAGCTCAGATAGGTATGCCATCCCCTCAGTGATGTCTATAGCAAAGTTAATCAGATCTTTATAATTACCCAAGTTTTGAAACTTACATACAGTTCCTAGCAGCAAGGTCTCTATGTACAAACTTGAGCTCTGATAGGTATGCCATTCCCTCAGTGATGTCTATTTTAAAATTAATCAGATCTTTATAATTACCCAAGGTTTGAAACTTACATACAGTTCCTAGCAGCAAGGTCTCTATGTACAAACTTGAGTTCAGATAGGTATGCCATTCCCTCAGTGATGTCTATTTTAAAGTTAATCAGATCTTTATAATTAACAAAGTTTTTAAACTTACATACAGTTCCTAGCAGCAAGGTCTCTATGTACAAACTTGAGCTCAGATAGGTATGCCATTCCCTCAGTGATGTCTATAGTAAAGTTAATCAGATCTTTATAATTACCAAAGTTTTGAAACTTACATACAGTTCCTAGCAGCAAGGTCTCTATGTACAAACTTGAGCTCTGATAGGTATGCCATTCCCTCAGTGATGTCTATAGCAAAGTTAATCAGATCTTTATAATTACCCAAGGTTTGAAACTTACATACAGTTCCTAGCAGCAAGGTCTCTATGTACAAACTTGAGCTCTGATAGGTATGCCATTCCCTCAGTGATGTCTATTTTAAAGTTAATCAGATCTTTATAATTACCCAAGTCATGAAACTTACATACAGTTCCTAGCAGCAAGGTCTCTATGTACAAACTTGAGTTCAGATAGGTATGCCATTCCCTCAGTGATATCTATAGCAAAGTTAATCAGATCTTTGATGGTGGGGTTCTGAAATATAACCAATTACTCTTATTTATTGTATGGTCTAGCCAGATATAAGGGGATAACTGTATTTAAAATGTTCTTTTGGGGAGGTATATTGTCGCACAGTCGGAAATTTAGTTTTATGGTGACACTTGAGCGGAGCCGCAAAATGTGATTTCTGACCTTATATCAGACAATATAACTACCTCCCCAAAAGAAAATTCTGAATATGATTATCCCCATTCAAATGCACTTCTGCAATTTTGTCTCAAATTAGAGAATTGCAAGCTGCGTGAAGCTGCATTTCATCCAATGAAATGTGACGTAATTAGCGACGCCAAACTATTTCTAACAGTATATGATAGGATATACAGATGAAAATCTTTGATTTTATTCAATAAGATGTTGCATAACAAAAGCAAGTGTATTAGAATATGTAATATACATAAAGGGATGCTTTAAATGTGCATGTACAGCCATTAACCGTTTCTCTTCTGATGGATTATCCAATACATATTGTTACAATAAGTATGGAATTGTCCATTTTGTATTTTAAGGGATCACAGGTCGTAATTTTTACACAAAAATGTATTCCTGTCAATGACATTTGCTTTTTTCTAAGCAAACAGTGCAGACCCTGATGAAATGGCGCTTTATGCGGCATTTCATCTGGGTCTTGCTGTTAGCCAAAGTACCTGCTTACCAGTATCCCGAATGAAAAGGGTGGGGTGAACAAGGCTGGAATTCCAGTTTATGGTTTGAAACTCATCTACTTCCATTCTTATTGTGTGTGAGCAGTGATGAATCTAAAAATTTGTAGACCAAGATCAAACTGTTCCAATGGAAGCAGGTTGAAAAACGTTGCAAGTGTATTTGCATAAACCTTACGTACCAAACTCTGGGGTGTGATCTTAGGTAAAGGACATTTTCTTTGTCAGTTACATTGTATATTTTCAGCGGGCATGATGATGTCACATCTGGGAGTGATATAATGTCATCAATTAACCACTAGTGATTAACATATTTAATGAAAAAAAGTCAATAAGCAATGCTTATTAGATACCCCCCGCACAGTAAGGAAAAGGGAAAACTTACGTTTTGGCAAGTGATAGTTCAAACCAGCAGACCTTAGTTTTGAAAACAAGATTTCAGTAGAATCTGTGCAAATGATCTTATAGCTTGCAATCTGGAACATTTGTTTAGATCAAAAAAACAAAATTATTCACACCTGAAAGCTCTATATATCAAAGCTTATATCGAAAAAATAGTCTAAGTTCTCATAGATGTCATTTTATCAAAAATTATTATTTGAACCAAACTCCTTCATGCATATGTTCAATGTGTCTACATTGTATAGGCAACATATCAAATTGCTCCATCAAAAGCTGTGGTAGGAGTTGATCGGCCCATGAAGGCACTATCTATGCATATACAAAAGCCATATAAGGGATAAATTGTCTAAGTTCTCTTAGCTGTCATTTTATCAAAAAACATTTTTTCCACACTTACATTTTTCTCATCTCTGATGTAAGACAATAGATCGCCATGTTTCATGTATGGCAGCACAACCAGCGGCATGTCATCCATTCCGAGACAGATACCAACTAAATTGAGAACATTGGGATGGTCAAAATCCTTCATTATTATAGCTTCCTTCAAGAACCCTTGAACATCAATCTCACGTGGATTGTTTTCTGAAGAAAAAAAAAATACATCACTGTAAGGAATTGCAAGGTTCACCACAAGTATTAGGGATATTTGATAAACTGGGGAAAATGTGATAACTGCTCTGATCTGGGTCTGCACTGTTTGCAAATACAACCGCACAACTACCAGTTTAGCAATATACTCCAATAATACATCTCAAGCTAAGCTGTCAAAAGCATAAAATAGGCAGTCTATTATTGTCATCCAGGTGCATGACAAACTACTTGAAACTTGTTCTTTTCTGTATGCTCATTTCACTGAAACAATGGAAGCAGTTGAGAATTTGTTTCTAAAAAAGCTTATGGTAAACAGCTCATTTGCTGAAAAAAAACATATGTTGTAGGTACTCAATGAAATTGCCTCATAGAGGCAATTCCAATGTGTACCTACAACATATGTTACTGAAAATAAAGAATACTAATTTGAATTTTTCACTTACCAAGTATCATGTCCATTGTCTTTGCCTCTTTTAAACATCTCAAACTGCCAATTAGTATCAAAATGCATGTCACTATACTGCAAATTGTTTATATTTGCATGACAACTACAGCTCCAAATTCAAGTTCATGAACTACCTCTTTGCTAACCTGGTAGTAACTATTGACTATTTTAACACTTTGATAACTTGAAACCCTTAAACAGGTAATTTGGCAAACAGTGAAGACCCACATGAAATGTTGCATGATGCAGCACTTCATCATGATCAATGTCTGCACTGTTTTCTAAGATAAAACAATATTCAGGGACTGAAGTGCATTTTATACCTGTAATTCCATAATGCCATTGAAATTACATGTATTTGAAAATTTTATGGAAAATGGAGCATTTACTCTTTTGGAGCAAATGCTCCATTTTCATAATATTTCAAAAGTATTCAAAACTTAACTTAAATCTTTCTTGAATTTTTCAATGTTGTCTAAAAATAGAAAATGATGTCATGAACTAATAATAGCCTATGGAGTAAAGGGTTAATTCTGCAGGAATTCTAACCTAGTACAATAAACCATCCCTATAGTCCTGCCGCAATAATAAGAAACGCAAAAATCTGGAATATTATTGAATTACTTGCATTTTTTCGAACATAAAGTTCAAATCTGGATTTAGAATATCCTGCAGTGTCAGAAGAAAATTGTTTGAAGAATCTACTTCCACTGCCTTGACCCCTAATCTCTTGGGAATTTCGACATTTTTAGGCTTTCTGAAAAGCGGGGGAAATTTAAACGATGTAATAGCTATGTGACGGCCTATATATCTGTACTTAAATTTCTACAGGTAAGTGTCAAAAGCCACATTTTAAAATCGTGATTACTTTGTACATGCCAGTTTTATTTTTTAAGCACTGCCATTCGTTGATAGTATCGGTTCAATCAGCGTAGACACAGATCCATCTGATCCAATACGATCAGTTTGATCTAGGTAAATACTATTTGCTATGTTTGCAAGGACATTTCAACTAAAACGGCGTGATGTGGCTATTTTGGACAATTTTATAAAAATAACTCTTTCAGTGGTAAATGGCCTAAACATTATCAACTACATACGTAATTTTATAGTCAACCATTCATTTTCTGCAATTAATTAATTTGCGCTGTTTACATACATTCTTCCAATGGTAACACTCAAGACTTGACAAGTGTCAAATAAGTGGAATAAAGTGCCCAAATGCTACCATCAGAATTATCAGAGGAAAAATTAGCCGTAATACCAGGCAATATCGTTTGTCAAAATATTGCCTGAAATGAATCATGATTATTGAATGCTAAAGGTGATATAAATTTAAAACGTATATCTAGTCATTTATTCGCGATTCTAACTTATGCAGCAGTACTGTATATGTACGATACACTTTATGCTATACTGAACAAAAGTGAAACCGCTACACTACAATATTTCATATTTTGTGAGAAAGTATTGGACGAAACGTGTTCACTAAAGTTTAATGTTTTCTAAACAAACGATTCGTCGAAACTTCACCAATTTGTCTCTTTTGATGTCTGAGTTATGTTCCTTTTGTGTTTAAAGCTTTATTTACTGATTTTTGCTATTGCGCATGTGTAAAAAAGAGTGTTATGCATATCAAAATTTGTCATACTTGTGTAGCATTAAGACACACGAAAAATGTTTAATCACTTGAAACAAGCTCAACAATCAATTTCGAATTTATCAAATTTGATAAAAAAAAAATGTAAAATGTCTCCCCTTAACAAAAACAAATAGGGAATATTACTATTTGGTAATCTTCGATTTATCACGATTTTAGATAACTTTCTTTCTTTTGCCAAATCAGGTAGACCTATCAGCACATTGTTCCTACCATTTCTCGACCAGAAATGTGCTCAGACTAAGATGCAACGACACATTGATTTTCCTATGGATATTTCAAGCTTGGCCAATTTGATGAAAAGCCCGCTTACTAAGGCTGCTTTCTAAACGATCAAAAAACATTTTTGATAAGTCCCTCACATTTCTGGTTGTCATATGTCAAAGACTACCATTTCGTTCAGTCGGATCTGGTAGAAGCCCTAAACTGTGTGATATTTTTGTTCTAATTTGTAACCTGAAAAATTAGACCCCTGGCACATTTAAATGGCTTGCATGTGTTTCCTCGTGACAACATCCGTAAACCTTTATCTTTTTATGCATAACCCAGTCTTTGAACATTCAGATACATTTGCATTTGCTATACTGGCTTGCATCATTTCCCGTATATATGGCAAACAATTCAGGTGTAGCGTTTTCACTTTTGTTCAGTATATAAAAACACGGAGATCACTGACCTAAAGCACCATCGAATGATTAGTCAACCGTTGCATATTATTAATAAACTGGGTCAGTTTATGTCCATTCTACCAACAGTAATACTCCCCCGTTAAAAAAACCCCAAAAATATGCCAAAAATCCATCTAATTACAGAAAAACACAGCAAAACCATCAGGTTGAAAATTTTGTCAAAAAATACTGCAGTTTTTTCTACACGCATATCGAAAACTTCAAGAGAAAATAACGTGAAAAGATGCACTTAAAGTCGATTTTTCGCGTTTCTTATTAATGCGGCAGTACTTTAGTTCATCATATTAAATCAGACGGAATAATTCATTAATATCAGGGACCACGCTAGGGGGCGACTTGAGCGATATTTTCACTTTTTTCTGCACCACTTTGCCTTGGAAACTTGGAAAAGAGAAGTGATTTCGCTTTTAAATTTCAAGAAAAATTTACATTAGCATGCTAAGAGTTTATTAAGTGACCGTCAATTATAGATAATCCGTAAATAAAGTACCCTCTCAGCGGGTGTTAAACAGCTGTATTGTCCATCTGATTATTGATTTTCACTGTGTGAACGTTGACACTTCACGGGAGTCAATTGCAAGCGGTCAGGTGTGAAGGGTACTTATTCACATTGTCATTATTGGAGTCCTCTTTCCTTTATGTCAAATTACGTAATGAACATTTTCTCTTGGAAAAGCTCAGGTGAAGGATCAAAGACTTAGACCGATGACATAAATAACTCCAGATAAGTTGGTCTTGCAGATAGATAGATAAATTCAATGACTGCAAGATAAAAGTGTCAATATAAAAAAAAGAAAAGTGAGGATTTTACAATCATGTTTTGCTATCCATCAATCCACCCATACACACCCACCCACCCATCCATCCATCCATCCATCCATCCATCCATCCATCCATCCATCCATCCATCCATCCATCCATCCATCCATCCATCCATCCATCCATCCATCCATCCATCCATCCATCCATCCATCAATCCATCCATCCAACTATCCAGCCTGATCCTCTCTTCACTTGTAAATAATCTATCTATCTATCTATCTATCTATCTATCTATCTATCTATCTATCTATCTATCTATCTATCTATCTATCCATCCATCCATCCATCCATCCATCCATCCATCCATCCATCCATCCATCCATCCATCCATCCATCCATCCATCCATCACATAGACAGTCCAGCCACCAAGAAAAAAGAAGATACTGTTTCTTCTATATTATTTCAGATACAGCACAGTGGATTCCATTCACTAATCAAAAAGTTCTCCTAGTTCTCTTATGAACTAATGTTTAGAATTGATAGGCCTTTGTCGTCCGTTCGGGGTAAACACTCTCACTTCTCCCTAGGATCAGCAAACTTCTCCCTAAAATTCTTAGAGGGAGAAGTCACTTCTCCCTAAAATTCTGGGCCAGCTTGGTTCCTGATTAATATTCAAAGATTTTAGAAATATCTGTGTCATTTTCCCTCTTCAGTACATGATAAAAAGAGGATCTTACATGAATAATCATTTTTTATTGAAATTTTTAAACGATTTGGGGAAAAGCGATAAACTGCGAGGCTTGCAAAGAGTTTAATAAATTCAATAATACATGAGTATGAACACAGGAGAACGAATGTTAGATTCTATTTATCATTTGACTTTATAATATTTTTGTATTAATCACATTTTTGGCTTGAAAACGTCAAGATTTTGCCATCTTTTACGCAACGTTATAATGAGCGTCATTACTTAATGTTACTAAATCTGTAAACCACTAGTGGTTTACTGATTTTATTGCATGGCATTATATCACCCCCAGATGCGATGTATTGTGATAAAAAGTTTATCTGCCACTCTACCAGTCACTACTTGACATGGTCAGATGAGGGGGAAATGCATTTCTATGGTTGGTTTTGTATTTATAGAGCAGTGAACATGGAAGTTTATATAAATTGTCAAATTTGATAAAGCCCCATTGTAACATGTATGGTGTTTATCTATTCATATTTTGTTTACTTAGTTTCTGATTGACCCAGATATTGGAGAAATTGATGGTAAATAAGTTATTTATAAACAAGGTATTTATTTGGTTATAAAAATTTTCTAGAATGATGACTTATCATCTAGAACCTTAAGAAGGTACTGGAACCTTGGAGAAAAGACCAGAACTTACTGGAATTTTCTTTTCCATGCAAATAGAAACTTTGAGTAAGGTTCTGGAATTCAGTAGAAGTTTGTGGAATTTTCCAGAATGAATAAATAAAGCATATGATATAATAGTCTTTCTTGACCGTTCTAGAACTTTCTTAAAGGGTATATATAAGAGTAAATTTTTCATAAGGGCATCTTTGAAATAATTTCACCTTTTAAAAGTCTAAACATTTTGTGCTGGAATTCTATATTGGAATACATAGTGCTTAACTTATTCATTCTGGATTACTTTGGATTAATATTCAGTTTTGGATTCAGACTTCATGTTCATTTGGATTTATCTTCAAAATCTGGGATCAGAAACTGCTGAAAGACTTGTGTTGAAAAATATTCTGAGGGACAGTTCAGACATACAAGGTATTGTAAATTAGACTTTCTTTGATTGTGTAACTATTTTCCATTGCTTATTGTAAATGATAATTTTTGTTTTTAATAAATTTTGTTAAATTTTAAAAGTGCTTTCTGCTGACTTTCCAAATAGAAAATTTTGGTTTCCTGAATTTGTTTCTAGTTACGCCTGGCACGTAACACCCATGGGTTTAAACATCTACTTACGGTGTAAAGTTTTAACAGCTACAAGCAGGTCTCCTTTTTCATTTGGAATGGTTAGAAAGCCTTTGTATACACTTCCAAAATGACCTGAAAGGAATTTAAAGTCATGTAATATTTTGGATGAATCAGCGTCGATGTTAAACTGAGTTAACAATTTATTGCGAGTGTTGAAGTCAGCAACATAGCTAGATGCTCTAGCAAAACGAATGAGTTAAGAGATGTAGACTCCATAGGATGTAGAACGAGGAACATCACCATCTAAAAATGGGAAATTGACAATTTCAAAATCAAAGTCGTCACGTTTATCATAAAATTTGGTAGAAACAATATCATTAGAAATTGACAAATGCAAGTCTAAAAATGCGGCTTCGGTATCCGAGGTATTGGCTTTATTCAGTTGGAGCTCTGAAGGGTATATTTGACTAACCATATTGTCAAAATAAACATTATTAATATTTAAGAGCAATTCTCTGTAACCACCAAAATATTTTGGCCACGCATAGTCAGGGATTTTGATAAAAACGTTATATTCAAGTAGAGATGCATCAACTTTAATAAATATAGCAAGAAGTGAGCGAAGCTTACATACCCCCGGCGGTAGCCATCAGAGGTTGTAACACTTTCAGAGAAAGACAAAATTGTCAAAGATTTCATAATCCTAAATCAAGTAGTTTCTGAGAAAACTTAGATGAAAAATGTCCATATGTGTTATATAAGAGTGACAGAAGGAAAAATTGAAAATTTGAAAAAAGAAGGCAAAAATGAGGATTAGCACCTTAGTTTTCATTTATACAATACACTTCTCCTACCTGAAAGTACACAAATAATTTCATAATCCTAAATCAAGTAGTTGCTGAGAAAACTCTGACAAAAAAACGTCCATATGTGTTATATATGAGTGACAGAAGGAAAAATTGAAAAAGAAGCCAAAATGAGCTTTAGCATCTTTATTTTCATTTACACAATACACTTAGCCTACTTGAAGGTGTACACTAAATTTGAAAACACTGGCTCCAATAGGAGCCGTGAGATCTGCGACAGATTGTTATATAAGAGTGACAGAAGGAAAAATTGAAAATTTGAAAAAAGAAGGCAAAAATGAGGATTAGCACCTTAGTTTTCATTTATACAATACACTTCTCCTACCTGAAAGTACACAAATAATTTCATAATCCTAAATCAAGTAGTTGCTGAGAAAACTCTGACAAAAAAACGTCCATATGTGTTATATATGAGTGACAGAAGGAAAAATTGAAAAAGAAGCCAAAATGAGCTTTAGCATCTTTATTTTCATTTACACAATACACTTAGCCTACTTGAAGGTGTACACTAAATTTGAAAACACTGGCTCCAATAGGAGCCGTGAGATCTGCGACAGAAATTTTCATTGGAGAGAAAGAAAAATGAATAAATAAAAGGACTGATAAGCAATGTGTGGCTGTTCTTTTGTTACACAATACAACTAATCACTATCAAGCTTTGTACCAAATTTCAGAATCCTAACTCAAGTAGTTGCTGAGAAATCTTTGACAGAAATTATGTCTATATGTATTATATAAGAGAGAAAGAAGGAAAAAAAGAAAATTTGAAAAAAGAAGGCAAAATGAGGATTAGCATCTTAATTTCCTTTTACACAGTACACTTTGCCATCCTGAAGATGTAAACAAAATTTGAAAACACTGGTTCCAATAGGAGCTGAGAAATCTGTGACAGAAATTTCCATTGGAGAGAAAGAAAAATGAACAAATAAAGGGACTGATAAGCAATATGTGGCTGTTCTTTTGTTACACAATACAACTCATCACTATCAAGCTTTGTACCAAATTTCAGAATCCTAACCCAAGTAGTTGCTGAGAAATCTTTGACGAAAAAAAAAAGTTTACAGACAAACAGACAAACCAACAAACATAATTACAGAAAAGGCAAAAACTATATACCCCCTATATACTTCGTACCGGGGGTATAATAAACTTTGTTTACAGACAAACAGACAAACAGACAAACAGACAAACCAACAAACATAATTACAGAAAAGGCAAAAACTATATACCCCCTATATACTTCGTACCGGGGGTATAATAAACTTTGTTTACAGACAAACAGACAAACAGACAAACAGACAAACCAACAAACATAATTACAGAAAAGGCAAAAACTATATACCCCCTATATACTTCGTACCGGGGGTATAATAAACTTTGTTTAGTTTTTCAAAAAGTGCAACCGTTTCCATGGTAACAGACAGAGAAGTTCCGAAAAATGGCACTTTCATGAAAATGCATACCCTCATTTTCTTTTCCTTATTCATTGAATTAAGCTAAAAGTTATCAGTAATTTTATGTTTGTGTTTCAAAGGAGATAGATTAAGCTTTGTGATTTTAAAAAAAGTTTAGAGATTGGAGCATCTTAGATATATTTTATTTCCAAAAATATTTGGATTTTTGATGAAAAAAACGAGTTTGGGGGTAAAATTTGATAACAAACTATTCAAAATCGCAGCAGTTCTGTGTGTTACTGCATATATTATTAGAAAAAGGACACTTTGGTTAATCTGCAGTAAAGACTGGTGTAAAAGCATAAAAACGGCATTGAATGACACCAGAGACACCCTGGAGACCTTAAAGGGAGGGACAGCCTAGCAACAACACATCAGTCAAAATTACTTCCCCTTTGTAGCTCTTCAAATAAAGGGGCATTTAGCCATGTAAATTACAAACACGTTGAGAAAGAAACAAGACTTTTACAAGTTGAAATCTCTTCTCATATGTGTTCTTGTTCCGATGATGGCCATAAGTTGAAATATTTGATTGTTAAATCAAAGTTTCTACTTGCTGAGGATCAGTTTTAAACAGATAATATCCGTCAAGCCGATTTTTACACTTTACAAGTTTTGATTTTTAGAAAAGCATCTACATTTGATCGGTTTTCTTATGGAAATACCAGTTTACTGCCAATTGTGAGTTAACTCTTTTCTTTTTAAAACAAAATACTTTCAAATTAAATAATCTGCAATGTGAAAAAGGGCTGTTTGTGTGTTTCTGCTCCGGGTAATGGCTCTGGGAACCTTGCCTGACTGCTAGAAATATGGAGCATGTAATAATAACCAGAAAAGACTGGAATAGCTGGTGAGTAGGCCCCTATGATTTAGTTAATCAAAGGCTTAGTTGCTCTTATCAGTCTCATTTACAGTAAGGTACTCTTTCCAAACAAAGTAAGCTCCACCCCTACCATATGTAACAACCATTCACCTGTGTGAAAGAATCCCATCGGCCCTTCTGACAATTGAAAATACAATGTATTTTTTAGACCTGCTGAATGAAAAAGATCAGGCTTCTGCTACAACGCATGAATTTAAGCGAGTGTTTTGGATGTGCAAAAGAACCATCTCATTGAGATGGTTCTTTTGAGTACCCACTACATATTGTGGATGAGAAGTAAGAAAAATATTATTCCAGTACATGCTCATCTGGAGGCCTGCCTCTATGTTCAAATTGTTGAATAGAGTAAGAGCATATTCTTTTGATGGAGTTTGAAAAAAAGTTCTTAAAATGGATGTTTAACAAGGGAAAGTACATGTAGGTTTGGGGCAAAAAAATTACATATAAATTTTAGCCATTTTTATATATCCTTTCTTGATGGATAAGATCTCCAATCAAGTTTGAACCAAAATAGACTAAATTGATGCATCATTTATATTTTTAGGGATCATAGGGTAGAAATACCCCTATATACATATGTATATGAAATGCTATATTTAATGAATTTTTCTCAAATTGTTTAATCAGATGAGATGCTGTATTTCTATGGCATCTCATCTTTATTGTTTATCTATGTTTCCATTCCGGCATTCATACTCACAGTTCAACAGTCCCATAAAGCCTGACCAGTAGACAAAAAAAGTAAATTGGTGAATTTGGACCTCTAACATTTAAGCTTTCAAAAGAAAACAAAAGACTAATCCATCAAAAATATCAAGAAATTACATGTACATGAACTAAACAAGACTTGAAAAGCTATTTACCACACATAAATGTACATGTATCATTCTAGCATAGAATCAATATACTGACTTAGATGCAATTCTGTGGACTTTAAAGTAAGAATGGAGGCAAAGAACAGGAATAAATAAAATCAAGCCCAGGACACCATAAGGGAAAGAGACCAAAACACAAGAAAATACCACATATAAGAAAGTAAAGAGCCAAGGTACATGTATTTCCTTCCTTAACTCACCCTCAACCCTGTCAAAAAGGTCAAAACATTTTTTCTGGTCATAATGTGGCATAAAGGGAAAAGTGTAGAACAAACTGCCAAAATTTGTCCAGACCATTTCACACCAATTGCAACCATTCAAGGGGTTCTTTTGTTTTTTTATATGATAAATTTTGATATTATAGATTTTTTTAAAGAAAGTTTGAAATATGAAAACCTGGGCTCAAGGGCTGACCAGAAGGCATGCCCAGGTCTAACTATTTTTTAAAAGTCCTTATATCTCAGAAACCATTCAGATTTTCACCCCTGAACCATATATACTCATATATCTTGTGACACAAAGTATCCAGTAATATTGATCAGGAAGTCCCCTAGGTGTACCCACTGTTGAGGCATTCAAAAGCACTTTCTGAGAAGTCCCTCCAGGGCATGCCATGATTACTCATATTTCTTATGGTACCAAGCATTCAGTTATAATGACCCGTGAGACCGGGGTGAGACCCCCGAGTGTGCCAACACATGGCCCACCTCATTTACTTCATAAAAGGCTTACTATCTTGGAACTGCTCAGATCACTACCCATAAACCATAAATTTTCATGTTTCTTATGAGAAGAAAGTATTCATAAGCACTTACTGAAAAGTCCCTCCAGGGCATGCTCAGCAATTCTCCACCCCATTTACTACATTAAAGGCTTAATATCTGGGAAATTGTTCAGATTTTCATCCCTAAATCTATATAATGATGTTTCTGATGATAAGATACATCAATGTCACTGATAGTGATGTTCCACGGGCATTGGGTGGTTTGGGAGACTTTATAATCAGTAGATTACAATCATATATCCCGTTCCTCATGAAAATGCTTAAAATGTCAACATTTGGAGAACTGGTTCTAATTGATAATTGGAACAATATTATCTATTTTTTTCTGGACATTTGCTGGCAAGTATTATTTAATGGCTGGCTTTTGTTTAAAAAAATATGAATAATTTTCTTGCAAATAAAAGTGAATGAAATCACTTTTTCCTCCTGAAATTGCTCAAAAGGCCAATATTCCGAAAACTAGTACCGCTTGATTATTAGAGCGTTAATGGCAATTTTTGATTTTACACAGATAAAAATTGTATTATGATGAGATCTGATAGAATAAATCATTTGTACACAAACTTATCTTTCTAAATAAATTCATTCCGCATAAAGCTGCTTAAAAATTCAATTTTCCGGTATTTGGTACCGTCTGATTATTTGTACAATTATTGCTATTTTCTTAAAATTTTAGAGCAATTTCTATTTTACTGATGAATTCTGACATGATAAAGTAAATCCCTACTAAAACCAATGGTTATCTTATCTTAATTTGGCCTAAAAATGCACATTATCCAAAATTCCAAAAACTGGTACTGTATGATAATTAGGACAAAAAGACATTTTTCGCATATTTACTGGCAGTAACTGATGATTAATGATAGAATGAATAACTTCTAATGAAATAAAATAGTTTTGTAACACATCATACAATTTTCATTGTCTTATATTGCCGAAATCATCTCAGTTAAGTCACATGTACAAAACAGCTTTATTTAGAGAAATCAATTTGTTGGTCCAATTTAACCAGAATTACCAAAAAAACTTCAAATACTCCCATAGATTTTATTGCAAATATTTTATGACCTAAGGTTGGGTTTTCAGAATCTAATGCAGTTGAATACCAGTGTTGCTGCGTTTTTTTGAAAAATATCCCTAAAAATTGCCAAAAAACCATTTTTTCACATTTTGGAATTTTGCCAATTTTGGTATATTTTAGGACCCTACTGCAACCAGCACGTGCATGATAGAACCAAACTACTTATATCAAGAGTTAGAGTTGATACAATATTGTAGTTTGGCCGAAACCATATGGTTACAGAATGTTTATTGAATGACTGCAAATACTTTCAAATTAGTGTTTTTTCATAATTTCAAAATACAGAATCTACGAAATTTGCCCAAAATGAACAATCATGGTTTCCATAGCAACCAAGGGTAACAAGTAAAAAATTACTTTATTTTTGGTGGTTTTGGGTTATATGTACGACATACAAAAAAAATCAAGTTAATCTGAGACTATGCGTGCCGGACCCCTATTTAGATTTTTTGGTGGTTACAGAGAATTGCTCTTAAAATATCGTCCAAATGTCTGGATGAAGTGTTAAACGCATCAATAACATCAGCCTGCTTATCATCAGAAAGAGACATCATAAAGTCCCTTAACAAGAGTTAAGAAGTTGCAATCAAAAATTCATTTTTCTTATTTCTCAACCAAAACATATGTTCACCAAACCAAAAACAAATGCTAAAACCAACGATTAAGAAAATATTCACAATTTTACACTCATTTTTTGTTTGTTTATCTAGACTGATGTAGATGTATCATAGAGAGAGTATTGTAATTACCTCCTCCAAGAATTTCTCCCATCTGAAGAAATTCTCTCTCTATCAACAAGTGGTAAGAATGTGTAATCAAAAATCATTTTTCATATTTCTCAACCAAAACATATGTTGTGGGTACTCAAAAGAACCGTCTCGATGAGATGGTTCATTTGAGTACCCAAAAGAAATGTTAAATCTGATGGATAAGAAAATATTCACAATTTTACACTCAATTTTTGTGTTTATCTACACCTATGTACAATAACCTCATAGAGAGAGTATTGTAATTACCTCCTCCAAGAATTTCTCTCCCTGAAGAAATTCTCTCTCTATCAACAAGTGGTAAGAATGTGTAATCAAAAATTCATTTTTCTTATTTCTCAACCGAAACATATGTTGTGGGTACTCAAAAGAACCGTCTCATTGAGACGGTTCTTTTGAGCATCCAAAACAAATGTTAAAACTGACAGATAAGAAAATATTCACAATTTTATGCTCATTTTTTTTATTTAGACCTATGTTCAAAAACATCAAAGAGGGAGAGTATTGTAATTATCTCTTCCAAGAATTTCTGCCGCCTGAAGAAACTGTCTATCAACAAGTGGTAAGAATGTGTTATCAAAAATTCATTTTTCTTATTTCTCAACCAAAACATATGTTGTGGGTGCTCAAAAGAACCGTCTTAATGAGTTGGTTCTTTTGAGCACCAAAAACAAATGTTAAAACTGACAGATAAGAAAATATTCACAATTTTATGCTCATTTTTTTTTTTGACCTATGTACTATAACGCCATAGAGCGAGAGTAATGTAATTACCTCCTCCAAGAATTTCTCCCATCTGAAGAAACTCCCAGTCTATCAACAAGTGTAAAAATGTGTAATCAAAAATTCATTTTTCTCAATTGACCAAAACATAATTATGTTGTGGGTACTCAAAAGAACCAGCTCAATGAGATGGTTCTTTTTAAGCATCCAAAACAAATGTTAAAACTGACAGACTGAGTAAAGAAATATTTACAATTTTACACTCATTTTTTGGTTCTTCTTGTCTTGACCTATGTTCTATGAAGGGAGAGTATTGTAATTACCTCCTCCAAGAATTTCTCCCATCTGAAGAAATTCTCTCTCTATCAACAAGTGATGATCTGCCAGCAACAGTCGCGTATTTTCATCTATTCCTGTTGATATCGGTGATGCTCCAGCTGCCATGGCAACCTGACCTTGCTCTGCATAGGCTGTATAGAAAAATAACATAGAACGCAATCAGAGGAAATGCCCTTTGTGTACCAGTGATATCGAAGGTCAGTTTCATTTTATTTTAATTTGTCCTGCATATATTGATCTCAGGAAAACATATATACATAATAAATATTTTCACACTAAAAAAAAATCTGAATAAAAATTGCGGAGGAACCTGGTGAAACTATTTTTCAGATGCTCAAGGGCAGATAACTCCATAGTCAGTGATGAGATCTGACCAAAATTCAAACTTACAAAAGAAATATGGAAGAGTAGTATTGATCAATTACATGGGCCACCACATGAGACTTTGGTAATTATCAAATACAAATAAGCATTTAGTCACTCTTAACCCTTTACTTCATAGAGACTCCTTTCGACGCATTTGCCAATAGAGCAGACCCTGATCAGGCAGCTCTTGCTTACGGAAATATGACTAGATATGATCCTACACTAGTGGACCTGACAAGTAATTTCTTTGTTCTATGTACAAAGGTGAAAGTTTATTTTATGAATTATTCATAGTGGGTCGAGCTAAGCATGAATAATCATGAGGGAAAGGGTTAAAGCATACATGTGCAGCTATCTAGTGGGGATATAGGTCTAAAATGTTATACTGAGCCTTTCATCTATGTCCCTCCTTTGTGGATGCAAACAGCCAAGGCTCCGATGAGACTGCCTCCTCCATGTGTAGGCTCATTTGAGCTTTCGCTGATCACCAATGGGACAAGCACCGAAATTATCTCATGTGTTGGCATATAGAAATACAGGTCAAAAGTATTGCAGAATGCTCCAAGGGGAGCATTCTGCAATACTTCCAACCTTCATTAAGCTACCATTTGTCATTAAGATCTTTGTTTTGTCTATTTTGAGTGGCCGTTTTACACAGGTTTTACTGTATTGTTCTTATTGCTCAATGATAACATTTGTTGTAGTTGTTCAGAAACACTTCCAATGTGTTTAACAGTATATAGAGGATCTTACATGAGTGCTCATGTTTTATTGAATTTATTTATAAAACAAGTTGAAGAAAAGCGACAAAATGCGAGGCTTGCTGAGGATTTTAATGCTTTTTTGCAACAAGTTTAATAAATTCAGTAATACAAGAGCATGAATGTTAGATTCTATTTATCATATGACATTAAGATTACTTTGAAATCTCATTTTTAGCATAAAAAGTTAAGATTTTGTCATTATGTATGCAACAATGTTATGGACGTCATAACATAATGTTGCATAATATGTAAACCCCAAGTGGTTTATCAATTTTATTGCATGGCATTATGCCGTTATATTATTCCCAAATGCAACATCATAATTATGATAAAAGTTTTTAATGGATTAATAATTACAGTAAAACGTGTGTAAAACAGCCACTCAAAAATAGACAAAACAATGATCTTAGTGACCAATGGTAGCTTAATGAAGGTTGAAAGTATTGCAGAATGCTCCTCTAGGAGAATTTCTGCAATACTTTTGACCTGCATTAAGCAATAATTGGTCTTGAAAATCAATTTTCATTTTTTTGAGAATGGTCATCTTACACAGGTTTTACTGTAGTCTAGATACATCTCTTATTAGCCATAATAAATAGTGCTGTTTTAAATTTCAGCCTCATTTTAGGAACATAGTCTGACCATTCCTGTACATGTAAAGAGAGTTAAGAAAGTTCATTCCGAAATAAAATTGCTGTTAATTTAGTATTGGTTTATACTCAACATGATTGAGAAGCGTGTGGCCTTCAGAATGATAGACCATTCTTTGATCTGTACATATAATTCAATACCATCATGTCCTTAGAGGGACTGATCCCACTCTGTTTCATACTCACCATTGGCTCTGTTCTGATCCAGAAGTCTCTGACCTTCAGGATCATAGACCACATTCTGACCATTTCTGTACATGTAATTCAATACCATTATGTTCTTAGAGGGACTGATCCTACTCTCATACTCACCATTGGCTCTGTTCTGATCCAGAAGTCTCTGACCTTCAGGATCATAGACCACATTCTGACCATTCCTGTACATGTAATTCAGTTCGGTCTTGTCCTTAAAGGGACCGATCCTTCGCTGTTTCATCACCACAAACAGGGCAATTATGGCTATAATCAGTAGCACAAGAATCACAATCAGAACGATGATACCGATGCTGATTCCCGCTTTCTGGACTGGCTTGGCAATATAGATCAGTTGACCAATATCATAGGATAGATATTTTCCAACTTTCACCTAGAATTAAACAAATAACAAAAATAATTACAGTGGAATCTCGTAAATTCGAAGTCCTAGGGACTAGAGGTTTTATTTCGAAGTATTGAAAATCCGAATTATAGGGAGGTAGACATAACAAAAAATATATACCCCCCCTCCCCCCCCAAATAAAATTATCATTTTTTTCTCTATCAAACATAAGATTTGTGTGTGTAAAAGAAACGTCTCAATGAGACGTTTCTTTTACGCACCCAAAACATATGTTATTATAGACAATTAGTAAAATAGATCATGAAAAGGTCCTAGTCTCTGAATCTAGTGTGCCCCATATTTATTTCGAATTAGTGAGTATTTCGAAAACTTGAAGTTCGAATTTCGAGGTTTACTGTAATTGTTTCAATGCTTAACTCTTCCTTGCTAGTGGCAACTTTTGTTGTCTGCTGATAACCTTTGCAAACAGTTTGGACACAGATCAGGAGAGCCGTTCTGACCGTCCTGATCTGGATCAAAGCCTTTTGACACTCTGATAGCATTTCTGAAAGTATTTTTTGAAATTGTTAAGTTTAAAAGATGACAAAAAAGCATGCAAAATTGCTCAGCTACATACTCAGACATAAGGGGAGAGCTATTCATGAAAATGTCGGACAAAGGTCTTAGTGTCACATTTTTTTTAAACTTTCAAATGAAATACAGCAACTATCTTAACAACATTTAGAAGCTTAGGTGTATGAAATCCCTAAATCTAAATACAGGTCAACCTTGTTATCTCAAAGTCCAAGGGAATGGAGAAAATACTTCGAGTTATCCGAAGTTCGACATAGCAAAAATGTGACGTCACCAAAATACAGTATACATGTTAAATTTCCTTGAACCAGATTTCCTCCGATATACATTTGGAGTACAGACGTAGTAAAACTGTTTCTACTCAAAACTGGATTGAAATAAAGACAAAAGAAAAATCTTTTGAGTTGCTTTATTTCCATTTTAATTACATAATAAAATAAAATAAGTAAACATCAAACAAAACAAGTTAATATCTCAATGCACGAGAGCATATAGATAGCTTAAAACGGAGATAATTGCAGCACACATCACTGAAAAAAACGTCAATTTTGTCGGAGCAGAACCACAGATATTCTAGCTGAATCAGATTAGGCTGCACTCTCACAGTCTAATCAGAGTCTGCACATGAAGAAATATTACACCCTTTAATATAGAGATATCTCGCAGCAATCTAAAGACTGTTGAAAACATCTCTCATCAAAAGACGCCGATGAACAATATTACGAGCTGACCGCCTCAACACACACTATAACTAATTGGCGATTACTTGCAACAATGGATTAATTGGGCTGAAATTAAGGCTATTGTTCATCAATCAGGTAAATTACTTTGTTTGTCATTCGGACCGTTTCACTTTTTAAACACTTCGATACAAGCAGTGGTAAAAAAGGGAAAATTGACTTAAGGGAATGAAAAATCGCTTCGAAATAGTTTTCATGTAACCCAGTTTGACATAAGCAAGGTCGAATTACAATGCAGTATAGGGGAAAAATTCGGGAATGGATAATCACTTCGACATAGGCCGTGTATTTGAGATAGGCAAGTTTGACATAACGAGGTTGACCTGTAGTCTCATACTTGCATATACAGTGATGTCTCTTTATAATGCTAGATTGGGGTCCACAGGAAAGGGTAGTGTTATCAGCCAATTGTGGCATAAAGGGACAATTTTATAATGAAATTATAGGAAAATGACCATCTCATGGTCATTTTCCTATAATTTCTTTGTAAAATTCTATGCTAAAATAGTTTGAGAGTCACAAATCGACCATCTTATATCCAAATCCCTGTTATAACCAGATGTGTTTTAGACAGACTGCACTGCAAGATTGGGATCCACAGGAAAGGATAGTGTTATCAGCCAATTGTGATATATAGAGACAATTTTATAAAGAAATTATAGGAAAATGACCATCTTATGGTCATTTTCCTATAATTTCTTTGTAAAATTCCATGCTAAAATAGTTTTAGAGTCACAAAATGATCATCTTATATCCAAATCTCTGTTATAACGAGATGTGTTTTAGACAGACTGCACTGCTAGATTGGGATCCACAGGAAAGGATAGTGTTATCAGCAAATTGTGGCATAAAGGGACAATTTTATAAAGAAATTATAGGAAAATGACCATCTTATGGTCATTTTCCTATCATTTCTTTGTAAAACTCCATGCTAAAATAGTTTTGAGCCACAAAATGACCATCTTAAATCCAAATCCCTGTTATAACCAGGGTTCAAGCTGGGCCCTGACAGTAGGTAGATGTGACTTCTCCCTCCTGGAAAAATAGGGAGAAGTGACAGTAAGATGAGAAAAGTTATAGCGCAAAATTATGGCATTTTCTATCAGTTTAGATGCAAATTAGCCATTACACATACTATTGCCATTAAATGGAAGGAAAATACTATGCAGTGGTAGTAGATTGTCACCACAGCTTGCATTTGTAAGGTGACAAAATGAAAATGAGTCTCCCTAAAAAAAAAAAAAAAATTTTTTTTTAGGGAGACTCCCACTTCTCCCTGGGTCCCATTTAGGGCGAAATTTCTGCCCCTAGGGCGACTATTTCACCCTAGTCGCCCCTAGCTTATTCCCTGATAACGAGATGTGTTTTTTTTGGGTTTTGTTGCTTTACGTCCCAAGTCAACAGCTATGGTCATTGCGGGACGGTCAGTTCACCTAACCACACTTTTTCCTGGGCAGGCTTGAACAAGCGGTTAACCAGTAATTCGTGCACATACTTTCGCTTGTAACTGACAACAACCCTTCTTGAATGAATCAGCGGGAGGGAGGAGAATGACCGTAGAAATCATTTCATGATCAATCTCCACGAAAGTATGGGACCGGACCGGGATCAAACTCGCGACCCCTAAATCTGCAGTCAGACACGCATCTGTAGCCAGACACGTTACCGACTGCGCTACGCGGCCCGGCAACGAGATGTGTTATAGAGAGACTACACTGTACTTTAAAAAAGTTACCTCAACGGCTTGTCTGGGTTCATTGTCCCCAACTTGGTCTGGCTTGTCCGGTCTACACATCAGTTCTGTGTCGCCAAGTTCTGTCATATTACAATCATGTTTCCCGATGATGACTTTGTAATCTTCTATCAGCAGACCTAGGCTTAAATGTTCTCCCTGAAATTAGGACAAAAAGTCTGTGAATGATTTTTTTATTCAAATTTTTCCTCTAGTTTTAAAATCAAAAACATTCTAATGAGTAGGGAATGGGCTCATATAGGTAGGAAATCAACAATGCCATCAGACTGGAGGCTCCCACTTAAATCAAATTCAGGTCTGATAACCATTTCTTATTTTTGTCTTTTCTCATCCCCCACCCCTCTTAAATATACTTTAACTTTTTTGCATGTTGACCGGAAATACTCAAAAGATCTTTCAATCACTTACAATAGGAGAAACATGTACCTATGCAGATACTGCAGATACTTTCGTAAATACTGCAGATGGGGGTGAGATGGGGAAAATGAGCCATCTCATCAGAAAGTACATTGTGTATTAATCAGACCTTTAGTTAAGAGTGTGTAGCAGAAAAATAATTTTCTTATTTCTCAACCAAAACATATGTTGTGGGTACTCAAAAGAACCGTCTCAATGAGACGGTTCTTTTGAGCACCAAAAACATATGCTGAAATTGTGAATAAGAAAATATTTACAATTTTATGCTGAAAATTATTGTTTATCTAAACCCATGTTATATAATTCTATTCTTGAAATTTCAGTTGCATCCTAATATGCAGATGTACAATTATCAAATTGCAAAAACTGAGTGAGTATCCCAGTTTAACTCGGATGGCTAAAGGCAACTCTTGTAGTCTAAGGGGTCATAAATATTTCAATATTGCATGTGACCTACAACTTTCACTCGTCCTGCAAACACATGCACTTGCCCTTTAAAAGCCTATACAATAAAGAATATAAGGGAGTAATGTGTAATATGACTCCCTCTAGTAATTCTTTTAACAGCACTCATCCTACAGGACGAGTGCTTTGGGAAGAGTTTCTCGTCCTTTCTAGATTTCACTCGTAATTACAGGCGGACGAGTGGAATTTTTGTCCCCTGAGTCTGCTGATAACCTATGCAAACAGTTTGGATCCAGATCTGGACCAAAAGAATGTTGGTCCTGAAAGTCATTGACCATACCTTTGTTTGTTTGTTTGTTTTGATTCTTTAGGTCCCATCTTTTGCAGGTACGGGTCTTCCTGGGTTGAACCAGTACTAAGCTAGAGTTAATGTGTCTTGCTCAAGGACACAAAGCAGTGATGCCGGTGAGGCTCAAACCTGCTGCCTCTCCGTCTCGAGTCAAGCACTCTACCACTGAGCCACTGAGCTCCCAAATTATCAAAATGTAAAAAATAAGTGATTAACCCAGTTTAACTCTTTGACGGCAAAAGGCAACTTTTGAAGTTAACCTTGGCAAACATTTTGGACCCAGATCAGGACTGGCAAAATGTCAGTCCTGATCTGGATCCAAACTGTTTGACACTCTGAGAGTGTTCCTGAAAGAATTTTGATAAATTCAAATTTGACAAAAAATCAGCAGACAACAACAAAAGCATTTAAAAATACAGAGCATGCAAAAGCTACGTCATTGACCATACCTTGAGCCATGACATGTGATTTCCAACAATGTAGTATGTGGGACCAGCAAAGGCTCAGATCAGCCTGCCCATACAGGCAGTCTGATCAGAGTCTTTGCCTGTCGCTTGAATATTCTATGACTGTTAAGCTACTGACTGAACATCATTTGGAGTTTCCAAGCTTAAAAGGAGGCTGTACAGGCTCGTCTGAGTCTACACTTATCAAAATGCCACATTGTTGGAAATCACATGTCGATGCTCACCTTTATTTTCAGATAATCCTCAGCTATGTCAAACAGCACAAGCTGTTCCTCTTCTTCAAATTTATACAATGTAGGATTTTCATAGTAAAAGTACCGACTCAATCTCAAGTTATTTTTAGAAAATGCGGGATTCCTGAGACTGGTGATACCGTCCATGATGAAGTTAATTGTGACGATGACGGTCTGTGTCTGGTCGAGTTTACCCATGAAGTCATCAATAGTGGGCATCATGCAAATCATCTCTGAGCCATCTTTGTTGGGAAGACATGGCTGAAATATAAATGAGACAGAAATGAGCTAAGTGGCAAGAATAACGTAAATTTAAAAACTTTCACAAAAATTTAATTTTGGGAATAATGTTTAAAGACAATTTTTTAATATCCTGAAGAGGGACCAAGGCCGAAAATTTGAGAAAGAGTGAAAACAATTCATTGACTCAATTTTTTTTAATTCTTTATTTCCCAGTAAACAATTTTTCAGTTGTGTCGGGACGGGTCTTCCTGGGTTGAACCAGTACTAAGCAAGGATAAAAGTGTCTTGCTCAAGGACACAACACAGTGAAGCTGGTCAGGTTCCGACCCGTAACCTCTTGGTCTAGAAGTGAGCTAAGTGGCAAAAAAAACTGTAAATTAAAAAAAAAATCCTGAGAATTTTATTTTCCAAAATAAAGTTAATAGACATGTTTGTGATGTTAAAAATTTGTGGATAATGATTTGTCTACATCAGTAAATGGCAGAGTGATTTCCCCATTTCGCAAGGGTTAAGTTTTATTTCCGAGAAACTTTGCATCTGCACCCAAAACACATGTTTTAAGTGATGGGCTAGAAAATAATAACAATTTTACGATAACAAAATTTGCTTATATGACCGTCCAGCATTGTAGGTTAAAGTCATGTAACTTTGGACATCAGGCTAATTCGGACATACACTTGTAAACAGTGGAAACCCAGATGAGACGGCTCTAAATGAGCCGTCTCATCAGGATTTTCACTGTTTGCTTAGTTTCTTTTTTATTCCAATAATCAAAATATGAAACAATTTGTCTGAATTTAGCTGACCGTCGAAATTTACCAGAATTTACCCAATAAGCAGGACTGTCACCTGTTTTACTTACTTGGAAAGCTTCATCTCCTGTGGGCAACAATATACCAATCTGAGGTTCTTGTACAATATGTAAATTACTGCCTGTTATAGTCACTCTTGTGCCTCCACTGAAATGGTATATCAAATTGTATGAACACTGTGCACAGACTTTCTATAAGAGTATGTAATTAAAAAAAAAACAGCCAAAACATATGTTGTGGGTACTCAAAAGAACCGTCTCGATAAAACAGTTCTTTTAAGCACCCAAAACAAATATTAAAACTGATTGGTAAGGTAATAATCATGATTCTTGCATTAAATTGGTTACGCAAAGCTGTTTGAAGCCATTGAGAAATTAACAAAAATCCATGTTCAAATCATGAGATTTACGTGCTGTTTGAACATGGGTTTAATTTGACAATACCTAAAATGAGCTCGATTTGCTTGTCTGACATTACACGGGAAAGGGTTGCAGCCCCAATTGATCATTGCATTGATGTTTTTGTTCCGAAAACATTGCATGAGTTATGACGCTGTAACAACGTTATGGCATTCGAAAGTTTAACGCTGACACCATTTTGTTTGGAGAAAACCAGTGTAAGAAAAATGGTATTTTAAGGTTTAAGCGGTGTTTTTTGGTGGGCTTTTGGTTGGAATCCGGTAAAATATGCAAGAATAATGATCACAAGTGTATGTTTCATTGCATTAACACTTCTCATGAAATATCATACCTTATTTTTTTCAAAAATTAAGAAAGATGTTACAAAATTTGTCAGCTACTGCAGTCGTGATTGGTGCTTTAAGGATTAAAGAGAGTTCAAATGTGCTTAAATATTTAATACAGACTTAAAATTAGTAGACAGAGGTATTGGATGAGCAGTCAAAACAAAAAAGTACCCCTTTTGTCTTCTTTTGTTTGCAACAGTTTTATGGGGTCTGTGCAAAAGCCCGAAAAATATGTTGTTTCTCGATTTAAAATAGCATGATTCCTAATGGCATGCATTTTAATCACTTCCACCCATTCCATTTAATGCACCATGTTTGATCTATGATGAAAGGACACTCTATGATAGATTAATCCATAGACATAGATAAGACCTTAAGGCTTTTTTCCAATCGAAAATCAACATTTTCAGGACTTGAGTTAAGAGTGTGTAACAAAAAACTTTTTTTTATTTCTTAACCAAAACATATGTTGTGGGTACTCAAAAGAACCGTCTCAATGAGACGGTTCTTTTGAGCACCAAAAACATATGTTCTAACTGATGGGTAAGAAAATATTAACAATTTTACGCTCAAAAATTTTGCTTATCTAAACCTGTGTATTTTTCTTATTTCTTCATAAAACATAGGGAAATCCACAATCAAATGAAACTCTAAAAGCTGCTAAACCTCTTCCAGCTTGACCCCAGTTGGGTTCATCATAGACAGAACTATCAGAAATGAGCTGACCTGTGTATGGTTGAACCAGGATATATCTCTGTAACCTCCGAATCTGGCATATACTGAAACGGCTCAGTGTGGGTCATTGTTTCCCCATCTATCTGAACACTTATGACATACTGTCTTGCTTTACGTCGACGTCTACCTCCACTTCCAAGCAGAGTTGGAGCACGCTGGGTCTCACACTGAATCACTGTCATGTTCATTCTGGAGATACAGGAAAACAAATTATTAGGCCAAACCTTCAATTAGAGCTGCGACATGAGATTTCCAACAATATGGTATGTGCGACCAGACCAGCAAAGGCTCAGACCAGCTTGTGTATGCAGTCTGATCAGAGCCTTTGCTAGTCGTTTTAATATTCTATGACCGTTAAGCTATTGAATAAACATCATTCGGAGTTTCTAAGCTTAAAAGGAGGCTGCAAAGGCTCGTCTGAGTCTACACTTGTCAAAGTGCCACATTGTTGGAAATCACATGTCGTGGCTCATTTGTTTGTTAACCTTTTGCAGACCAGAAACCCCAAAATAGGTACTTTTGCAAAAAGTGAAGACCCAGATGATAATGCGGCATTCCATCAGAAGGTTCATACAGGCAAGTTTGTGTAAATTCAAGGACTTTTCAAGGACTTCTAAAAGACTTTCCTACTGTTTTCAAGGACTATAAACTTATGAAAAATACTGATTTACACATTAAAATTCTATTTTTGAAATGCTAGACTGCATTACTTAAGATATAAATTTTAGAAAATGAATATAAAATTGTGAAGCCTCTATTTGGTGCAGCATATGCTGCACCAAATAAAGGCTCCACAATTTTATACTCATTTCGGTCTCTAAAGACAGTGTTGAATCCTCCTGTAAATGGTAAAATTCAAGGACTTTTAAAGGCCTTTGAGTGTTTTTCAAGTACTTTTCAAGGCTATTTTAATTTTTAAGGACTTTTCAAGACAAACCTGTATATTCAAGTACTTTTCAAGCCTGTGCGAACCCTGCATCAGGGTCTGCACTGTTTGTTTGCTAAAGCCAAATCAATGCTTAGAGAAAGAACTACAAAATCTTTTGAAATTCATAACCTGTGACCCCTCAATTTATACAATGGACCATCCTGACTTTATTGTATGAAGCTTTATGGAAAATTCTATTGGTCTGAAAAGGGTTAACATTGTCCTGGCAGGCTCCGAGGTTATAAAACTTTTTTCATGCGCAACTCAACTGAGTAACGAAATTTCAACTGCTCATAAAAACTAAAATACTGACAAATGAAGTAGTTTCTTGCTTTAAGTCTCTCAGATTGTGTATTTATCATGCTAATAAATGTTAAAATGTCAACAATTATTGGCATTTTTACATTTATGAGCAGGATAATTTTCATGCTCAGCTGGGTTGAGCATGAAAAAAGTTTTATAACCTCAGGCCTGACCCCATCATCTACCACAATTCATGAATTCTCAAAAGGTAAACCAGAGGTTATTTACAAGCCTGTACTATGGGCATTTCTGTAAATGTTTAGGCTATTTTGTATCATTTTTTTCCAATTACTGTACTACAAATAGGATTGCCATCACAACAAGCTTATCACAGTTGGTAACGTGTCTGGCAACAGATGCGAGTCTGACTGCAGATCCAGGGGTCGTGAGTTCGATCCCTGCCCGGTCCCATACATTCATAGAAATTGATCATGAAATTTCTAAAGTCATTCTCCTCCCTTCCGCTGAATCATTTAAGAAGAGTGTTGTCAGTTACAAGCAAAAGTATGTGCATGAAGTACTGGTTAACTGCTTGTTCAAGCTTGCCCAGGATAAAGTGTGACTAGGTTAACTCACCGTCCCGCCATGACCAAATCTGTTGACTTGGGACGTAAAGCAACAAAACAAACAAACAAACAAAACAACAAGCTTATCCCAGCAGTTTTCACAATGCTTATATGCTTGCTTGAAGACTATTCAAAGTTTAATCAAAATATCTGTATTGACGTACAGTGCCCATCACGACTGCAGCAGACAACAAATTTTGCAAAATTAGGAATGATATTTCATGAGAATTGTCTGCCAGCAGACAATTCTCATGAAATATCATGCCTTATTAGTTATTTCTTAAAAAGCTGCAAAGTTTGAAATTGTCGTCTGCTGCAAATTATAGGTGGCGCTTTATGGGTTTATTTTTCGAAATGGGCCTATGATAGAAATAAATAAAGCTTACCCTTATCTTGGCAAACAGTACAGACACTGATAAAATGCTGCATTGAACAACATCTGATCTTATTCTACTCTGTATGTTTATGACTTCCCATCAAAAAAGAATTATGGTGTTAATGGTGCTATAATAACCAAAGTTCGAAAATGACTGCGATATAAACAGACTTACTGAACTCCTTAGTTAGATGCTATATTTGAAATTTGGGGAATAAGTCAAGCCATCTTGAAGCTTCTGCATAAACACTGAATGTGGATAATGTAATTGTCAATGAAAGTTTTTATACAAGTTGATGCTTTACATTACAGTCAAAAATATTAAGTCATTTTGAGGGGTTTTCCTGGACTGAAACCAGTACTAAGAAGTGAGAATAAGTGTCTTGCTCGAGATAACACCCCGCAGACATTGGGATTTGAATTTACAACACTCTACCAGCTGAGCTAAGGTGCTTGACTCCTAGCCTTCAGCTGAGGTTGGGTAAAAAACCTACCCTTTGATATCACATGGAATACTCCCCAGCTCCACAGCGTGCTTCTGGCCTATGTTTAAGTTGGTTCCCACTACTGTAACCTTTGTTCCTCCTGACACTGGACCCAGGGTAGGGAAAACACTCACTAATGTAGGAGTCTGAAACAACAAAAAGCTTATGGTAAATTATCTAAAATTTTGAACACTTTTCTCCTTCTGTTCTCAAATAAAATGTTAGAAATATCGGGGCTGGAATTCACAAAATGCTTGTCAGAATAGCAAACAGGGAAGACCCTGATCAGACTGCTTTTTCAGAAGCAGTCTGATCTGGGTCTTCACTGTTTTTCTAGGCATTTTTGACAGACAACTAGTGTTCAAAATTTTAGTACATCTTCTGTATTTGTGTGAAATGGCATGTTTAATATAGGAACCAGCAAATGACTTGGGTGAGACTGCTCATTTGAGACTGTCAATTGCTGTTTGTACTTGTAGAAGATAAAAGTAGATGAAGGGGTTAATCACCAACTGAAATGGGTCTCCAAGAATTCACTAACTCTTGGTGTTTTATTATCATGCAATCTAGCTGGTTTACTGACTCATCTGAGGCTGCACTATTTTGCTGAAGTCCCATATACTGTAAATTCGAAAATTCAAATATTTTCACGAGGGTTTTATTTAAAGCATTCACGAAATGGCGAAATCACTCTGTCGTTTACTAAAGTAATAAATCATGCCCTAGTCGCAAATTTTTAATGTGGCAAATATGTCTTTTAACGCTATTCTCGAAAATAAAATTCTCGCAAAAATTCTGAATTTACAGTAATGTATGCTTTGAATAAAAGCTGGGCCATATGGTGAAAAAAAAAACCCTTATAAAATCTTTGATAGGGTTAATACATGCAAGTTTGAATAAAATTAAAGGAGTTTTCAAGGACTTCTAAAGATTATCCTACAGTTTTCAAGGACTAAAAGTTTATGTAAAATCGTGGTTTAAGTGTTAAAATACTACTTCAGAAATGCTAGACTGAGATAATGGAGAAATTAGTACTAAAGAATTAGTATAAAAGTCTTGTGACTTTAATTGGTGCAGCATTTTTTGCACCAAATAAAGGCACAACATTTTATACTGATTTAGATCTCTACCAACAGGGTTAAGTCCTACAGAAAATAGAAGAATTCAAGGACTTTTCAAGTTCTTTGAGTGATTTTCCAGTACTTTTCAAGCATATTTAATTTTCAAGGACATTTCAAGAAAGCCCTCTAAATTCAAGTACTTTTCAAGCCTGTGATGCAAGAAAACTCTGAATTTGATGCATGGGAACAATAAAGGCATAGACCAGCCTGTTCATCCGCCAACATTCTGTTCAGAACCTTTGTTATTCGTGATCTGGGAAGTATTATAGCTAAGCGTGACAATATTCTAGCTAGTCTCTGTAGCCGAGCAGACTAGTTTGAGTCTTTCTTTGTTGGAAACCCCAGAAGACAGGTTTCTTGCAGTGGCCCGAATCATTTGCGATCTTTAGTCTTAACCGTTACCATGCTTAACCCAGATATATCCTGTTTTGAAAACAATGTAGATCCAGATCAGCTCGCTTCTCAGAAGCCAGCTGATCAGGATCCACATTGTTTTACACTCTGCATGTAAATATGTGCTAGTAAATGGAATCCTCCATTTAGTCAGATAAAAATTGGGGAGTGTAGTAAATAAACTATGCATAATGGTTAGGGTTAACAAAGAGCATAATCCAGGCCCGAGGTTATAAAACTTTTTTCGTACTCAACTCAGCTGAGCACAAAATTTATCCTGCTCATAAATGTTAAAATGTCAACAATTGTTGGCATTTTAACATTTATCAGCATGATAAATACAGCATCTGAGATACTAAAAGCAAGAAACTTCTTCATTTGTCGGTAAATAAGTTTTTATGAGCAGTTGAAATATCGTGCTCAGTTGAGCATGAAAAGTTTTGTAACCTCGGGGCCTGTTTTACTTACTTTATACTGGAAAAGCAAAGTGACAGTTTTTGCTGATCCATTAACTTTATATTTCAGTGTTTCGAGTCCAAGATCTCTTACTTCAACTGTTATCGGGAAGCTACCTTCCAGATCTGTTTTATAGGTGGAACACACAATTCTGAAAGGGACACAAATGATACCATAAATGGTCTCAAATTTCAAACACTTCAATTTCTCTTTCTGTTCTCAAATAAAATGCTGGTTATCAAGGCTGGAATTTCACAAAATGTTTGTCAGAAAGCCAAACCCTGATCAGTCTGATCTGGGTCTGGGTTGTCTGTCTAGGCCTTTTTGGCAGGCAACTAGAGTTTGAAATTCTAGAATGTCTACCTTAGCTATACACTGGTTATCAATCTTTCATTTTTATCATTCCTGCAGAAAACCTATGAAGTACAGGGCCGTACCAATGTGTATGCAAATATGCATGTGTGTACAACTTGATGCAGCAAGTATAGGTTTTTGTAGTTACAGTATTGCAGAATGCTCCCTTTGCTACTTTTAACCTGCATTTAGCGATAATCAGTCTTGAAAACCAAGTTTTGGTCTTCTTTTTGAGTGGACGCTTAAGACAGGTTTTACTGTATTTAATTTGATTTTTGGAAGAAAACTGCAGCTAATAGTGGTAAGTTGTGTGTCTTGATGGCTCATTTTAGCCTAAAACCATTTTCTGCCACAGGGCTTCACTCCTGGCCCCATACAGGGGGGAATACCCCCAGACTCACTCAAGAGTGCGTAAAATGCCTCAGAAATGCACCTGATGTGGCGTATAACTAATGATTTGGCTAATTTGTATATTGCACTTTGTTTGCACTGAAACTTAACCCTTGCCCTGCAGCAGTATAGATTACCAGCGTATTTGCGTAAATACGCAATTAAAATCATCCAAAAAGCAATTAGAATTAAATGCATGAGTACCGAAAAGCAAATCAGCCAATCAGTATGCAATTATGTGCGATGTCATTGCATACCATTTGGTCTATTTCCATTCCATTTGGGTAATACACAAATGCAAGTCGGGTATTGATTTTTTTACTAGTGTGCAAGCAGCTTGATTCCAGTTTTATGAATAAAACATCGGCGCCCAGTCAAGTATTTCGTGGAAAAACTATGAAAGTGAAACTTGCCAAGAAATGTAAACAAAGGGACAAGCTTTGCTTCGTAGGTATGATAAAATCCGTTAGTTTGATACTCTAGAAAGGCCATAGATGAGAGTCAATATATACTAGCCAAAAGTTCTAACCGGCCACCTGCATTTCATTTATTTTCTTCAAAGTGAAAAATGACACGACTACACTTTTTGCACCTCGAAATAGCCAGGCGTGTCATGTATCCTAGAAAATAAAGATATCGGCAACATGTTCATCAGTACATGAATGATGCCCATTTGATTAGTGGTACCCCCATTTTTAAAATTCGCTTTTTGGCACAATTTGTAAGTCATGACTTTTTGAAATAACTCACTTTCACGCGCAAAACGTTTTCATTTCAAGAGCCAAACTCATATTGAACACTATAATGCTAAAATGAACACCCCATCTGCATATCACTCGTTGTAATTGGCCAAAGTGCCAAAAATTACCCCACCATACAATGCAAATTCTTGTGAATTTTAAAATTGAGTGTATATGTATTCGGCAAAGTCTCCCGGATACAATTTTAAGAATTTTGCTAAACCGTTTTCTGACATTTGCTTATAGGCTGGCCTACTCGAGAATGAAAATTAAGTCCATATTGTGCTTTAAACTTTTTAGAAAATCGATAAAAACACACGTGGCCGGTTAGAACTTTTGACTAGTATATATGCAGGCAATTTCCCAATGGCTTCATTCAATACAAAAACATGGCGGACATAATGCGTAATCTGAAAAAAAAAGGTTGCGTAAAAAAAAAATAAGAATATGCAATTGTTTTTGCAAGTAGACAATTCAGGATATTAAGTAAATACCCAATTGACCCAAAAGCTTATCTGGAGCACTGGTCCTGCTGAACTCAGATTTATCTATTTTTGAAAACAATGTAGATCCAGATCAGCTGGCTTTCCACTTTGATTGAAAATACATGCTAACAACTGGAATACTGCAGGCTAACAGGATAGGGGAGGAAAGCAGAACATTATACAATTATTGACTAATCAGAGAATACCCATATTGACCGAGGCGAAGCCGAGGTCAATATGGGTATTCTCTGGTCGATATCACATCATATCACATGCCTTATTAGTCAATAACTGTTTTATTATATAACATTTAGAGAAAGATGTACAGTTATCATTGCACCTGGAAAAAATACTGAACTTATATACAAGTTTTGGGACAGTCAAGCATTTAGCAGAAACAGTGCAGACCTAGATAAGACCACTCGTTTACTATTTTATATATGTTGTGCATGAGTGTCATCATTCAACATTTACTAACAAGAATTCTAACACGCCTCGCCTGAAAAGCCAATGTTAAAATAGTGTGATAATTCACAGCTTTGAAAGCTCAGGGAAAATGTGTGATAGCTGACGTCATTTGTAACTGGAAAATGACGTCATTCATGGCGTTAGACGGTGTAACGTCGTTTTTACGCTTGAAAGACGTTACAAATACATGTAAAGGTATGCGAAGTGGTCTAAGTATTGGCGGGAGTTCTTCAGTGCAAAGGCGGAAAGTTGGAAGAAGCTGAAGAATTCAAATTTGTTTTCGTCATTTATTGTGCAATAAAATCGAAATAGATCAGCTCCAGTGTATGATTTGTTGCGTTCTCGGCAACTACGATAGGATTATTAGCGAAGCTTTAGAAAAGCGGAACCGGAACCGAAAAAACACAAGGAGTCTAATTTTAGTAACTAATATTCACCGGCAAGCACGCGCCAGCCAGTGAATATGACAATATATAGACTGGCCACATGAGCGCTCTAAGCCAATGAAAATCGGTCTTTTGACTCAGTTATATAATAAAAAAAATTTCCGCATGACAAGGGTAATTAGTAATCTGATGGATGGTTTCAGAATCTTAAAAGAACATTTTAAAGTGTTTAATAGAGTTGTACAGGCAAAGCATGCTATTATCACAACAATCCAAGAAATGGTTATCTCTTTCTATGCTGTTTTTTTTCATGCCTTAGTTGTCATCTGCTGACTTTTTTCAAAAATAACTTTTTCCCAAAAAAATTTTCTGGAACACTATCAGTGTCAAAACAGTTTGGATCCAGATCAGGACCGACATTCTGTCGGTAATTTTTCCTGCTTTTGTTGTCATCTGCTGACTTTTTTCAAAATTAGCTTTTTCAAAAAAAAAAATTCTGAAACACACTATCAGAGTTTCAAAACAGTTTGGATCCAGATCAGGACCGACATTGTGTCGGTCCTGATCTGGGTCCAAACTGATTGCAAAGGTTATCAGCGGATTTGACAAAAGTCTCCACTAGCATGGAAAGAGTTATTAAGATGATACCAGACCAACTTACACTGTATTGTTAGATTCTGTGACAGAACATTTCTCAGCACTGTCTCCAATGAAAACATTGACATCTTTATGACCAAAGTTATTACCCTTTATTGTCAAGGGTGTTCCACCTTCTGTGGGTCCAGATTTAGGACTAAACTGAAGAAGAAAAACACTCATCAAGGTGAGGTAAAGAATAATATATAGCATGTTGCATGAAAAACAGTTTTTTGTACAAAACTATTTAGTTTGAACAAACTTGGTCTACTAGGTGATGAACATATCAAATGAGCTGCGGCATATGATTTCCAACAATGTGGCATTTTGACAAGTGTAGACATCCGACAAGCCTGTGCAGCCTCCTTTTAAGCTTAGAAACTCCAAATGATGTTCGGCCAGTAGCTTAATATTCATAGAATATTCAAGCGACTAGCAAGGCTCTGATCAGACTGCGTGTAAGCGCAGGCTGATCTGAGACTTTTCTGGTTGCACATACCACATTGTTGGAATCTCATGTCGCGGCTTATATATTAAGGCTCTTGGTCTTATAGTTTCAGACAAAAAATATTTTTTATGCTCTCTTTATAAGCCTATGTAAACATGTGATCCATGGATCAGGCCATTTTTACCAGAGGACAACAATTTGAACAAACTTGGCAGAGGTCTACTAAGTGAAGCTACAATTCAAATATCAAGGCTCTTGGACTTGAGATTTCAGACAAGACTTTCAAAGTATTCATTCCCAAAATCTATTTTAGCTCATTTGACTTAGTTATGCAACAGAATGTAACTAATTGAACAATTATCAAAGATGGTCATATAAGGTTTATTTCTGCCAAGGTTGGGCAAAAATTCAGTCAGTAGTTTAAGAGTTTTAAGAGAAATTGTTGAAGATGCACACCCAATGATATTAAAAGCTCACCATGATTATGTTGTGCTTAGGTGAGCTAAAAAGCATGAAATTTTGATGTCCTCTAAAATTTTCAAATGTCCCCAGAAATTTTAGGGGTCACATGTCTCCCAATTAAAATATGAGGGAAACCCTGCAACAGAGAGCTGAAACAACAGAAATTGACATTATTATTATTTACAATCGTGAGCAAAGATGATATTTCATGCGTTAATGTTTGCCAGGCCCCGATTAAGATGTTCAAAACCAAGGATGAAGCTCAAATTTTTCAACATTTCCAAAGAAACCTGGTGAAGATTAATGCATTAAATAATGATATTTGATCAATATTCATAGGTCTAGATAAGGATCATCTGTGAACCTAAAATTGCATTTATTTTCTTACCCATCAATTTAAACATGTGTTTTGGGTGCTCAAAAGGACCGTCTCATTTAGACGGTTCTTTTGAGTACCCACAACATATGTTTTGCTTCAGATTTTCAAATACACACTCTTATCTGGAGGCCTGAATATTATTGCAAAAATTTGAAAAATATTGCACTATATCTTTTTATAGTCAACACCTGGTGAGACATTTTCATTAATTGACCAAGCCATATATAAGCAATTTTAAAACAGATCAGCTATCATAAAATGTAGTGACCTGGAATGGGTGTATTGAAATAAGTGAAGCCTTTTTGTAGCAGCAGGTGACTATTTCCTTGTTAAAATGTGGATTTTTACATGCTAACCCTTTGTATATGGGAAACCCCTAAAACAAGTATTTTTGCAATCAGCAAAGACCCTGATGAAATGCAGCATAATGCTGCATTTCATCAGGGTCTACACTGTTTGTAAAGGTAAAAAAGATCTTCAGACAAAAGATTAGAATACAATATTTTTTTCTAAAACTTTAACCCTACACCCCTAGATAGGTACAATGGACTATCCCAAGTTTATTATATCAAAACAGAAAGACTAATCCATTAGTATACAAAGGGTTAATTCACAGGTGTTTATAGATTTATAGCAGGTGGTACTGTGCTTTATCAGGACTTAAGTTAAAAGTGTGTAACAAGAATTTAATTTTCTTATTTCTCACCCAAAACATATGTTGTGGGTACTCAAAAGAACCGTCTCAATGAGACGGTTCTTTTGAGCACCCTAAACATATGTTAAAACTGATGGGTAAGAAAATATTTACAATTTTACACTGAAAAGTTTTGTTTATCTAAACCTTAGTTTATGCTATTTTTCTTAGTTCTCTTTTCAAAACATTGGTTGTGTTGCTCATTGGAAGCTTCCAATGAGAACGACAACAAATATTTTCAAAAAAGAATTAACAAAAATATCTATCTGGATCACCTCTTAAATGATAACAGGATACTAACCGATGAAATGTAAGGGTTACATGTGTCATGTGACCATTCTTTAACTTTCTCGTCACACTCTGCCCTCTTGGTGCACACATCACCACACCAGCCACAGCCTTGTGGATCGTTTGAGCGCACACACGTTGAACATTCGCTGTAGACGCCACATGATTTCAATGGAAATTTAGTCAACTGAAATAGATAATATATCAGATATTTGCAGAAAGTTTGTAACAAAAGTTAGCTTTTATATTACATAAAACAACTCAATTATAACAAAAGCAATTATCTCCCATGTAAACTGCTTGCCTTGCACACACTGCGGGGTTCCCCTAGATCAAATTTTACAGCTTATTCTAAATGTTTAATTTCAACTGTTATTTTGCATGTTTGAAAATTGAAAGTCCCAGATCAGACTGCTTCTGAAGACACAGTCTGATCACCTTTTAAGAAACAGTCTGATCAGCATTTTGTGAATTTCAGCTCGGATAACCAACATTTTAATTGAGAACAGAAATAGAAAAGTGTCGAAATTTAGAAGATTTACCCTACCTTTTTTCCAGCAATTACATACAGATGGTCTTCATCCTTGTCAAAGTCTACATCGCTCCCTACTGGAGTCCCATCTTGTGTCAATCTGTATCTCATGTACGGCACATTAGCGTCGCAATTTCCACCCTTCAAACTGGCCTGCAAAATGTTTATTTTCTTTTTGATATACATGTACAGGGGACAAAAATTCCACTCGTCCGCTCATAATAATGAGTGAATTCTAGAAAGGACAAGGAATTCTTCCCAAAGCACTCATCCTGTATGACAAGTCCTTTATAAGAATTACTCAAGGAAGTCATATTACATATTACTCCCTGAATATGTTCTTTATTGCATACGCTTTTAAAGGACACGTGCATGTGTTTGCAACACGTGAGAAGATTGTAAGTCACTCGTCCTACAGAGCAAGTGCAATATCTAAATATTTTTATCCCCTGATGTACATCAACATAACTGGAACCTAGTACAAATATTTGAGCTGGCCCATTAGCTAATACCAAATATCACATAAATGAGTACAGTAAAACCTGTCTTAAGAGCCACTCAAAATGAAGACCAAAAATTGGTTTTCAAGACCAACTATTGCTTAATGCAGGTCAAAAGTATTGCAGAATGCTCCAAAGAGAGCATTCTGCAATACGTTTGACCTTCATTAAGCTACCTTTTTCTATCAAGACCTTTGTTTTGTCTATTTTTAAGAATCCATCATGAGTGTGTATCCATCCTGAGGATCACCGATTGGCATCACGAGGCTTGCTGAGTGATGACAAACGGTGATTGAGAGGGATGGATTTTTCTATCCCATCCTCATACAAATAATGGATTCTTTTTCTTGCACACCATTAAATATGGAATTTTTATATTTAAAAAAGGCACCCAGAAGTTCCTGAATATGCTGAGATGAGACATATAACATAATGATGTCACTTTAACGGCCCGATGATGTCTCTAATCTAATGACGTGTGCTAATGTCATGAAATATCGTGCTGCAGTTCGTTTTTTATCTTTCCCATGGGTGAGACAGAAATATCTCATATGGGTAAAAACAGTTGTAATTTCTATCTGGTGTACGAGTAAAGTTGTTCTTTATAAATGCACGCCCCTCTTCAGAATCTGAGTCTTCATCTTCCTTCATACTTTGAATATGCAAGCAGCATAGGGTCTGAAGAGACCATGCATTTGCATAGACTCATCTGAACCTTAACTGCTCACCTGTGTGGTAAGTACCAAAATCTCATGAGCCGGCTGTTTCTTAATGTCATATGGGCCTTGATGCGACAAAACCTGTCTTCAGGGTTTCTGACAAAGCGAGACTCAAACCAGTCTCCTCAGCTACAGAGACTAGCTAGAGAATTGAAATTTTGCTTGTAGCAAGTCTAGATTTGATACTTTCCAAAAAGCTAATAACAAAGGCACTGATCAGTCTGTGCGGATGCGCAGGCTGGTCTGTGTCTTTGTTATTCGAAAACCCCCAAAGACAGGTTTTCTCGCATCGAGGCCCAAGGCCAATATACGTATTATATAAGCAGTAAACAAATATATATTTTAAGATGCAAACATAGAGAATTTTACTTGTCACAGAAATGTTAACTGGTTTAATAATAAATTTCATATGAAATGACCTGGAGTGTAAAATTTGGTTTATCTAATGACCTTTTAAAATAGGATTTTATTGCCCTCAAAAAGGACATTAAATTGATTAAAATTGCAGTATTCTCACATATGACATCATCATGTCATCGCAAGTTCCCCTGAAAGTGTTATGTGAACATAATAATTACGTAACATTGTGCACTGAATAACAGAGATTCTTGCACACCGGATAAGGCTATCTGAGATTTTACCCTGGGATAGAAAATCTTCTTACCCATGCTATCTTACCCAGGACGTCAAGTAACGTCATCATGTGAAATTGCATCTTAGCATATTCAGGGACTTCTGGAAGCTTATTTTAAAATAAACAAATAAATAAAAACAGTGGTGAAGAAGAAAGAGAATCCATTATTCGTGTGAGGGTTGGATAGAAAAATCCGTCCCTCGGGATCACCGTTTGTCATCTCTCGGCAAGCCTCGTGATGCCAAACCGCGATCCTCAGGACGGATTTTTCTATCCTACCCTCACACTCATGATAGATTCTTATACTTCACATGATAAACTGGTTTATTTTTAACTATTACACATTACAGGCATTCAAAAGATTCACAAGGACGTGACTGAGAAATCTAGCCAGGGCTGCCACCACTATGGACTCCTGGGCTTTGTCCATGGCTTGAACGCGACTAACCCGACCTAGGTTTTGTCTATATTAAGACTCTTCAGGGGTTTCCTGCTATTCAAAAGATTCATCTCAGTCAGATGGTTTTCATCTTGATGGGGTTGTTATCTACCAAACGGCAATCCTCAGGACAGATTTTTCTATCCTACCCTCACACTCATGATAGATTCTTATACTTCACATGATAAACTGGTTTATTTCTAATTATTACTCATTACAGGCATTCAAAAGATTCATCTCAGTCAGATGGTTTTCATCTTGATGGGGTTGTTATCTACCAAACGGCAATCCTCAGGACGGATTTTTCTATCCTACCCTCACACTCATGATAGATTCTTATACTTCACATGATAAACTGGTTTATTTTTAATTATTACTCATTACAGGCATTCTAAAGATTCATCTCAGTCAGATGGTTTTCATCTTGATGGGGTTGTTATCTGTAAGTACCAAAATGTTCTGCTTGATCGAGATAGAAACCAGGATAAGAAATACTTTACCAGTATCTACCCTACTTGAATCTGCAGTAGGAGCAGAATATGTGTAGCTACAGAAATTATTTGATGACCATCACCATAAAAGATAAACAACCAGAATGGGACTGCAATCCCTGGGTGCAATCAGAAGCAATAGATTACAAATACAAGTATACGCTTACGGTATTTAAGAAATGAATTCAATTTTTTGAATGTTCATGGACTCATGAATACTTCGGGTCTCTTGCAAAGTACCAGTATGTTAACTTTGCAAGAGACCCGAAGTATTCATGATTCCATGAAAATTTCAAAAATTGAATTTATTGCTTATGTTTACATTTTATTATAAATATCTAAAATATATTCAGGAATTAAAACAGTTTTGTATTTAAAATATTATCATATTAACGGTTTAGTCGGAATGGAAAATGGAAAAGCGGAACAGCCATCTTGATCACGGACAGCCAAGGGAGCAAAAAAGAGGCTTGTTTTGCACGTGTGGCTTAGGTGTGGCTCGCTGTCAATCACAACACCAGTATCACTTCTGGCTAATGAGTTCAATGTTCGAAGCATATAGCACGGACAAGTGAGCTTGGCCGCTGTCAACAAATTTGTGTAATTTATGAGGCTATGAACAGTTGCAAAAATCTAAAGACTCATCAAAGGATTGCTTGGAAAATGTTAATATAGGTGTATGAATGCCTAAACACTCACAATTCAATGGTATTTCTACAGAAATTTTGCTCAGCCTTTTCATTAAATTTAGGAGGCTAAACACCTCAAGTAGGCTATCAGATCATGTAGAAGCAGGGCTACATCCAGAATTTCTGGAAATGGGGTTCAGATGTATAAAGGTGGGTTTGATTTGCTGATTTTACCTCATTTTTCTTATATATTTACCCATGAAAATGAAGTAATTTGATCTTAAAGGGGGAATGTGAATCCCCTAAACACCCTCTAGATCTCCTACTAGCAGAAGGCAGAGTGCATAGTGAATTTAAATACATGTGAGCCATGACATGTGATTTCCAACAATGTGGCATTTTGGCAAGTATAGATTCAGACAAGCCTGTACAGCCTCCTTTTTAGCTTAGTAACTCCAAAGTTGTTCGGTCAGTAGCTTAACATTCATAGAATATTCAAGCGAATAGCAAAGTTCTGACCAGACTCCCCGTATACGCAGGCTGTTCTGAGCCTTTGTTGGCCATGCATACCACATTTTTAGAAATCTCATGTGTAATATTTGCCAGAAAGTAGATGGCTTACCTAGAAGGCTAGAAGAATCAAAAGCAACTAAGCATCCAGCTGCCGGCTATTGAAAAGGCTGTAAATTGCTGATAGACAATTTGCAGGAGGCAATATTTCTTTTTTTTTGCTTCTTCCAGAAATCAAATAAGGTTTGACGATAAGGAGAAGATGATTCATATGAAACATCCATTCTTTATTTTTGAATTTTTTGTAGCCAACACTTTAGCCAAATGGAAAAGTTGGGGCCAAATGAAATTAATTCTATTATAGCCAAGGTTTTAGCTAGAAAGTAGTATCAACAAGTTTTTTTGTATCTAACTCTTGGCCCACTAGGGGGGGGGGGGGGGGGGGGGGGGGGGGCGACTTTTGTTGTCTGCTGATAACCTTTGCAAACAGTTCGGACCCAGATCAGGACAAAATGTCGGGCCTGATCTGGATCCAAACCGTTAGACACCTGGATGGTATTGGAAAATTCCAGCATCCAAAGAGTAAAATATGGCACAATAATAAAGTGTGGAGGACTAATAAAGCAATGTTTGAAAATCCAAAAGATGATCAAAAAAACACTTTTTCGCAAATATGTAGTTTTTCAACCACCTAGACTGTACTTTTAGCCAATGACTTATATTTGTAGCCACTCTACATTTTTAGCAGCAAATGGCTACAATGGTTAATGGCAAGGTGAGCCCTGAGCAGGCAGTCACTATGATTTGAGAACACTCAATGTTATATATACAGACCCACACTTCTCACGCAAAATGTTTTATGAGTATAGATTTAACTCTGGAACATGGGTCTTGTCAAATTTATCACTATAAATGTCCTACATGTATATACCAATCAATTAGCCATTTTGTCAGGCTTCATCGAATACTGTTAGAAACACCATTTTTGTATTGCATGTGCAACCCGGGCAACATTTTTAACACTTGAATGTATACAAAGTCATATATATACTGAACAAAAGTGAAAAGGCTACACCTAAATTGTTTGCCATCTATATAAAAAATTGTGCAAACCAAGAATGCAAATGAAAGTGTACCTTAATGTTCAAATACTGGGTAATGCATAACAGTAAAAGTTTTACGGACGTTGTCACGAGGAAACACATGAAAGTCATTTAAATGTGACATGGGTCCAATTGTTCAGATTGCCAATTTGAACAGATATTTCACACAGTTTAGGCCTTCAGAAATCCCGGACTTATGAGATCCTACTGCATGAAATGGTAGTCTAGATATGTGACAACCAGAAATGTGAAGGACTTATCTCAAGTGTGTTTTGATCGTTTAGAAAAGCAATCTTAAAAAGCGGGTTTTCCATCAAATTGCGAAGTTTGAAATTTTAACACTGAAAATCTCCATAGGAAAATCAATGTGCTGTTGCATCTTAGTATGAGGACATTACAAGACGAGAAATGGTAGAAACAAGGTGCTTAGAGATCTACCTGCTTTGGCAAAAGAAAATTATCGAAAATCGTTATCAATCGAAGATTATCAAACATTTTAAAATATTCCCTATTTGTTTTTGTCAAAGGGAGACAATTTTCAATTTTTTACAAATTTGATAAAATCGAAATTGATTTCTGAGCTTGTTTCAAGTGATTAAGCAGTTTTCTTGTGTTTTTATGCAACACAATTATGGCCAATTTTGATAACGTGCCCCCCAGGCCCCCCTTAGGTCCGGCACTGAGAAAATAATTAAAATTTTACGCAAATAAAATGCCCTTATCCGGATCTATGATAAGTTTAAGTAGAGCATTGGCAAATATACTGTATACAATAACCAACTGGCAAATACTGTAAAAACGGAATATTTTAGCGGCGCCAAATATTTGCGCTTTTGCCTCAAAATCATTAGGATAAATATTTGCAGTTTTTAATTTTCACGGTCTTTTATACATGTCTCTGAATGACGTGGAAATTTTCCGCTTTACGGTATCCCATTATGCTGTAAAAAGTGCAGCAAAAACGAATTTACTGTATAAGCCTAAAGAAGGCAGGTCTAGTATTATAAATTCAAAATGCCACTCTGCTGCACTAATGACTCTGCATAAGCATTGACAAGTTTCAGCCCTAGAAAAGATCCTTATTTGCTCAAAATAATAGTGGTAGCATATATGGGCCTTGTCGCAACAAAACATGTCGAGGTAATGAAAAAGCGAGTTTCAAACCAGTCTCCTCAGCTACAGAGACTAGCTAGAAAATTGAAATTACAGGAAATTTTCGGACAGTAAAGTTTTCTGACATTTTAAAGCTAAAGGTAGTTGTTACTGGATATAATGGCCTAAGCAGACAGTGCAGATTCAGATCAGATGGCTCCTTATGGAGCAGACTGATCAGAGTCTTCAATCTTCATTGTTTGCAGATTTGAGTAATGTCATTTGAGAGTCAAAGACTCAACAACTAACATTTCAATTGGTTCAGTTGATTGCAGCAAATATATTGCAATCAGCTCTGTTTGACTATCATGGTTCTCACAAACTATGGACCAGCACATGAGATTTCAGTACTTATTGCATATTGAAAATTTTTTTAGGAAGCTTGACGGACGAAGACCGATCACAATTACCCAGCATGCAAAGACATAAATCAAAATACATGTACCCTTATCTTGGGCTAGTAAAAGTATATACCAGGCCTCCAGATAAGAGTGTGCATTGGAAAAATATTTTCTTTATTTCTCATCCAAACATATGTTGCGGGTACTCAAAAGAACCGTCTCAATTAGACGGTTCTTTTGAGCACCCAAAACACAAATTTAAATTTATGTTTAAGAAAATGAATAAAACTGCCTTATCTGGATCTATGATATACTGAGAGTAATATTATAAGCGTTCTATAGTTACCTTCTCCAAGTGTTAGTATGTACTGTACTATAAGCTGATAATAGCATCGGCTAAGAAAGAGAATTACGTTAATTTACCTCAGACATGTCTACCTTTATCAATTGTCCGTCTGCTGTTCCCATGACAGCAATTGGGTGTGACGTCTGATATGTGACCACCAGTGATGTCACTAGCTCATCAACACAAACATCCGCATCTTCCCATAGTGCCGCTGTTGGATCTGATGATTTGGCGGATATTCCTCGATACTGTTGGAGTTTGTCATACGCACAGTAGGAAGTATCGGTGAACTGTAAGAGTCAGAGGTGTGGAAAAAGCAATGGCGTAGACAGATTGAGAATGCTGAAAAAGTTACGCACATCAAAGGGAGACTATTGTTACAAACAGCGGTTCTCTTCAATTGGGACCCTTTTCAAAATGGGAACTTCTCTAAAAGGAAGAATTTGCTCCATTCCTTTAAGAGCAGTTACTTATTGTTTGGAAAAATGGTATAGAAAATCACTTACCACATTAGGTGACCTCCCTTGAATGTGTACTATTTTCATTACGCATGTGTGTAACTGTGTAATGGGAGCTACGCCAATGAATACTGAATAGGATAACTTGGGACAAGTAAATGATCTTAATGTACCTGTTAACCCTTAAAGCGCCAATCGCAACCAAAGTCGTCTGCTTTTCTCGTCTGCTGAAATGTTTAAGAAGCCTCTGTGGCAAACAGTGTGAACCCAGATCAGACTGCTCCTATAGGAGCAGTCTGTTCTGGGTCCACCCTGTTTGCTTCTATACTTATATTGTCAGTAATGTTAGGCAATTATTTGCAGCAGACAACATTTTCAGATGCTTTTTTTTCTTGGCGCTTTAAGAATAAAAGATAATGTAACCCTTTTCAATCTAAATACCGGTAAATAGTCTAAAACAGGTACATTTTTGGCAAACAGTGAGGATCCAGATGAGATGATGCATGAGACATAAGACTGAAAAAAGTTAATTTTGAAATAGTCAGCAGATGACAAAATAAATTATGAAAAATTACCCAGCATGCAATGAGATATATTTTCTCTGAATAGATTTTTTCAAATGCCCAGGGTTTTCCATGACGCGCATTTTTGTGCGTTTTGACGCACATTTGGACCAAATGACCCAAATAACTATCACTACTGCGTCATGGTGGACGCAAAGCTGTGTGCGCAGCACTTGCTTTTAAAACGAATGATTCAGATCGACGTTGGCGCCATTTGTTATCTTAGAGTAAGAACAACGCAAACTTGGGTCCGAATCGCCGATATTGGGGACGAAACTGTAGACTGTGTCAGCGTCCAATTCTTCGCTTCTATGCGACAGACTTTGTGCATACACTATTGATAAGCGATAAACCAGTCTACGAAAATGTCGCAGTCAAAATTGATGTCGTTTTTCTTGTCTGCAACCGAAAAACGAAAAAGAGATAGCGATGACTCTGACGAAATGCAACCTGGGCAGAGCACGCCTAAGAAAACATCAAGTGACATTTATAATGATACTACCAGTATATCCTGTAAGAGATCAGTATGTGACCCTCTCAAATTGAAAATGACCCCCAAAGTCAACTACCTGGGGGTCAAAATGACCCCTGAAAATTTTTTTGAAGGGAAAACCCTGAATGCCATAACTGCAAGATGTATTAGTGAAAGCATTTTAAACCACAATTTTTGCATGTCATATAAAAAGTATGGCACTCAGGCTTTTAGTCAAAATAAGAGTATCAATTTTTTTCCTTATTTCTCAACCAAAACGTATGTCATGGGTACTCAAAAGAACCGTCTTAATGAGACGGTTCTTTTGAGCACCCAAACAATATGTTTAAACTGTTGGGTAAGAAAATATTTACAGTTTTACTCTCAAAAATTTTGTTTATCTAAACTAATGGTACTTACAACTCCTACCACCTGACATGACCTTGGAACACCATATATCCACCAGGGATAGTAGCCAACTCCACCATTAGAACATCTCTTACGAACCTTCACGAACAAATCTCTAGCTGCTTGCATCGAGAAGTTACAAACCACGCTACCATACCTTGGATCTGGTTCCCGTGTTGGCTTATTTCCATGTCGACCAAAACTAACAGTTAGCTGGCCTGACACTCCGTTGGATTGATAATAAGCAGCCGTGGCAAGGGTGTAGTCCACATCATTACGATTACAGTATAAAGGTGCTTCAATGTACGTCCAATAATGATCATCATCCTGGCAAAACTGAATCAACTTTGTCAAATATTTAGTCCTTGCAATGTCTTTGTCCGTTGGTTGAATGGCGACATAATAGCCATATCCATCATGTTCAAAACCATACAAATAACGAACCCGAAAATCTTTTCGTACAGCTGGTGAAACATTTAAATAGCTGTTGTCATTGCTTGAAAATCCTTCTTTCAAGTAACGTATAGAATGGTCTGTACTGCTGTAAACGACTTCTCTAGTTGAGACGGTATATGGTGAAAATTTATCAGCAGTTCGATCATATGTTGCAACAGCAGTATAAAGCAAAATGGCCTTTGTTGAAACATCTTTTTTACGCAGGCCAAAGAATGCTACAGATGATGCCTTGGAGCCAATGAAAGAGGCATGACTTGTAGAATTGAAGATCTTATGTGAACGTATATCAGATAGATTATAAACACTACACAACCCTTGCCAAATAGTTCCACATATCAATGCATACCCGTGAATTGGATTAATTTCTAAAACACTCACAGTGTTATCTACATATTTTTTAGACTTACTGCATGGTTCTGGTGATTTAAAACAGTGATCACTATCAAATTCTGCTCCTATTTCATCGATATCTACATCCTCCAGATCTTGGTCCAGATACGCTACGAAGTTCACTCCTCCCACTATCACTTTACCACTGCTCTTATCCACGGCCACACGTGTTAGATTGTTATAAAAATCATGTTGTGCTAACTCTAGCACACAATCCCCGAAACTTAACAACAGAGTCAACTGAATTAGACAGGCTGTTAATAATGACCGAAATGACATTGTTCTCATTCACAATCTTTCATTGGGAGATTGTAATTCCTATATTAACAATCGATTTGTAAGTTGCTACTATGATTGTGGAATGTTGAGAATTATTTCAGAAAATCCAAATCCGCAATAATTCAATATACTATTTTCTTCTGTCAGCATAGCCTTTGGATAATGCTTTGTACTTCTGTTCTCCCTCCACTTGGTAACTTTCATGAATTCTTATGATTCATGCCCTGAAAAAGTATAGGTAATACACAGGTTTAGATAAACAAAAAATTTCAGCGTAAAATTGTGAACTTTCTTACCCATCAATTTAAACATATGTTTTGGGTGCTCAAAAGAACCATCTCAATGAGATGGTTCTTTTGAGTACCCACAACATATGTTTTGGTTGAAAAATAAGAAAATTAAATTTTAGTTACGACTTCTTATGATTCAGCCCCTGAAAAAGTATAGGTAATACACAGGTTTAGATAAACAAAAATTTTCAGCGTGAAATTGAAAATATTTTCTTACCTATCAATTTTAACATGTTTTGGGTGCTCAAAAGAACCGTCTCAATGAGACTGTTCTTTTGAATACCCACAACATATGTTTGGGTTAAGAAATAAGAAAATTAAATTTTCGTTAAGCACTCTTAACTAAAGTCCTGGTAATAAGAATCTATCATGAGAGTGAGGGTTGAATAGAAAAATCCGTCCCAAGGATCACTGATTGGCATTACGAGGCTTGCCAAGTGATGACAAATAGAGATCAGGAGGGACAGATTTTTCTATCCCATCCTCACAGGAATAATGAATTCCTTTTCTTGCTCACCATTAAATACCTCATTTCATATTGGAAAACATGAAAAAGGCTTCCAGAAGATCCTAGATATGCTGAGATTTGACATGGAGACATTATTTTAACATTACAAATTACATTGACTTCACGGAACGACCTGTGGCTAGCGTGCAGCTGATGTGCGGCTGTTCGTTTTCTAACTTTCACTTTTGAGAAAATTTGCGAGAGATTTCTTGTTTTTTTAAATTGCATCATCGAGGATGCACTGATTAATTTTTTTTGGGTAATTTTGATTAAAAATCACCAAAACGCAGAATTTGTGCGTCAGGGAAAACCCTGACACATCAAAAACACATCAGAGTTCTCCCTAGGATTTTGAAAATACTATGATAATAGGAGTAAAAATGCTGTCTACCAGAAAAGCTTGGAGTTTTACCATTCTCTTAAACAGTGATACGTCATATCTCGCTCTGGATCATCGAGGCACTTTACAGACTCGGTGAATACACAGATAATTCTTGTTTATCCCAACATACTTTGATGAATATTTAACTTGAAATATCTTTAAAACTACTCAAAATTTTGCGCTGAAATTTCAGTATCAACTAGAAATATGCTTTTCTTTTGATACAGAAAGTGTTTATAAAATAATCGGACATATTTACGGACATATTATTGATTAAAATTTTAGGATTTTGAAAGCTTTTCAATAAGTGTCTGGCGTTATTTTCACCGAGTATCTCGGGGGAGCTCTTCAGCGTGAGGTTACATAAAGCCTAAAATAGCCGGATGACTTAACAACAGAATACTTCTCTATTCATATTAGGTCGTGCTGACGTCACAGCAGCCATATTGTTTGATCTGTGAGGTGAAAAACTCAGACCACGTTGGGTTTTAACCGCAGGATTTAATCATATTCTGAAAACTTTGCATCATTGTTTACAGGAGGGATAGGCAAGTTAAGTAGCGGTTTACTTTCAGCTTTGACCATGAATAAACATTGTATTAGGACCCTGTTTTCTCTAGCTTTTTCTTATTACCAAATCACCTGCTCGTTTTCATGGCGACAGTTTCTAAATTTTTGCTACAAAATAAATATTTTATACATCTGCATGATGAACTGTGTTGCCTGTGACCATTGGTGCCAATTAATATTAAAAAGCTTACAGAAAAAAATATTCTGAGGTAAACTTTTGATATACCCTGCTTATGACAATTTTCTTCATTTTCTTGACTTTTAAAAATTGTTCAGGCCTCAGAAAATGTCAATTAAATCACCAAATCATTATCTACAACAGTTACTATTTATACTGGTGTGAGGCATAATTTCTCTAGTGTTGAAATACATGTACTTTGTTTCTGCTAATAGTACAGAATTTCTTAAATACCAAAAAAAAAAAACCCTACCCCAAGTAATTCAACTGTCCATTCCGATTTCCATACATGGTGTATGTTTTCCTGATGTGTTGGACTACATTACCATTTTCAAAAATAGTTTGCATGTGTTTTGCCTTTGCAAGGTTTTACTGCAAAAACAGCTATATTTATATTTGTTGCCCTTGGGCTGATAGATAATATATAGAGTTTATTAATCATTCTATTTAAAATATGGGATTTATAAACTGAGGGAGGTGAAAAATCCAATAAAGAAATGAGTGCGCAAACACAAGTTTATTTATATGATTTTTTACCTCCCGAGGTTTATAAATCCCATATTTAAAAAAGAATGATTCAATAAATTGTGTATTACATGTATTCTGCTTAAACTGCTTGCTAAAATCAAGAAAATACTACGGTATGCGATGTGGCAAAACTAGCGGGAACACGACATGTCTAATTTTGACCTGAGTAGTAAAACATCAGCTATTCCCTGCTAAAAAAAAAAGAAGTCCGCGCCATTTTGGAAATCTTCATCAAGTCCACCTCAGAATTTCAAACGTCTGTAACTTTTTTTTATTAGTGAACGAAAACATAAAGTGAGGGTAGTCATTTTCTAAGTTAGATCCTAACGAACATTTTGGTACTAAATTTATTGTGCTTTTCTACAATTTTTCGTTTTTGTACCTCGATCCTCCAGTTTCAGTGTTGGAAGACAGAAACGTTATGCAAAGTCATCCCATGTGTAAATGACGTCATTTGTGAATGTGTGTGATTTATATGTTCTAGAAGATGATGCATTGATTAGGGGTCTTTCATGCAATCCAAACATCTATGTGTTTTGATCCACATCTGAACTAAGGCTGAGGTTGGTGCACCATTAAACTGGTTATAGCCCTCCAGTAAAATATTTTTACTGACCGTTCCATGGCGGTGCTTCTTTTGTTGATCATTTATGTTATTTTTGTCTTGTTTTATTATGCTTTCATGCGCGTCT
>OZ026520.1:52052150-52096864 GCA_964019695.1 Loripinus fragilis
ACTAAACCATTTGTAAAAATCGACTTACCACATGAATAATCCATTACAGCGAAACATCAAATCGATAGGCGCACATAAATAGAGCCGTGGCATGAGATTTCCAACAATTTGACATTTTGACAAGTGTAAACTCTGACGAGCCTCTGCAGCCTCCTTTTCAGCTTAGAAACTCTTGATGATGTTCGGTCAGTAGCTTAACAGTAATAGAATACTCAAGCGACTAGCAAAGGCTCTGATCAGACTGCGCGTATGCGCAGGCTAATCTGAGGCTTTGCTGGTCGCACTTACCACATTGTTGGAAATCTCATGCACTGGCTCAAATTTACATTTATTTTGACAATATGGTAAGTCAAATATACCCTGCAGAGCTTGAACTTAATAAAGCTTATGCCCCAGATACTGAGGGCAAGCCTCTTCTCTTGGCTTACTTTGTCCATTTCTTATATTGTTTCTACCAAAATTCACGATAAACGTAAACCCCAGGTCACACATTCACGGACTGGACGCCAGATTAGCCACGGATGTACATTCGTGGCAATCCGTATTGGTCCGTAGCTTTCCGTATTGCATCCCTGATCATACGTAGTAGTACTTAACCATACGTATATAGTGCATCCGTATCAGACAAAAGAAAATTGGCATTTCCAGGGTCATCCGTGAGATTTAATCCGTAGTAGAACCAGCGCGGTGATCCGTGAATGTGTGACCTGGGCATAACGATTTTGATTTTGAAATAGTCAATTCCCCATTTTAGATGGTGATATTCCTGGCTCTTCATACTATGGGGTCTATAACTAATAGTCGGGGAACCAAGGTAGGAAAAATGGAAACCCTTGCACCCGAAAGGTATACAGCTGGATTTGGCATGGTTGCAAAGGTAATTCAATGGTGTATCTGAAACCACTGTATAACAGACTTGATCGGCTTGCATAACGTCAGCGCAGTCAGTTTTCTATGGAAGCCCAGCAAGAACATGTGAAAATATCATTTTTCAAAATGTCATACATTTTTCTACGGCGTTACTTATTAATGCATAAGTAACTAATATTAGTTCATTTATGAAACAGTGGTTACTTAGCCTATAATTGTAATTGGTTTTGAAATGGACTATTCCCAAGAGGGGTGTGATCAAAGTTATTGTTCAATAAATAATGTTTTGATTAAATTTTTCGTTTTTCCAAGGGTAAAGTAAAAACAAACGTAGACTTCTCTTATAAAAAGAGTATTTAAAACGTCTAAAATCGGGTGTCTTTTCAGTGTAAATGTCGGATGTTCAACCCCTGTTATACCCACGGACTGTACCTTTTTTTCACACTCGCCAGCTGGTCTAATGGTCTAACTTAGAATAACTTAGAATTGTTATTAATATTTCTACCAAGAAAATATTTCCAATTATGTGTTATCAGCGGTTTTCTGGGGCGAACTTATTGATAATTCATTACTATAGATACGAAATTCTTAAATAAGTATATTAAATAAGTATTTAAAAGACTATTCTGTAAATCATTGTGACGTCATTCATTCTATATTTAGCAGTGTGCGTTGTTAAATTGTTTCATGGCACGATAAAACAGAAACAAACTTTATATTTTATTAGAAAATAGGAGCAAGAAAAAAGTTAAACAAACAATCAGAGTGGACAACAGGCATACAAGTAGAAAATATGAATAAGCCAAGAAAATAACCTAAGAAATATTAAAGGCAAAACGCGGAAAATAGGTCATTGGAATTGTTTGACCTGAGGTTTGTTTCGATGTTGTGTCAAACGCGGAAGCAATCATCGTCTTTCTTTATTTTGCTACTGGCACGCTAGTAGATTTTTCCTATCATCCGCAAACTCATGGCTGGGGTTGGGTTTCTTTCCATCAAAATGAGGAAAATGCATGGGATATTATTCTTTCGACTTGAGAAGTCATAGTTTTTACTTGCGGCGCTCTCGCCGCAAGCATTTGTTTCGGAATAGTGATACCCTTTACCTGGTTGTCTATTTATATAACATACTGCTAGCATAACGGTCGTGTGTATGGGAACAAAACAATTCATCGACAAGACAACTCACCTAGTATGTCTCATATTATTTGACATATTAACCCCCAAATTGGATTTGTGGATATATGTTGGGGGCATGGAATGTCGCTCACTGTTTTCAGCCACTGTGACCTTGATCTCATGAGTCAGGACTTGAAAAATGCATCCACAGCGGATCGCCTATATAATTTATGGTAGCAGTTGCATATTTGGTATGTAGATACATCTTGGGCCCTGGCGAGTCACCAACTGTTTCCAGGTCACTATGACCTTGACCTCTGGTTTCAGTTCTAGCAAGGGCGAGCCCAGAGCATATCTGTTTAAAATTTGAGGTAGGAATCCCAAATTTGGTATGAGGATATATTTTGGGATCATGGCGTGTAACATACACTTCTGGGTCTCTTTGACATGTAGCTTGTACATAAACATGCATAAAACACTGTAGCTTTAGTTTTATTACTTTATTAATCATGCCACACTCGTCCGAGCATGACCAATCTGGCGCAATTGGAATGATATTGACCCACTTCGAATCGAACTAAAGTTCCCACTAAAGTTCTTACGTAAAAATGTGTGCGCACGTTTACACCCGAACGGCTACAGTTGCAACCTTTTAATTAGTTGTCAAGTAAACAAAGTGAATAGCCCTGTATGCCCTACTTTAATTCTCCATCGTAGACAAAAAGGGTGTGCATAAACTGCACAGCCTACTCTAATTAACAATTACGAATAAGAGGGACCGCAAATAGAACACACCAAGGATTTATTTTGTAAAATAAAACCATTTTGAGGCTATTGATAGATCTTGAACCCATCTTGCTAGATAGGTCTAGAGGAAGGAACCAGACAAGCTACTAGAGTAACGGTGCTCTGACCCACCCTTGATCTTTAGTAGGTTCGTGACGTCACTATAGTTGCGACTATCGATGTTCGAATCGAACTTTAGTTACTATAGTAGGAACTAAAGTTCGATTCGAAGTGGGCCTAATTGCCATCAGTCAACTATATAGAATAGCTACCAGTCTGATAATAAAAGTGGCCATTAATACACGTAAAATATTGAAATAATATTTTTTTCTTTCCCAAATGTTTATGCTCATGGCTAGTGTATAAATGCAATTGTCTTCAGTGGAGATTATCAGAACTTAGCACCAGCCTATCGACTAGCAACAAAGTAGGAATATGTTTTTATGGAAAAAAATGGAATGACTATTTGAAAAGTTGTAGGCCTTTGGAAAACAGCGCCTCAGAGATCGTTATCAGGCTACAGGGACAGTTAAATATCGACGCAGGTCTGGTTAACCAAATATGACGACCCGAAGTTAAGACCGTCTGACGGCAACTTACGTCGAGTGTATCAACGATATTTGCATCGACGATATGAGTTCTTGCTGGCTATCTTCAGTTCCAGACAAATAATAGGGCTTCGAGGATATTTTGTATCCAGATTTTTAACAAAAATATTATAATACAATTAATTTAAATCACGTTTGATTTCTAGGCAAATTTCAAATTGCAACTTTAGAATCTAAGGGTATTGCTATTCGATAGACTTTTGTCCTAAAAGTATCTATTATTTTGGCATGAGTTAAAACATGTTTTGCTGACATGTTGATGTTCATTGTTGCCAAAATTAAAAAAAAATGATACATTAAAAATAAGTTAATTTTATTAATTTCATTTTTTGCTTTTTTAAAGTCCTTCAGTGTATGGCGCTAGGTGCCGCTTTAGATAACTGTTTGTGTTTTTCTTTTGCCAGAAGAGTATCTTCCCGACTGACTCAATAACTATTGTTGATGTTCGTCTATGACGTGGTTATAGTGCAGTGTAAAAAAATAACCAAATTTGGAAGTGAGGTGCACATGCTGTTTTTAGACTAGGCAAGCCCTCCTTTAAAAAGGAAAATTTATTCTTGTTCTTTTTAAAATACTGTATATCAAGGGACGTAATGCAGTCTAACTTTTTCTTTCCCCGCGGACAAGTATTGGTTTTCATAAAAGACTGATGATAACAAGTATTCACAAAAGCTTGCTTCCCCATCACCGTCTGACTAGATGGTTTATTAGCGAAACGTCAAGCATTTAATGACTCATTTCAAAGCCGTTTTAATGTATATCTCATTGCGAAAAAACTTCATTATTATCCTTCATCTATTATTACTCATAAGAACCTTTCAACAACGCCGTTTATAACATGTAACACATGTTATAGTTTTTCTTGTTATAAAAAAAGTCAGGACTGAAAAATATTGAGTTTATATAATAAAACGACATCGGCTTAGACCCCAGAAGCAATGGTGGTGATATAAGAATACTGCTTACTGTTTTTAAAACATTTAGATTAGTGCCTCCCAGTTTTGAAATTAAATTTAAAGATTTCTTTGCTTCAAAAGTCATTAAAACTGCATTTATTGCCCAGAAATGTATTTGATACTTATTCACTTTTATCCTCATGCTGATGTAGTCTGCATTGCATTTTTTTTAACATAAATAAATAACTTTTAAATTGCATGCTTTTAAACACTGCATACAGTTAGATAGATGTTTGGGACAGTTTTAAGCAACTTATTTTTTCTATTGCAAATTAGAAAAAAAGGAGTTGACAAGTAAAAAATATGAAACAACGATAATTTTTTACTTGGTAATTTAGTCCATGTCAGCTGGTTCGTAGTTATTTAACTTGAACAATTTATCAAATTAATGAAAGGAGCTCTAGCGATAAGGCGTATATTTTCCCTAGTTGACTTGATTACAAAACCTAAATTTTCAAATTGCCTGATGTATTTAAAATTGGACTGTTTCAGTAGTAAAATATGCACAGAAAGCATCAAAATAGGTTTCAAAGCGATCCATCATTTACAAAGCCGTGAAAACTTGCGCCTTCTACTCCCACCCCTCATTTTACGTCTTTAGACTGGGTGCCGTTTGGACGAAAGTTTTAGTAAATCCTTTGCAGGTTTTCAAAAAGTAAAAGTGCTAAAATATTAAGGATATAAGTGCCCTTAATTTCCAAAACTTTGCAGTAATCCTTCTGTGCATGCGTACGAAATATACTTAAAATTGTGACGTTTGTAATTGAAAAGATGAAACTGGCGTCTTTCAGTTTGTTTTTAGATGCTTCCCCTCCCCTCCCCTAGACCCAAGATGCCCTTTGGACAATTAAATGTCGCTGTACAAATATATAACATATGTAAATGGCGTCTTAGGTCTAGGGGGGAAAGGGGTTGAATAAGCTAAAGAAGACATTAAATATCTGACAAAAATAAACCACTTTGCAAGATGGTCGTTTTTATTGTACATCAACTGTATAAATAGTTTTACTGTACATAGCGTGGTTCCTATTATTATGATGGGCCTAAAATGATATTTTCATTGTGTAACTTTGGAGTAAAATAACATAATTTAGTATTTTGCAAATATGCATTTTTATCAAACACAAGAATGCATAATTGATAAGTTGACAAACAGAACAAATGCTTCTGCAGAAAATTATATTTTTATACGAGAGAATTTAAACAAACCAGCGCGAGTTTCAAATAGTCTTATACGGCATAGAATTTTACTCTTCAAAATCAAGATTCCAAAATATTAATTTCAAAATATATCTATATGCACGTCATTTGTTCGGCATAAATTCAAACTAACAAATATGTGAACAAAAACATCATTGCACTTTGTATTTTTGAGTTATTTGAGAATTTGTGAAGAAGCCCCATCAAAAGTCACTTTTTAAACTAATTGTTCGAAAATAAGGAAATTTAGTATCAAAATAAAGACTATGATGTGTAGATTTTGAATTTGAAAGAAATTATTTAAAAGTCCGGTTGTGCAAAGTTTTATTTTGTAAAATAGAGATGCAGAAACTTAAAAATTCAGAAAATTGAGAATTAAATATGGCTGCCAAGTAACGCGCTTGAAAAATCTGTTGGTCAACATATAATTTTGGTGTTCTTTGTTAAGCTATCTTGGATTGCGTGGTTAAGCTGCCAAAATCCCTTGGAGCGCCGTCGTAAGTAAATTGTGGCATCCTTGGGACAAAGAGTCTTAACACTTATCACATACCTGGTTGATTAATACTTAATCAGGTTATGTCATGAGTGCGCATGCGCCAATCACTGCTCTGCGGGGTTAAGGCAGTCAATTTTCCCACCACGTGACCAAATCCTGGAATTTGATTGGCTGGGGTTGAAGAAGCACTGCGCACGTGATCTTTGGGGTCTAGCAGTGAAATCACTTCTGATTCTACTGCTAGACAATAAAGACACGCTAATTGTACAAGTTCTTCTTCATCATTTTCCTGGTAAGAAATTTACTTAATTTTTTTTGCAAAATACTTTGTCATTATAGTGGTCCTGCTGTAAACCTTAGTGTTGTATACTAGTTTTTTTTTCCTATGTGCATTCTGCCATTTCTATCTTTAAAACCACACTTTGGATAAAATTCTCAAGATTAAGTTATTTTTGAATTTACTAATTTAGAAATTTTCTAACTATTTATTGGGCCTGAAAGCCTGCCGAGTAATTACTGGTTTTCCGAAGATATTTGAAATACATACAGTTTGGATCCAGATCAGGTCCGAATTTTATTAGAAGTTTTTATCGAATAATTTCATTTCTTTTGACAATTTTCATCTAAGCTTAAATGTGCAGCTTATGATGTAAAAGAGTTTTGTATTGCCAAGCTCAGTGGCACTGGCAGAATCAAGTTAAACTTTCAAGTTTGGAATGCACGCATGAACTTTGGGCTTCGTTTCGTAAACACGAAATGCTTATAGGCGTAATTGTTTTTTGTTTTTTTTTATCAAGTATAGAATGAACAACAAGACCACTAACACATTGTATTCATTTAGTATTATGTTGTGTTCCCCGTAGTTCTAGTTTTCTTGCGTCTTAGAAACAAAGCTCTTTGATTCAACCGAACCACCCACATGATCGACCTCTTTGCGAGGTAAAGAAAATTGCCAACCATGTTCAAGTGCTAATGTTAGTTCTGCTTCACCAAATAGTGCCCAATCACAATGTGCAAATAATAATGAAATTCACTTTAATGTTTCCAGTGCTAGTATCTCAGAGTCTGAGAGATCAGAACTTCTCAACTTCCTTGAGAGAAACAAAGATGTTTTCTCTACGTCTCTCAAGGATCTTGGACGTACGGATCTCTTCCAACATTCAATTGAAACAGATCCCAATGCCCCACCAGTTCACCTACCATTCTATAGGCAGTCTCCAAACATTCGTGCCGAGACTCACAGAATGGTGGATGAAATGCTTGAGGATGGGATCATTGAACCTTCTAGTTCAGTGTGGAACTCCCCGGTGGTAATGATTAAAAAGCGTGACAATACATATAGGTTTGGGTTTGTTTATCGCAAACTTAACAAAATTACACAATCTATTTCACACCCCCTTCCTCGGTTAGAATGTGTCTTTGATACCATAGGCCAAGCAAAGGCGAGAATATTTTCTACCTTAGATTTGGCCTCTGGCTTCTGGCAAATACCGATGGACCCTTCCACACGGCATAAAGCTGCCTTCATCACTCACAATGGAGTGTATGAATGGACTTGAATGCCATTTGGCCTTAAAAATGCGCCAATGACATTTCAGATGGTTATGAGCCAAGTTCTGAGAGAGCTCAATTGGAAACATGTGCTTTGCTATATTGATGACATTTTGGTTTTTAGTAGTAACTTCCAGGAACATTTATGTCACCTCGATATAGTTTTTAGTAAATTGCGTGAAGCAGGGCTGACATTAAAAAGTGAAAAATGTCATTTCGCGGTTGATAAAGTGCTATACTTGGGGCATATCATCACTAACGAAGGTGTACAGGTGGATTCTTCTAAAACTGATGCTGTCTGTACCTTTCCTAGACCCAAAACGCAGCGAGACGTCCATAGTTTCCTCGGCCTTTGTAATTATTATAGGCGTTTCATTCAAAAATTTTCCAAAATTGCAACACCATTAAACCAGCTTTTACAAAAAGATATACAGTTTAATTGGACTGATAACTGTGAATCAGCATTCAATGATCTAAAACAGGCCCTTATAACTGCACCTATGCTGAGATATCCTGATATGAACTCAGCTTTCATTCTGTCCACTGATGCAAGTGGCACTGCAATCGGGTATCTTCTTGGCCAAAAAGGTCCAGATGGTAAAGAAATGGTTTTTGCTTATGGTGGCCGATCACTCAGGCCTGAGGAACGGAAATATACTGTGTCTGAACAGGAATGCCTCGCTGTTGTTGAGGGTATAAAAGCATATAAGGAATACCTGTCACACCAAAAGTTTACTGTCTACACAGACCATCAAGCTTTAAAATGGTTGCATTCAGTTAAAGAAACATCCACTAGACTAGGAGATGGGCAATCCAACTGCAAGAATATCAGTATGATGTAGTTCATAAGCAAGGCAGAGTTCACTTAAATGCAAATGCACTTTCTAGATGTACTTATGACACTTCCGTCATAGAGGTAACGGAGAATAACTCTGTTAATTATGTGACATTAGAACAAAACTCAGATAGTAAACAATATATTAAAGTTGAATTCATATACAAGTCAGAACCCGCAATTTCAGTAGCTGACAAAGATGCTGAGGACCTGGATGAGGTCCCACAAAAGCTAATTAACAAATTTCCGGGTAAAACAGTGTCAGATTTGCAAAAAGAATGCATTGATTTTAGGGACATTTTTAAGTATCTTGAAAACGGCACCCTTCCAGATGACAAAAAGTTAGCAAACAAAGTAATTCTTGAATCAAATCAGTATGCCCTTTTGCATGGTGTCTTGTATCACTTCTACCAGCCTCGGGTCAAAAATATGCAAACTCCCCAAAGGCTTGTTCGTCAGTTAGCCTTACCAGGGCCTTGTCGGGAAGATGTCCTTCTGTCATTTCATGATTCCCATGCGGGTGGTGGTCATTTAGGGGTTCAAAAGACTTTTGCAGCTATACGGGAATGCTACTTTTTCCCAGGCATGTACCAGATCATACATGACTATGTCACAACATGTGACTTATGTCAGCGTATGAAAGTCAAAAGAAAAAGACAGCCCCCTCCCCTGACCCCCATGCCCATTGCCGATGTATTTTCACGATGGCATATGGACATATAAGGTCCTCTCCCAAAAGCTAAGGGCTACCAATATGTACTTTTATTGGTAGATAGTTTCTCTAGGTGGTGCGAAGCATTCCCTTTAGAAACACAAGATGCTAAGACACTGGCATCTGTTTTGTACAATGAGATCATATGCAGATATGGGGCGCCAAGGATCCTTGTGAGTGACGGGGGTCAAAACTTCATGTCCAAACTTGTAAGTGCATTGTGTGAAATGTTGGAGATCACATGACATCACACTAGTAGCTATCACCCTCAGACCAATTCCACCTGTGAAAGGCTAAATAGTACTTTAGCTCAAACCCTGCGTATGTACTGCGAAAAAGACCAATCCAACTGGCCAGACCTTTTACCCAGTGTGATGATGTCGTTCCGGGTTTCGCCTGCCACGGAATCCATTCCCCTGTCCCCTTTCCACATGGTTTTGGAAAGGAAATGACCCTCCCAGTGGACACAGCCCTAGTTCCAAAGAATACAATGACACCAGATGCAAGACAATATTTCGAAGAGCTTTTACAAAGGTTAAAACTTGCTAAAGACATAGCTGTTTCAAATATGCGAAGTGCTCAGGAAAAATCTAAGCAATACTTTGACCAGAAAGCAAAAGAACCCAACTTTGCAGTTCATGACAGGGTACCCTTAGGAGTTTGCCAGGTCCCTACAGGCCTATCACCCAAACTCTTTCAACACCTTGAGGGCCCATACTATATTGTGGAAGTTGGTCCCAATTTCACATACAAGCTACGGCGATGCTCAGATCAGAAGCTTTTGAAATCACCCGTTAATGCAACCAGAATAGTGCATTACAAAGACCCCTACATTGTGAGGGACATTCCAGATAATGACCCAAATCCAGACCCTATCCAGGCTGATGAAGCCCCAGGGGTGGCCGGAGAGATCCCAAACAACCCCAATCCAGACCTCTTTAATGATGATGTCCAGCCAGAGGCACGACCCGCCCAGTCCAGTAAGCCAAACCAGTCCGGTCATAAGAAGTCCAGTACTGAGAACAAGCAAACCGCAAATGATAAGAGCAATTCTCAACCTTTAAAGCAGTCAGAAAACATTTACTTTGAGGTTGAGAAGCTCTTGAAAATGCGATATGTCGGTAGACAGAAACAATACTTGGTCAAATGGAAGGGTGACTATCCGAATTCCTGGGAGCCAGAAAATAACATTACGGACAGACCAAAACGTGAATATCACATTCAGAGAGCCAAGCGTGGTCGTAAGCGCAGGAAGCGCAAGTCTCAATTTCATAGGTATTAAATCATGCTAGCAAGTACATTGTAATGAGTATCATGCATCATTTTGAAGTGTTAACACATATTTTGTAGGCAATAATCTTTTAAAGATCTTGGGGGTGAATTGTTTGCGGCTTGAATTGCTCAATTGCCAGTTGATCTTTCCACTTTTGACCAGAGTTATAAAAATTTAGTCTGAATTGCAAAAACTTTTTCTTATGTAGTTGGCCAAACCTAACAAAATAAGACTGGAAATTCCCAGGAGATCCAACTTTCCACAACTCGGCAATTGTCATAGGGACAATAATACATGCTTATTGATCAGTCAATTGTTGTCCCAAATTAATTTGTTAAGGGCGGATACGGCATTACGATTAAACAATACAATTAACACTGTCCACCATCTGGTCCCTAAGGCACAAATTCAGAAATCCAGGAAAACGTGTTCTTTCTTGCCATTTATTGGCCAGGTTTCAAAAACCCTATTTGGTACCGCAACTGAGGACGATTTTAATGTCCTAGCAAAACACATTAATGTTCTGTCCACAAAGACCTGGAAACTTTGAATTGGCACTCTCTCAGCACAGCTCGCATTTCAGCTCATTTATTCGAACAGCTAATAAGCGAATGGACAACCTTATTAAGGGAATTGAAGATAATGAAATGGCCATAAAATATGTGCAAACTCAAATTCAGACTGTTGCAAGTAATATTCAAGACACTTTTACACACATGCAAAATCTACTGATAAGCCAGCTCGAGCATTCAAATCATCTGAACCATGAGCTTGAAGAATTTAAACTGGGCATAATTGATCTAGTCAAGGGGAAATTATCTCCTCTCCTTGTTAAGCCTGAATCCATACAGGCAACTTTACATGATATCCAGATATTGCTTCAGAAAAAGTATCCTGGTTTTGGCCTAGCATATCAGAATATTCAAGATATTTATTCATTGGAAACTTTTTATTTACTAGAAACCATAGCAATATTTATATAACAATTAAGCTCCCATTAACATTTCGACCAAAGCCATTTCAGCTTTATAAGCTTACCGCAGTCCCTGTCCCTGTAAATGAGTCTTCAATGCATGCCACAACCTTGCTTGACCTGCCGACATATTTGCTTATGTCGAACGATAATGAATTTTACACTTCCCTAACTGAACTTGAAATTTCTATGTGCTATGGTAAGCCTCAGATGTATTGTCCATTTAATATTGCACTCAGACTGGTTACTTCGCACTCATGTGAGCTGGGCTTATTCAGTAACAATAAACACATGGTACACATATTCTGCAATTTCAGATTTTTGGAAAATAACTTGCAACCAAAAATTGTTGAATTAAATCCAACTACTATTTTGGTACACAAAACACCTCTTTTGTCATTAGAATGTGGTCAGTCGCATAAAATGGTTTCAGGTTGTGATTTTTGTCTAATGCAAATTCCATGTATGTGTTCCATCACAACGACTCATTTTTACTTAAAACCGCGGCTTATTTCATGTCCGAATCAATCTAGGAACATCACAAAATTGCACCCAATAAATCTTGCACTGCTTCAAGAATTTTTCGATTATTCTAAAATTGAACATATTTACGCGGATACAACATTCATAAAGCCATTAAATGTATCAACACCGGCATTCAAAATATATAATCATGAAATTAATCAGGTTTTGGCCGATGACACTAAGACTCATTTAAATCTTCGTAAAATGGCCGCAAAAGCTAAAAATGATGAAATCATTTTTAAATCTTTGTCGGAACTGATGCTTGATGGACAAATTACAATAAACTCCGACTGGCCAGATTTTAATGCCATATTAATATTTATAGCTGGTGGTCTTGCAGTGGGTGCCCTAGTCGCTATTGTATGGATGTTTTTCAAGATTAGAGCTCTCTCTGGTGCAATTCTTCTATTGCAACAGGGGAAATCTGTAGCGGCTTTTTCAACGCAGTTACCTTCATTTATTTATGGGTCAGTAGACAAAAGCACTAGTGATGAAAGTTATTTGAATTTTGATATTACTATTCAATGGGATCATGCACTATTTATTCTCAACATCTTCACTTTAGTCATTTCATTTATAATCCTTTTTAGAGTGTACCGAATTTGTCATTCGCATATTCCATGGCTGTGTGTCGAAATAATGACAAATAAGGAATGTTTGTTGGTACCAGTTATGCGCTTACCTTTGTGCCCGACACAATGTCATGTTCAGGTACCAAAAGCTATTACAAACCTAAATTGTTATGGTAATTGGTTTTCACCAATTTTTAAAGTTCATTGGCCTGATTTTTGTATTTTTAATAATGTAACAGGACAAAGAATGTTGGTACCTGAAACGGTTAAGCTATCAATCTTTCAATATTTTCAGCTTCAAAGATTGATAGGCAAGAGCTTTTTCGTCCATATTTATATTTCACATAATGGTCTATTACAATATATAGACCCTAACAAAGGGGCAAAGATGCTGGACAGTTGTTTCCATTGAAAAAAAAATTACAAACATAATTGTGTACAATGCTTTCATGTTTAATATTGTAAACAGTCAAACCTGTCTTATAAGGCATGTCTCTTTAGAATTTGTCGGACTTAGAAGGCCAACCATTTATAATGGCATTTTCATAAAACATTCGGCCTTAAAAAGCAATCGCTTAATTCCGACAATATTTTTTTAGCCTCAAACAATAAATTTCAGCCTAGACCAGGTTTGACTGTAAGTGCCAGTTGTAGTATTATTTTTAGTATTTTCACCATCACAAAAGGCTTGTGCCTTGTTTATATGGTCATAACTCATCATTGTTTTATTCAATTTGTAATTCTTGTCATTTTTCCATTACATGTAACCATAGATGAATGTATATGTGTGTGTTAGGAACAGATATTTTCATTTTCTAACTTTGGAGTCCAAAGTTTTCGTGCAATGGGGGTATTATTATGATGGGCCTAAAATGATATTTTCATTGTGTAACTTTGGAGTAAATTACATTATTTAGTATTTTGCAAATATGTATTTTTATCAAACACAAGAATGCATAATTGATAAGTTGACAAACAGAATAAATGCTTCTGCAGAAAATAATATTTTTATACGATTGAATTTAATCAAACCAGCGCGAGTTTCAAATAGTCTTATATGGCATAGAATTTTACTCTTCAAAATCAAGATTCTAAAATATTAATTTCAAAATATATCTATATGCACATCATTTTGTTCGGCATAAATTCAAACTAACAAATATGTGAACAAAAACATCATTGCACTTTGTATTTTTGAGTTATTTGAGAATTTGTGAAGAAGCCCCATCAAAAGTCACTTTTTAAACTAATTGTTCGAAAGTAAGGAAATTTAGTATCAAAATAAAGACTATGATGTGTAGATTTTGAATTTGAAAGAAATTATTTAAAAGTCCGGTTGTGCAAAGTTTTATTTTGTAAAATAGAGATGCAGAAACTTAAAAATTCAGAAAATTGAGAATTAAATATGGCTGCCAAGTAACGCGCTTGAAAAATCTGTTGGTCAACCTTTAATTTTGGTGTTCTTTGTTAAGCTATCTTGGATTGCGTGGTTAAGCTTCCAAAATCCCTTGGAGCGCCGTCGTAAGTAAATTGTGGCATCCTTGGGACAAAGAGTCTTAACACTTATCACATACCTGGTTGATAAATACTTAATCAGGTTATGTCATGAGTGCGCATGCGCCGATCACTGCTCCGCGGGGTTAAGGCAGTCTATTTTCCCACCACGTGACCAAATCCTGGAATTTGATTGGCTGGGGTTGAAGAAGGACTGCGCACGTGATCTTTGGGGTCTAGCAGTGAAATCACTTCTGATTCTACTGCTAGACAATAAAGACACGCTATTTGTACAAGTTCTTCTTCATCATTTCCAGGTTATCATGTAGAGGTCAAAGACTCCACAGCCAGGCTTGGCCTGGGCATTGTGCCCAGGTCAAACCAACCGAGCCCGGTCCATGTAAATAGAGATGTAAAGAAACCTGCAAAAGTGTTATGAGATTGAACAAGCAACAAAGCCCCCAATATGCTTCTGTTACATGGAGGACAATAAATTTGTCTATAAAGCCGGTTTCACGGCCACTATGAATTTCCTCTAAACTTTGTGAAATATAAATAGTATATCTTAGCTGTTATATCATGGAATGTTGGATAAATAAATGAAGTTTTCTGAGTTGTATATTCGGGTATTTCCACCCCAAAAAGGGAAACGTTATGTAAACGACTATATTTCTATAAACATATGTAGCTGGGAATCAGCAGTTTCATGGTAATTTAAAGGATAACATATTTAAAAACTGAAACTTCTGATATTTTAAAATATTCATAAATGATAAGTATATACTCACTTAAAAGTAATACCAAAATTTTAGTATTTTTTCTTCTCCAACTTTGTAAAAACCACAGCATCTTTTCATGCTTATAGTGGTTCAATTGATATTTAGAGGTTACATAGTATATAAATGGTTATTATAAAATTATGAAGAATTGTTTCCATGGTGATTATTTAAGAGTTATCTGCGCACAAAACAAAGGAATTCTTATTATTTTTCAAAATTTTAGAGGGGGTTTACATGCATTAGGGATTTTAGATACAGCATTGCTTCTAGGTTACACAATGATTGCTCATAGTGTGTAGAAAGAAACAAAGGTTTCACATCGCTGATATGATCTGGTAGCAAAAGGTCAAGGTCACTAATACTTAACACTTGACTACAGCTCAAAACGCGAACACCTCTTTCATTTTTTACCTTGCATATTCATATTTGCAACAATAATTGCATATCCTGTGAAGATTACAACAAAACTCTCAGAATATGGATTTGACCTTGAAATCAAGGGTCAAAGTCAAAAATATTCTTAAAATCTGTCACACTGCTCATAATACAAACTCCTCTTTCATGCATTGATGAGGTGTGTTTATGTTTAGCACAATAATTGCTTATAATATGTTGATTAAAATGAAAGTTTAAGATAGTTGATATGACCTAGTGATCAAAGGTCAAGGCCACACATACTTAAAACCTGTCAATTGCTCTAAATGCAATATTTTGACCTTGACCTTTGAATAATATGTCAAAGCAGCGACCTGAAACCATTGATGATATATACACATTAAGGCAATTAGTGTGCAAAATATATATTATCTTCATCGAACCTAGTAAAGGGTATTCACTTTACAGGCCATAGAACCAGAATTTAAATATTTTTTTTTTAATATTTTTTAGTTTTAAATATTTAACATTTGACTGTAACACAGAGAGTTTCTTGTCATCTACATACCTCAGACAAACACTGTTGCAAATATGAATATCCTCCATCGAAAAAGTAAGTGGAGTGGCACTAGAAGACAAACAACCTGATAATATATTAGGTCATTTACATTGATAGAACCTCTATCAAAGAATACAGAAGTTCATGTTGCGAGCCGTAGGACCGACTCTAAATACCTTGACCTTTGATCCAGAGGTCATATTGGTTCTCTGAAGCCTTCATTTAAATGTACCCACCTTAAGAAATCATTTCGCTATATATGGACATACGCTAACAAAAAAAAAAAAAAAGAAAAAGAAAAAGGAATTAACGTCATCCTTTGTAAGATATATATGACCTAGATCTTTTACTCCAAGGTCATAGCAGTAATCTGAAACTTTCATCGTAATCACCACACACTATGCGAGTGCAGTACCCAGCGGTAGAGTGCTTGAGTCGAGATAGAGGGGTTGCGGGTTTGAGCATCACAGATGGAACTGCATATTGTCCGAGAGCAAAGTAAAGAAGTAGGCAAAGGTCAGGAATCGATACAATCAAGTACCACACATGACCCAGGACACGGAATGGTATGGGAAGGTGACAAAACACAAGAAAACATCATATACAAGGGGGCAAAGGGGTCAGCCCTTTCCCAACAGGTAACCACAAGGCTGCAAGAAATAGACATGACAGGCAAGACACATTAAATCTTGCTTAGTGCCAGTTCAAGCCAAGGAAGAGCCATCCTGACATGACTTGACTAAAACAAAATATTGACTGGGATGAAAAAGGATCAAATCAAACAAACAACACACCATAGGAAATCATTCTGCCAAATATGAACACTCTCGCCCAAGAAATGGCAGATGAGCTAACTGTATGAGCTGTATTTAGGTTTTATGCAAGTGCGACCTTGACGTTGACTTGAAGGTCACATCAGCGATATGAAACCTTGGCTTTAAACTACCCTTCATAAGCAATCATTGTGCTAAATATGAAGGCACTCCATCAATGCATGAATGAGGAGTTTGGGTTATGAGCCGTAAGACAGATTTTAAGGAGCAGTGTAGACCAGCATTCGTATCTCGTTAATAACTATTGCTTTCTTTATGTGTCTTTGTACTTGTATTAGACTTAGTTATTTCTCAAATGCAACAGCTGGATATTGCTATAAATAACCGATATGAATGCTGCCTTTCAATGTATGGTATAAACTTCAAACTCAATTATGAATAGCCTAAGAACAGTCAAAATTTTACTTTCTCCTCTTCGGTTACATTCTGCTTCTTCCATACAGTTTCCCCAGTCCACCAATAGATATAATATTATGTTACCATCTGTTTACGTTTCACCTCTGAAACTTCATTCGACCACTAAAATTAATTTACATGGAGTTTCTGACTCTGCCCTTTTTAGAAACCACTTAATAATTCCTCTTAAGTCACCTGTACTTATGAACTCTAGGAGTAAGTATAGAAGAAGTTTAGTGTATCCCTCTATTTCTAAGTGCAATGCCAAGCGGTGTAGCTGTTGCAAACATTTATGTTAAATCTAACGTTAAACGGTAGACAATTTTCTGTAATTACTAATTCTGATCTTGATTGAAGATCAACTGATGTTATTTATGTTTTATCTTGAGAAAAGAAAGATTGGGGCATGCAATACGTTGGCCAAACTTGTAGATTTCTAAAAACTAGATTTTCTAAGCACTATCGTCGAACAAAAACGCCTCGCAAAATTGATAATTTTCTTTATAGGCATTTCAAACAAACGAATCACTCTACTAGCAGTATTTCTATTCAGCCTGTTGAAAAGATTACATATGGTGATAATTCCACTAAAATATATAGAAATATTCTTATGCATGAATTAGAAGTAAAGTGGATAAAATTATTACAATCACCACATCCACTTGGTTTTACTGATAATATTTACCATGAGGGTAACATTTCTAGATTACCTGATTTTGATGTTTTTTTCTTTTAGATATATGTAAACGCAATAACCGATCTCATGGTTAACGCAAAAATGGAAATTTAAAATGCATAAATAAACATGCTTCAACTCTTTCAGAATTAAGCATCATCTTAAAACATTCTGACCGACATATGGCCCTTTCACGTTTAATAACTCTTTCTATACTTTCACTTCGTAATTTGGATATAGAGGCTAAAAATTCTATGATAGAGCTCATCGACTTTATGATGCAGCAATTCTTACCAGGTGTTACACTCAACATGCTCTTCGACCATATATAGACTCCAAAATTAATCATATTAGGCATTTCATCAAAATTCAATTTGTCAACAAGGGGAGTGAATTCATTAACTTACCAGTATATTTAAAGATAAATCTGTTATCTCTTCTATTCCTACTTATTTTGAAAATAAGGAATCCCCTATCATTTGTTATAAGTATAGTATAATAAACCTATTCGTAGCACTGTTTTTAACTATAACAAATTAGTAACAGAACTTGATATCGAAAATTCTATTCCTGACTCTTGAAATTGTAAAGACTCTAAGTATTGCTATCAACACGCTGATCATAAAGTCACAGGGGATTCAAAAATCATAACTGATTCAAGAATTCGGTCTATTATATGTAAGGGACCTAAATATAGGTTTCCTGTGCCAATAGACTTCAAATCATGTTGTGAGGAAATTGCAAGAGCCTTACAAGAATTTTGTAATCGCTTGTGTAAACGAGAGCATGTTGAGTCTAATGCCTTAAATAGTTGGAAACTTAATATTTTTAAAATTATTGATGGTAGAATTCCATTTTATTGCAACAATTTAGATCTTCTACCACCTAAACCTAAATTCACTTTTAGACACTTGAAGAAAGGGATCCAGGAATTCCATAGGAGGTTTGTTTTGGCCCCCGCAGATAAGGCTGCTAACAATGCTGTGGTCCTTTGAAAAAGATACTATACTAACACCCTAAAACAAGAACTTAGCACTGCAAAAACATATGAGCATAACAGGCTTGATGAGACGTCTATTGTTGATAGGCATCGATGCCATATGGCAGCTAAGTTTGCGTTGTTTGTTGATGAGGACCATAGCAAGCTTCCTACGTTATACTGGTTACCTAAACTTCATAAACGGCCCTATAAATCGCATTTTATTGCTAATTCTAGTGCATGTACAACTACTGAGTTGTCTTTTCTTTTGAATTCTTGCCTCACTGCGATTAAAAACCATGTCATTAAATATTGCACAACAGTTTATGAAAGAAATGGTAAAAAATTAATTTGGTCTATCAAAAATTTAGGTGAAATTCTTAATAAATTGAAGTCTAGTGGTTTTCTAGTATCTGGTTTGTTTACATATGATTTCTCTACTCTTTATACTACATTGCCTCATAATGTAATCAAAGAAAAACTAACAGAATTAATTGAACAAACATTTAACAGAGAGGGCTCACTTTATTTGGCTTGCAATGATAAAAATGCCTTTTTTACTTCTGAACAACCTAAACGATATAAATTGTGGTCATGTCAGAAAATGTGTGATGCGCTCCATTGTCTTTTGGACAATATATTTATAAGATTTGGCTCGAAATAATATATAGACAAATTGTAGGTATTCCAATGGGTACTAATTGTGCTCCTCTTGTTGCAGATTTGTTTTTGTTTTGTTATGAGAGAGACTTTATATTGTCTCTGTCAGACAATAAACAAACTGATATTATTGAAGCTTTTAACTCAACTTCCAGATATTTGGATGACTTACTTAATATTGATAATCCTTATTTTGAACAAATGGTGGGTCAGATATATCCCACTGAACTTCAGTTAAATAAGGCGAATTCTTCTGATGCTGAAGCTCCATTTTTCGACTTGAACTTGTCAATAACAAATGGCACCCAGTATGAAGACGTAAAATGAGGGTTGGTAGTAGAAAGTGCACGTTTTTACGGTATTGTAAAAGGTGAATCGCTTTGAAACGTATTTTGTTGCTTACTATGCATATTTTACTTCAGAACTAGACCCACTTTAAAAGCATTAGGACAATTTGAAAATTTGATGTTTGTAATCATGTCAACTAGGTAAAATATACGCCTCATCGCTAGAACTTCTTTCTCATTATAAAAAGATTAGTTATAACACAAATGCAACAGACTAATGACCCAACAGACCCAATCGCGGTTGGCCGCTCTACTTTCCTCTTTGATTACACGTCGGAGGGTCGTACCTCAGACTCTTTAACGGCTCCGGCTTTAAAAACTTATCTTTATATGAGAGGGCTAGGGCCTGATGTTGTGTCTGTGGTCGTGCCAATCGGTGTTTATCTATTGGATTTCTTTTACTCTTTAATTGCACGTCGACGGGTCGGACCTTGGACTCTTTGACGGTTCTGACTTAAAAGCTTATCTATAGATGAGAGGGTTAGGGTCTGATGTTGTGTCTGTGGTCGGGCACACCAGTGTTAAATTGTTGGATTTCATTTACTCCGGTATTCAGCTTATGTACTGTTGAGGCTTATCTTTGTTTTATCTCTTTTTTTTATCTTGAGTTGTATGTACAGGGAGATGACACATAGATAAGTTAGGGATTTAAATGTGAACCAAACATCAATTTCTCTTGATCCACGTCGAAAATAAGGGTGAGGTTGGTACTGTCAAACATGTCTAATCCCTCCAGTAATTTTCTTACTGACCGTTCCAAGGCGGTGCTTCTTTTGTGGATGCTTTTTATTATTTGTGTTTTTTGTTTTTCTGTCATACTGTCTTGTCTATTCCTTGTAGCCTTGTGGTCACCTGCTTGGAAAGGTCTGATCTCTTGGCTATGTTGTACTTGTATGTGATATTTTCTTGTGTTTTGCCACTTTCCAATATGGTGTCCTGGGTAAGGTGTGGTATCTGATTGTTTCGATTCCTGTTCTTGTCTTCTCCCTTACTTTGGTATCGGATGACCCATTTTTGTTGGAGGGGTGGGGGTGGTGTGGCACAACACTCGTTTTTGAAATATTGTTGACTGGCAACTATATGCAGTGGTGTTCGAATTAAACCTGATATGTTGGTGCTTCACGAGACAAGACTGATCAGTGCCTTTGTTATATAAATTTTAGAAAGTATAAACTATACTTGTTTTATGCGCAGAATTATGACATTTCTCCAATTCTGTAGCAACGACACTTGTCTTTTTGACCACAGTAGAGATAAAATCTAATAAGCAATGAATTCAATTTTCGGAATGTTCATGGAATCATGAATACTTCGGGTCTCTTGTAAAGTAAGTGAAGCCCGAAGGGAGGACTTCACTTACTTTGCAAGAAACCCGAACATTCGAACTCCATGAACTTTCCAAAAATTGAATTTATTGCTTATATTTACATTTTATTATAAATATCTAAAATATGAAAATCATTTTTAATTTAGGAAATAAAACAGATTTTTATTTAAAATATTATCGTATTAACGGTTTAGACGGAGTGTAAAATGAAAAAGCGGAACAGCCAGCAAGTTGAACACGGACAGCCAATGGAGCAAACACGAGGCTTGTTTGCACGTGCGACTCAGGTGGAGTTCGCGCGTTAACCATAGAGACTATAGTTGCTCTTCCGACTGTCAGCGTTCCTCCCCAGTAAAACAGTCAACCAATCACAGCCATCGATACAAAACATACAGGTTTCCGGCAATCCCAAGATTACATTGAAGGACGAGAACCAATCAACTATGGTCCGACCACAGATTTGGTCTGGTTTCTCTAGTGAAACCAGACATGCGCAGTGCATAAAACCAGAGAGAGTTTTATCGCTCTATGGTCCGACTATAGAGACTGGACTATAGTCTGGTTAACGCACGAACTCCGCCTCAGGCTCACTGTCAATCACAACAACAGTGGCCCACTTCGAATCGAAATAAAGTCCCTACTATAGTTCTTACGTAATAGTTGCGCGCGCACGTTTAGACCCAAACGGTTGTAGTTGGAACTTTAGATGGTTGCCAAGTAAACAAAGTGAATTAGCCTTGCATGCCCCCTTTCAATTTTTCATTGCAGACAAAAATGATGTTCCTATACTGCACAGCCAACTCTAATTAACAGAACCGCAAATAGAACACAGCGAGAATTTGTTTTCTAAAACAAATTATTTTGAGGCTTCTGACAGATCTTGAGGGCTAGAGGAGGGAACAAGAAAATCTACTAGAGTAACGGTGACATCATTTTCGTCTGCAGTGAAGAATTGAAAGGGGGCATGCAAGGCTATTCACTTTGTTTACTTGGTAACCAACTAAAGTTCCAACTGCAGCCGTTCGGATGTAAAGGTGCGCGCGCAACTACTACGTAAGAACGTTAGTAGGAACTTTATTTCGATTCGAAGTGGGCCTTGGACGTTCGAAGCGCATTGCAAGGGCAAGTGAGCTTGGCAGCTGCCAATCAAATCTGTGTAATTCATGAGGCTATGAACGGTTGCGAAAATCTAAAAATTCGTATAAGGATTGCTACGAAAATGTAAATATATACTAATGAATTCTCATCTTGTGTGATACAATGAACCTGCGAAGATGCATTGTATTTATCAAGGGGTCACAGATAGCATGGGCGGATCCATTTTTTTTTTTTGGGGGGGGGGCGGGCAGAGGGTCCGGACCCCCATGAAGAATCACAAAAATATAGGGTTTCTTAGCAACACAGGTCCGGATACCATGAAAAATCACAAAGTTGCCAAACCAACATTCAATGTTGGGCCATCATCGGCACACCAGTGAAACGCCATTTAAATGGCGTTTCGCTGACGGGCGAATGATGGCCCACTTATGGTGGTATTTGAATCCTCAGTCCCCTCATCATCAACTAAAAAACAAAACAACAAAAAAAAAAAAAAAAAAAAAACGTTGCCAAAGTTGTACCCCTGGCAAAACTTTATGGATCCACGCATGTACAGAATTTCCAAATGATGATACAGTTCAGTCCCTGATGGTTGTTTTTTTCAATGAACAGTGCAAACCCTGATGAAATGCCGTGTTATGCTGTATTTTATCTGCTGTATTTTATCTGGCTCTTCACTCTTTGCTAAAGTATGCATTTAGGGGTTTTCAATATGCAAAGGTTTAAAAGCTAAAATATCAACATCAAAAACTTTAATATTCGAGCTAGTCCCTGACGCTGTGGATCCTTATTCCCTTCCTCATCGTCTAAAAAAAAAAGAAAAAAAAAACGTTGTCAAAGTTGGACCCCCAACATCATACAACTTTTTCACGCTCAACTCAACGGAGCATGGAATTTATCCTGCTAATAAATGCTACATTAGTTGGAATTTTAACATTTTCAGCATAATAGAAACAACATCTGATAGTTTTAAAGCAAGAAAATCATTATTTTTCAGCATTTTACATTTTATGAGCAAATTAAATTTCAGGCTCAGTTGAGTTGAGCATGAAGAAAGTTAATATCTTGGGACCTGGCTGGTTTGAGTCATACCTAGCCTCTAATCCCGAATGGTGGAGTCAAAGGGGGGAGGGGTAATCTCATTTGTTCTTGCTACGTTGACTTGGACCCAGCATCTACTGTTTACCCTCCAAAAATTTCTGGAATATCAGACACTCCAAAAAAAAATATTTGAAATTTTAGCAACCTCAAAATATATTCTCATTCTGTACCTTGACTTTAGAAAAAGCCTCTAATATGCATAGAACTGACCACAAAAAATCAGTTTTGCGATGACACCCAAACTATCAACAATATCTTCATACCCCAAAACATATTCATTTTTCTAACCCCAAAAAGTATTGAAATTACAAATTTTGAACCCCAAAATATGGGCCAACCTATGAATACATGAAAAAGTCAGAGTACCCTCCCCCCCTCACTCCCCTGGGTGGAGTGCAATGTTTCAGTTGCAGAGCGTTGATTGGCGATTGAAGGTTTGCGAGTTCAAGCCTCACCGCTGGCGGAGTCACTGTGTTATGTCCCTGACCAGGACATTTTATCTGCTGCTTAGTAATGGTTCAACCTAGGAGGACCCATCCTGACGTGACTGAATTGTTGACTGGGACGTACATAATACAACCAACCAAACAAACAAACAAACAAACAAATAACCCTGAAGGTATTTCTTGGGAAAATATAAAATATTAAAAAAAAAATGTTCGATAAGAAAAAGGAAAAAGAGTTAAAAGGTATGTGGTTTAACAACAATAGAATCTAGGGCGAATATTTTGTACCAGTAAAATGCATTAAAGCCCAGTGACAGTAGAGCAAACAATTGGCAAAAAGTTTAGTAATAAAGGTGGAACCTCCTCCCCACCTATGATATAGGAAACGATTGTATGAATGATTTCAAGATGTTGAAGTTTCTTCGGATCGCCGGAGTTACTTTTTCAAAGAGGGGCAGTGGTGGTAAAAAATGGTGAAAACTTCAATTTTAGAAACAAAATGCGAATTTTTGAAATCCATTAGGCACACATTTCTTTGTGTAAGTAACGTAAGCACCACATAATCTTGTGGAGCTGGACTGCCCTGTTGTACTGTCTACCTTCAAGTACAGCTTCTATTGACTGCAATAACTGCAGACTCAACTGCAACGTCATCCAACTCAGCGTCTTAAAATCCCTTTCCAATTGTTCCAAGAAAAAACATATTGTGTGAAATGCACATATCTACACAATTATTGTTTTTCTACATCTTACCATAGTGACTTCGCACAATGAGCCTTGTTAGACTCCCACAATGGATGTAACAATAAACAAAAAGTCAACAACAACAGAACCACCGCCTTAGAACGGACAGCAGCCTAAGCCACTGGGGGAATATATATTGGAATCATCTGGCTTCAGACTGTTCTCTATAGCTGAGCAGACCTGTTCATGTCTAACCTCTTCCAAAAAAAAATCATGTCTGACACAGAGAATATGGGTTTCAGTCATTGCATATTTTCCTGGCTGAGACGACGTGCAATGAACTAAATTTAAAACTAATTCTTATATGCCTTACCAAAAATGAACTTTTCAGAAGCAGTTCAGAAAGATTTTCTGCTGAATACATTTAGGTGACAATTAGAATATATGAAAACCTCGGCTATTGTTTACATTTAAACGTTTTGATGGATCTGCAGTCGAATTTGAAGTTTATTTGAAGTTTTATTTGTCAACTTAACAATAAGGTATTATGTTATTGGCCCTATAACTCACAACTTATGGTGGTTACTTTTGTTTTTCATATTGCAATGCATATTTCTTATTACCTTTGACAGTTCGAATGTGTTTTGAAGAATGAAAAAAGCCAAGGTTTACTTCAATAGCAACAAACATAGATGGGTTATCACATAGTCTCAAGAAAATCTAAAACTGCAACGTAGGTAACGAGCTTGTTGTCAATACGATCGCCAAATGTATTGTAAAGTAAAGCAAAGAGTCTAAACAATTAGAAAATGCAGAGTTATTCTTACCAAACCAAGCTTATCTATTCTATTTAATATATTGTCTTCTAAATTTAAGGGGTAACGTAATAGTATACATGCTGTTTTTACCCATAAAGTACATGTCTCCCTTTTATACAAGTCTACACACATAGCCCTACATGAAAATTATAAAGGGAATTATTCAGGTCAGTTGGTACCGACATCCAATTTTTTTGCATTGGCTCACCGCCTAAATATGCAATTTTGATTTCACGAAATTTTGTTTGAAAAAGGAATTTAATCTAAATTGGCTAGGCGAGAAGTGAAAGCTTCATGTTAAGTATCCATGGGCGTAGTTTCCATATATGCAAAGACGCATTCGAGTACAAATTTGAACAGAAAATATGGAATTATTATATCCCAGTTCTGAAGATTTCTTTATGATGCGCATACAAATTGTGTGTAGAAAAGGCGATTTCTTATGTGTCTAATGTCTAATTCCAATGTTGGTTTAGGGGTTATATAATATATGATGACATTATCTGCTAAGGGTTTTAGCAACCATTAACGAAGTGAAAGAGGTCCTGATTCATATAAGATTTTATCTTGTCCACCGTTACCAAGAATGTACTTAACATGGCGAATAGCGCAGACCCTGATGAGACGCCGCGTTTTGCGGCGTCTCATCTGGGTCTACGCTATTTGTAAGTGCTCCCCTTTTGGAATGCTTTGCATTAACGACGTCCCAACAATTGCTTTCATTTAATCTAAGGCAAGTTACGCCCCGGTAGAGTAGAGGAATGCTTTCTTAAAATAAATCGGCAATCACAACAAAAGTCGTCTGCTTTCGTCGTCTGGTGAAATGTTTTAAAAACTCTTCGACAAACCGTGTAGACCAAGATCAGACTGGGTAGATCAAGACCAGACTGTCTGACCTGTGTCCACACGGTTTGCCTCTATACTTACATTAGTCAATAATGTTATAAAATATATGCTGCAGACGACTTTAGCAGACGACTTTCAGATGCAGTTTTTGTATTGGTCCCTTTTTTAAAAGGATCAATACTAAGCACAGAATGGTGATTACAGCCACAATTAACATTATGCTACTGTCACAACTATACTCCTCAAAATAATTAAAGGACCAAGATTTTAGAATGCGAGTATAATTAGCTCAAACTTGTAAATTCTGTAAAACTTGGCCAGAAGCTTTCTATTCTTTATGCCCATAAGTAAAGAATCATTATTATTGATTTCCGTTCCTAATTCTGCCATAACTGTGTCTCAAATGCACATACCCTCAAAAACACACTTTAAAAAGGCAGTGGGTGGGGTAAAGAAATTCTTTTGTGGTCAATCGAGTAGAATGAAAGTGACATTAAATTAAACGTTGTTTTCAACAGTTCAGCTTACATGCAAAAAAAATCTTCAAACAGTTTCAATATACTGGGAAGCAAGCATTTTCATCTCTGACAATGGAGTTGTGACATTGTTTTGTTTTCTGAAAACAATCTGTGTACTTGGCCATTAAGAATCAGATTTTCAATTGTAATTCTTTGCCTTTGAGTGTTAGAAAGATGTCCCAGCGAATTGTTTAAAGAGTGACACAGACAAACGCCAAAAACAGTTGTCTGAACCCATAGACTGGCCATTACGCCACCGCAAAAAGTGACAATTTTCTCTCACAGGAAGAGGTGAATTGTATCGACGGGATTAAAACACTATACAACAATGTGAAAACAGAGATTTCAGCATATAAAAGCATTTTTCATTCATTTCATGCAGTTCTGTGGTCCATGGATCGCACACAAAAAATGACATTCCAATGCATTTAGGTCTAGTTTCAAAATGACAAAAAAATCCTTGGTAGTACCATTTTCTACCATTTTCTTTTTGCCGTTTCACTTGGCAATTGGGCGCCAAAGATGTCCGAACAATTTAGGCTAGATCGTAAAATGGTTTTCAAAATACAGTCTTCACAAAAAGCATCAATGTTATAATTGATAGCATTGGTCCTTCAATTATTTTGAGGAGTATATAATTCGAATCATATTCAGTCTAGGTTTGGAAGGGAAAGTTTCAATTGTAAAACAGTGGATTTCTGTTATACAAATGTTTCCTTACTTGGTAAGTAATAGGTAAAGTCCTACCAGCCAAGAGTGACAGTGACGTCATGTTTTGTTTACAAATTTATGAGGGACTTATAATCTATAGATCGCTTGTGTATTAATCCTGGATTAATACACAAGTGATCTATAGATTCGCCTTCGATCAAGTGGAGTGTACATACTATTTTGTTTTACTTTGCAGCTGTAAACACAATAATACGCCACTGTCACTCTTGGTTGGCACGACAGTAGGATGTGTAATGGCACTGTTCAAAATGATTATAAGAGTGTTTTCAGAAGAAAAGAAAAGCGAATCAGGGTTGTTGGATGGTATTTTTATGTTAAATTTTAATTGAACAACCTGTAAAGAAATAGTTGAGATATATGTACATATGTCCCTCAAAAAGGACGCTTTAACATTTTACTTTTAACATTTTACTTTAATCAAATATAAATATTTCCTAATGTACTGATTTAATTTGCACACAGCATTTATTCATTTGCTTAGTTAATTACAGCACTATTCATCAGCTTTATGTAAACATCTGGGAGAAGCCATCTTACAGCTATTGGTTACACATTAATCCGAGTTCAGCTCTATATGCAGGTCAGCTATATGATTGTAGCAGCACGTTACAGTTGTTTCTCTGTTTCAATATTGGATAATGGCTATTCTGTTTTAATTACAATTAACAGACAGGTAAAAGAAAATCAGAATGTTACAACTATCAAACGATCAAAAGAAAATTATTTTGTTTTTCAATAAGTTTCATTTGGTTTTAATTTGGCTTTTTGAACCAAAAAACGAGGAATACTTTTACATGATATGTCTTCTGCTTTAGTCATAATTAGTGCTTAAAGGGTTTAATTTTAGAAAAAAAAAAGATATTGGCTAGGTATCAAAATATTTTCATCAATGCACACACTGCCAAAATATTACTCTGAAACATTGTAATTTTTGACATAAGCAAGGATATATAACTTTGCTTGGGTTGTGTGTAAGCAGTTGGTAGTTCTTCCAGGTTTCCTTTGTAGAGTTCATTGACCTGAAAATGGCCAGACCCCTATGGACAAGCAAAAGTAATTAACCACATGCTTATTGAACACCATTCACAAGCATTTAATGAGGGACTATTTCTGCCATACGGTAAGCTCTATAATAAATGCATTTGAAAAAGGTGTGAATTTCACTTTAATAAACGAAATTGCAGCATACAGCAGAATCTAAAGCAAAGATTCTGGAGTCAAAGTGTATGCTAATGCACTTGCAAATGCAACGCGACGTCTGATTGGATAACGTCATAAATTTGCGACAGTATATCCTGCGATATACTGTCGGAAACCCGACGTCATTACGTAACGTCGCTTTTCATTGGTTGACAAGTGAATATATGCAGCTAGCAAGCGGTTTTATGCAGCTGGCAGCCCCTGGACGAAAAGGCGCAACAAAGTACATTTGTACTGCCGATTTGAAGGGAAAATGTCAATAGTGCATTAGAATGGGGATAGCCATATTCAAAATTTTCATTTGCGGAGGTATATCGTCGAATATACGGTCGGAAATTTAGTTTTACGGCGACGCGTAAGCGGAGCCGTAAAACGTGATTTCCGACCGTATATCCGACGATATACCTCCGCAAATGAAAATTTTGAATATGGTTATCCCCTAATTCAAGCACCCCCAATCTTCCAGTGACAGAAGCTGTTGCCCGTTCAAAGGCGGTTATTCTGTTTTAGTTAGTTGCCATGATTGTTTGTTGTTGTTCCCTTTATGTGTGGGACGTTTGTGTTTGATCCTGGTTTTGTGATCTAGTGATCTTTGTCCTTTCTTGTTTACAATCATCTCTCTGAGGAAGAGGGGGGCCTGGTTTCTTTACTTTAACCCTTATAGCGACAAAAGTCGTCTGCTTTTCTCATCTGCTGAAATGTTTAAGAAGTCTCTATGGCAAACAGTGTGGACCCAGATCAGACTGCTCCTATAGGAGCAGTCTTTTCTGGGTCCACGCTGTTTGCTTCTGTGCTTAATTCGTCGGTAATGTTAGGCAATTATTTGCAGCAGACGACTTCAGCAGACGACATTTTCAGATGCATTTTTTTCTTGGCGCTTAAAGGTTTAATTGTATTCTTGCTTTTTACGTGTCTGTCTTTGTCTGTTATCCAGCGTCTCTTCCTCGTGGTACCATGGATTGGTTTGTTATCCATTGCATGGGTTGGTTTGTTATCTGTGCCATGGTTTGTTTGATATCTGTGCCATAGAAATGTTTGTTATCTGTGTCATGGGTTTGTTAGTTATCTGTGCTATGGGTTGTTTTGTTATCTATGCCATGGGTTGGTTGATTATCTGTGCCATCGGATTGTTATCTGTGGCATGGTTTGGTTTGTTATCTGTGGCATGGTTTGGTTTGTTATCAGTGACATAGTTTGGTTATCTGTGCCATGAGTGGTTTGTAATCTGTGCCATGAATTGGTTTGTTTTCTGCGCCCTGTATTGTATCTGTGCCGTGGATTAGTTAGTTATCTGTGTCACAGGTTTTTTTTTTAACTGTGGCATTGGTTGGTTTATTTTATGTGTCATGGCTTGGTTTGTTATCTTGTCATGGGCTTGTTTGTTATCCGTGCCATAGGTTGGTTTGTTATCTGTGCCCTGTATTGGTTCGTATCTGTGCCGTGAATTAGTTTGTTATCTGTGCCACAGGTAAGTGTTTTCTGTGTAATGGGTTGGCTAGATATCTGTGTCATAGGTTAGTTTGTTATCTGTGCCATGGATTGGTTTGTTATCTGTGTCATTGATTGGTTCGTTATATGTGGCAGGCTTGGTTTGTTATCTAAGCAATGAGCTAGTTTGTTATCTGTGCTTGGGTTGGTTTGTTATATGTGTTATGGGTTGTTTTTTTTTATTTTTGCCATCGGTTGGTTTGTTATCTGTGGCATGGTTTGGTTTGTTATCTGTGTCGCGAGTCGTTTTGATATATATGGCCTCAGTTGGTTTGATATCTGTGCCATGGGATGGTTTAATATCTGTGCCATGGGTTGGTTTGTAATCTGTGTCATGGGCTAGTTTGTTATCTGTGCCATGGGTTTGTCTGATATCTGTGTAATGGGTTTGTTTATTATATGTGTCATTTGTTGGTTTGTAACGTGCCATAGATTGTTTTGTTATCTATACCTTGTGTTGGTTAACTATCTGTGTCATTGGTTTGTTATCTGTGGTATTGGCTGGTTTGTTATCTGTATAAGTGTGGTTGGGTAAGGTGTGGCTGTCTCGACATCACAATTGCTTTAAAATGGGACCTTACATAATAAAATTAAACCTACGAACAATTCTATTGTGAGCCCCTCGGCCTGCTAGGAAATAAATGTATCTGAAAATACCATCTGCTGAAGTCGTCTGCTGCATGTAAATACTAACACAAATGACTTATTTTTGGCTTACAATCAAACAGTTTGAACACTGATCAGACTGCTCCTAGCAGTCTGATCTGCGTCCACACTGGTTGCTACAAAGAGGCTTTAAAAAGAACGAACATGCGATATTCTGTCGTGATTAGTAGCCGAGAGTCAGAATAAGGACGTAAATACAATCTAGATTAATAGTATTGGGTGAGGGCGAAGCAAATCCTGTTTATATTGTCTACTGATTGGTTGTTCACGTTGTCTACGTCTAACAAAGCTCGTATTACACTGCGCAAATATGATTAAGCATTTTAAATGGATTAAATTATAACTTTAAACAGTGGGACACATAACTTGTTAAGAGGGACGTGCACCAGAACTTGTGAAATCCTTTATTTTGCGTCCCAATCAACACATTTAGCTTACCTGAGCCAAAGACTCATGGGTGAGCTAATAGTATACCAATGACTCCGTCGTACGTCTTCCGTCCGTCAGCATTTTCAAACATCTTCTCCTCTATACTACTGGACCAATTTTACTCAAATTTCATTTTAGACTCCTAAGGGTGGGGGAACGAAAAATTGCTCGAATGGCTTTGGTCACATGACTAAAATGGCCGCTATACCTAAATATGATAGAAAACCTTTAAAAATCTTCTCCAGAACCAGATGGCCGATGACCTTGGGACTTGGTATGTAGCATCGTGGATATGGGGCCCTACCAAATTTGTACAAATGCCGATCCTAGCTTGACTTTGACCTATTTAACTTCAAAGTCAAATCTGCTTCCTAATGCATTTAAATGGGATTTTTTAAGTAGGTTTTTAGAAAACTGTTGAAACCAAAGTCTTTATACTTACTAGATATGTTTAATATAATGAGACAGTCCAAAGTATAACATTGACCCTTGACCTTTCAGCTGAGGAGATCGGTACTCGAATCTTTTCCTAAATGCTTACATAAATCGCCATGTGCATGACAAATACTTAAAAGTGATCTAATTATATAGTCCTTTAGGCATATGGCATGTTTTTCTATATAGCATTAACACCGATATCTACCACTTCCGGTCAATGAAGTACCGGCAATACGCGGAAATACCACCAAATCGACGTATACATTTACCAGTATGAGTTTAGTTGTTAGAGGTTCCAACAGGGGACCTTTTTTCACGACTTAAAAAATGCGATTGTTAATTCAGCATATACTACACTTTACATCATACTTAAAATAAGGCGTGGTGTTAAACATTGCCTTTTCATAATGGTGGTTCTATATATTGCTTTGATGTGGATCTCCATCGCTTTTGCCCATTCTATGAATGGATATCAGGAACCGGCGGTATGTTCAAGGTAGGTAGATGACTGCAGGCCTTATCTTTGCTAAATCTCCTTGTTATATCTTGATTTATATGTTTTAGGAGATGATGCATTGATAAGTTAGGGGTCTTTCATGCAAACCAAATAGCTATGTGTCTTGATCCACATCTGAATTAAGGTTGGGGTTGGCGCCGTGAAACCGGTTAAAGCCCTCCAGTAAAATATTTTACTGACCGTTCCAAGGCGGTATTTCTTTTGTGGATCTTTTATGTTTTTTTTCTGTCTTGAGTTTGCTATGCCTTTGTGCGCGTCTGTTTATATGTGCCTTGTGGTCACCTGCTGGGAAAGGGCTGACCTCTTGGCTCTCGTTTGTGGTGTCTAAGTGTTAGTTTGTCACTTTTCCATTGGTATTCTGGGTCAGGTGTGGTACTTGATTTTATCGATTCCTGATCTTTGCACCCTTACTTACTTTTACGAGTGCGTAACAGAAATATAAGTTTCTTATTTCTCAACTAAAACATATGTTGTTGGTACTCAAAAGAACCGTCTCAATGAGACGGGTTTTTTTTGAGTACCCCAAACATATGCTTGATACAATGGGTCAGAAAATATTTCTTTTTTACGATGAAAATGTTTGTTTATCTAAACCTGTGAATTGTATAAGTATAACGAGACCAAAATGAGACCAATGACAAACGCGCGTTAACTCTTCGACTGCTAAATTTCCCAGATGATGGTCTATTAGCATGTTGATCATCACCTTTAGCAAGTAAGAAAAATTATCACTTGCTATATTTAGCAAGTGGTTATAAATCTTAAATTTGATCCCTGATGTGACCAAAAAAAGTTGATTTTGCAAATGAAATCAGGAGGCGACAATTACATGCAAAATTACCCAGCATGCAAAGAGTTAAACTTGCTTTGCAGCGGGTTTCTCCCAAGCTATATCCTCTCTTGTACACTGGATGCTTCCTGGGGGACCAAGGAGGCCCCAGGGGGGTCTCTGCTCCCTTAATTTCTGCAAATAATGCATTGATCTCCCCAAATCCCTGAAAGAAAATTCCTCAGCTCCCTGAAAGTATTTTCCCTTTGCTCCCCAAATCATTAAAATGAATTCAGCTTCTCCCCAAATCCCCAAAAGTACAAGCCAATTCTCACTGTAATGTATTTTCTTTCTATAGGATTAAATTCACATACTTATAAACTATGAAGCTATACACGAGCGGATGACTTAATATTCACTTAATATTTTACGTTATACATGTAAAGATAGGACTTGACCGCGGAATACATAATATATATTTATTTTAATGAAATGCATGATATATAGCTCAAAGTACGAGGTTACGATTCAAGTAATTTTGTTTGGACAAAAAGTAACGTCAATTGCTGCAATGGTCTAAAATGTCAGGAAATACATACACAACGTTTCCTTATTTTGGTAAAGCAATTTTTGACCTAACCATGTTAACGGTTAGCTGCCATTGAACAGTATGTAAGTTTTATCATGTTGATCTCCACACGTTACTTGTCGCTAGCATTTAATTCCCTCACTTGTTTTAAATATTTGGTAACGTTATGAAATGTCACCCATAATAACGTCGCGTAGACGTTTTCACGCCAAACTGCGATTTTAGTGATTAAATGCCATATGACGAATAGATTATAACTTTTGTGTTTCTGTATTAACAATCATGATCAGACTGTTAGCAAAGATCAGCAGCGCTGCAGCAGACGACGAAATTCGCTGCTGGCAGGCAATGGGCTAAGGTGACACTTTACTTATGGGCATTTGTACAAAAAGTCACATTCTTTAGAGATATTAAAAATAGTTTAAAGCTCTTATTTTAAGATTAAAACATGATCTTACCAGCCTTTCTAAAAATATATATATATTTGATTTTAAAAGGTGAAAAAAAAATGAAGCTTAAAAAATCTCATATTTTAAACAGTTGAACAAGAAAATTAACATTTTTTTCTGAGAATACACTACTTATTATTGGCTAAATCAGCGAATATTTATTAGCTAAAACCTATTATTATCAAGGCCAAAAATCGTTAATATCTAGAATAAATATACTGAACTACTAAAATAACCTGACACTTTTTACTTGCTTCAAATTCGTAAATAACAAATTATGGACCTAAGCATTTATGCTTATTTTAATAACAAGACATTAGAGAGTATTCTTCGAAAATATATATTAATCAACTATAGAACATGACGTCACGACGTCAAAAATACCTTTTTTTTATCACTTTTGCCTCGGTAGTCTAGATATTTTTTGAAAACTGTCTTCATTTATGCAAGGCCAATACCAGTACAGGAAACCAGTACAGAAAACAGTGCATTTTAAAAATTTGCAATTTCGTGCTGTGACGTACGATATGGAGGTTTTAATTTGTGCTTTTGACGTTATTTAAACGGAAGTGTTTTTCCGTTGTTTAAGCAAGTTTTAGAAACTGAAATGACTTGGACTCAACCAATCATTGTAAGAGAATGCATTTCCCAAAATCAGAACTTGTGTTTCGCGTCACGTTAAAGGGTAAAAGCGGAATAAACCGAATTTAACGTCAATTAAGAAACAAAGTAAACTATGGATAGTTACCGTTTTTTCTTTGTCAACGTTAGTCGCCGTTTAGTGTGTGCTATCTACCTTGTTATAGTGCCAATTGGCTACACTTTACTTTAATCGCGTATGAATTTCAAGCTTTGCAGTATACACATATCAGCATGTAATTTTAACGCTTGACGTCGCTAAATGGACGTAGACAGCAACTACGGAGTTCAAAAACACTGAATCATTGTCAAAATGCATTCCAAACATCATAAAAAATGAAAAAAAGTTGATAAAGTGGCAGTGCTTTTTAAAAGCTCATAAAACGCTGATAACGTAAAATTGACGTTAAGAAAATAGAAATAGGCTTTTGGGTTGAACAATGCACGCATGCTTTATTTCAATGCCCAGAATATGTCAATGAAATAACAAAGATTCACACTAAAGCGGTTTCTGGCGAATTTAGCGTGATTTCTTTGTTCTTGTGAAAATTGATTTTCGGGGTTACGTGACGTTTTAATAGCTGACGTCTGCAGTTAGTTCATATTTTCAAATAATCTCAGTGCATCTTAGTCTACCTTTGTTCAACTTTACGCAGTGGAAAGATAAGTGAACACCGTATTCATTTACTACCAAAAATTGACACACAGTATGTGCCAGGTTTCTTTAGTAGTTAAGTATATGTCACATTATGTAACTACAGTAACGAAAAGCTTATTATTTTGAAGTTTTTTTTTCATAGAAACTTATGATTATTTAAAAAGCATCTGACACCATTATGTGCTGACTCATCAAGGTCTTTACTTGCCAATATATTGTCTAGATTACATCGAAGGTATGCCACTGGATTCAAAGGTCAAAGTAACATAATAAATTATATTTAATATCTGCCTTACGACGCGAGGCGCAGATTTGTTTCGCTTTTTGCCCAAGAATCTTCATATTTGGCACAAAGATTGTCAATGGAGAACGGATATTTCATATTACCAGTACGACCCTGGAATACTCCTCTTACAAATTTTGATGAAGGGTGTGCATATTTGCTTATGGTGTGTAGATGAAAACAAAGATTTTGAATCACCTACATGTATATGACATTTGAGTCAACGGTCAAGGTCTAGTGTTGACGCTTTAAAGACAAAATCATTTTTGAAGGCGGAGGGGGCGGTGTGAAGATTCTCATATAAACAAAATGAGCACTTACGGTAAAGATGACAATGAAAGTTTTGATCACCACTCTGACCTTAGACTCAAAGGTCAATGTCAAATAAAAGACCCTACACCCGCGATGCAAGATTATTTTACAGAGCACAGTTGAGAGGTGCCAACACACGTCTCTTGCGAGAATGAATGGTGTGGTTAGTTGATGCTTTGTTTTTACTTTTACCTATGTAAATAAAAGGAATTGTGAGTCAAAAGTTTGCGTCGAAACAAAGTGTACCTACCACAATATTTAGCCTAAAAGGATCCCTTTGGCCGCACTCTCAGCTGGCAATTGTAGAAACCTCTCCGTAGTTGGTTGCATCCAGGAGATACATCTATCGATGGTTGTTGTATCCAAATCCAACTATTAGCCTATATCCTGTGTGTGTTTTTCACCATGTTTTGTAAAAGCTATCTTTATTTCACTGTTGTCTCCTGCTGATACGCTTTCAAAGAATGTTTCTTGCATATCTAGAAATTTTGAAAAGGACAATCTGAGAAGAAGGATTCGATCAATAATCGAGTGTACTCAATGGTCATGTCTTTGGTGGAATATTCTCTCAAAAAACCAACGCACATATTATTTCTGTGCAAAGGGATCACCCTTTAGCTCATCTGAGTCATAGGCTCAATGTTAGCTATTGTGATTATAGGGTATCTGACTATCTGTCGTCTGTCTGGCTGTCCACCCCTCCGTCCGATGTCTGTCAACAATTTCTTTAAACAACATCTCCTCCTAAACGACTAGATTCATTTTGTACAAACTTAGCAGGAATGCTCCTCATATGACACCCTTTAATAACCACACTGGTAAATGTTTACGTCGATTTGGTGGTATTTACGCTTATTGCCGGTACTTCATATACCGGAAGTAGTAGATATTGGTGTTAATACTATATAGAAAAACATGCCGTATGCCTAAAGGACTATATAATTAGGTCATTTTTAAGTATTTGGCATGCACATGGCGATTTATATAAGCATTTAGGAATAGATTCGAGTACCGATCTGGATGATCGGTACTCGAATCTATTCCTAAATGCTTACATAAATCGCCATGCACATACTGAATACTTAAAAATGATTGAAGTCTTTAGTCCTTTAGGCATACGGCACGCTTTTCTATATAGTATTAACACCAATATATGCCACTTCCGGACTATGAGTTAATGCATTTTACCGGCACCAAATCTTCGCCCAAGATTCTGCTGTTGTTGAAGTACAAGAAATGTTCAGCTCGCATGGTAGTCTTCTAACTAATGCAATGTATCATCATTGAGAAACACTCTAATCAAATTAACACACCATGACGAAACAAAGAAAAGGGCTCACGACTCACAGATAGTCAGTGCTAAAGAAAACCTCAAGTTGAGCCACGGTGGGTCCAGCTACAGATACTCATCAGGCACCAACCCACCTATTAAAGCTTTATATCAGTGAGGCCTGACCCACTGTCGTGCAATTAAAAACAGAAATTAAGTTTTTTCATGTGTCTGCTTAGTGGAACAAATATGATAGTTATTTTCTAAGATTCGTGCAAGCAAAGCGAGCGAGGAAAATTTTCTGTATTTATATATTGTTACCTGTAAATGACATTTTAGAGTGAAAAAGTAGGGATAGTCGGACATTTTCGAGAAACAGTAGGGATAAGTAGAAAGGCAATAAAAAATAGGGAAAAATATAGAACAGAACAGAACAGAAATTTTATTTTAGACTTAAGCATACAAGATCGTCATTTTTTTTTTATATATGCTGGACCTATCTGAAAGTCTGATTAATCAATTTTCTATCTTTTTTATCATTTTTTTTTTTATCAGAATCAGCATGGTTATAACAATAAAAACACCAAAAATAGAATAACTTTTGTGCTTGCAAAAAATTAAAGCTGGGAAATTTATCGGCCTGCCTAACTAAATATAAGAGATTAATTAATAAAACACGAGCGAGCGAAGCGAGCGAGGCATTTTTTAATGATTTTATTGGAACAATTTAAACATGACCCCCCCCCCTGCTGGGAAGTCAAAGTTAATGGTGACCCCCCCCCCCCTTCAAGTCACATGGAAATTCACATGACCCCCCCCCCCTACTTTTTAGCCCCCCCCCTGACACTTAAATAATGAGCGGTCCCTTATCTCTTCCTAAACCATTGGACGCAGAAACTTGCATAGGTCACATGATGTAGAGGGTACTAGGCAACATCTCGTGTAAGGCCAAAGGTCAAATGCTGTATTTTCGCGTAAAGGCATCTCCTTCTAAACCGTTGGAAGTAGGATTTTCAAACTTTGCAGCTACATAGGTCAACTGATCTAGAGGGTACTGATTAATATTATGTGTGAACTTGACATCACAAGAAAATACATTAACCCTTAATGCGCCAATCACAACAAAAGTCGTATGCTTTTCTCGTCTGCTGAAATGTTTAAGAAGCCTCTATGGCAAAAAGTGTGGACCCAGATCAGACTGCTCCTAGGAGCAGTCTGTTCTGGGTCCACCCTGTTTGCTGCTATACTTAATTCGTCAGTAATGCTCAAGCAATTTTTTGCAGCAGACGACTTCAGCAGACGTCATTTTCAGATGCATTTTTTCTTGGCGCTTTAAGGGTTAATGTATCTTCTTGTAAATGCATCTCCTCCTAAACAGTTGGACATTTCAACTTTGCAGGTTCACAGGTCATTTGATGAAGAGGGTAGTGGGCAATATGTTATTGAACCTTGGTACCAATGTCAAGGTCAAAGGTCAAACAATGTATTTTTACTTGTAAATGAAATCCCTCCTAAACTGTTGAACATAGCAATTTCAAACTTTGCAGATGCATTGAACACATGATGAAGAGGGTACTTGGCAACATGTCGTGTGACCCAAAGGTCAATGTCAATTCCACATTGATGTTTTTTTTGTAAATGCATCTTTGGAGGAAGCAACTTTGAACATGGAACATGGAGCGCTTACAAAAAAGATTTGTATTGAATAAAACTATATATTTCTGTTACAACTCTCAGTGGCTTATAAAACTTTTTCATGCCCAACTCAACTGAGGCATGATATTTCAACTGTTAATAAAAATTAAAGTGCTAAAATTAAAGATTATCCAATTACTTTTAAACGCTCAATGCTAAAATGCCAACACTTGGCATTTTAACATTTATGTGCAGGACAAATTTCATGCTTAGTTGAGTTGAGCATGAAAATGGTTTTATAACATCGGGACCAGGCTGAGTTTACCATTATCTTTTCCCAAACCTGGACGACAGGTTCCTTTCGACTTAAGTCCTTCAAAGTTTGAGTTAACGAGTCCCCTGTTTGTTGTAGATTTGACTGCGAGTACAAGATACTAGAACGTCTCATCATGCTTGAACTAGAGAGAGCCGAACTTGTTAAAGAGACAAAAGAACTCAGGATCAACGGAGAACAACAACACACCGTTATTCAACAGCTAAAAGAAAGATTGGAGACGTTGGAAAAATCAGTCGCACATGCTTTAGTGAGGCCTACCGTAGCAGTGAAAGTTCGCTTGTCGAAAGATGTAACACTACCAAATGTGCATCAACGTGTAGTATATGACGTGATTGTTATGAATGAAGGGAACGCGTATGATCCAGGTACAGGCATATTTAGGGCACCCGTTAACGGCACCTACATGTTTGCGGTGACGGCCTGTGCTACAAACAAGGATGTTATCTCTCTGTACATTGTGAAAGACCAGCAAACAGTAATCGGAGAATTACGAAGTGGCGATAGCTCATTCATTGATTGTAACTCAGAAGTAACAACAGCTTATATGATCGCTGGGTCAACAGTATGGATTGAACGTTCGAACAACCCTAATGATAGAGAAAGGCGAGGAATTTTAAAAACTATATACTGGAACTCTTTCACTGTAGCCCTGGTCAACTAGCCTTCTAAAGTGACTGCCTGTTACCATTTCAAAAACGCTTCCCATCTCAAGATAATTGACTAAGTTTGCAACCTGTATGGTAGCACCGGCTAAGTGGTGTAGCATGAGAAATGACACTAAAATGACACACCGAGCACATCGCCATCTCCGCTAGGGAGATGGCGATGAGTTGGGTATGTCATTTAATTGCTCACCAATCTCGTTTGAAAACACTGAGCTACTGAAATTTCACTTTTTAAATGACTACCGTACTTTCAACTCACTTTATAGATGGGAAGCTTTTTGAACATGTTATACTTGTGTTATTTCATTATAAATATGGATTAAGCGTGTTAGTGAAAGCTGCACTTATTATATTAGGTCATGTTTTGTTTGTTTTCTTGCTTTACGTCCCAAGTCAACGGCTATGGTCATGGCGGCACGGTCAGTTACCTAACCACACTTTTTCCTGGACAGGCTTGAACAAGCGGTTAACCATGTTAACAAGTAATTCGTGCACATACTTTCGCTTGTAACTGACAACAACCCTTCTTGAATGAATCAGCGGAAGGGAGGAGAATGACCGTAGAAATTATTTCATGATCAATCTCCACGAAAGTATGGGACCGGACCGGGATCGAACTCGCGACCCCTGGATCTGCAGTCAGACACGCACCTGTAGCCAGACACGTTACCGACTCACTGCGCTACGCGGCCCGGCATTAGCTAGGTCATGTGGTTTATTTTATATTCATATTTTTTTTAAATGTGTTCAAATCAAAAAGTCTTTATTCGAATTAAACTTTTCTTGGTGTCAAATGAAACTGTTCGAAATCCGTAATGATGTAAGACCTAAAGAAAACAGAAACATAACAACAAACAGCCAGTTCTTAAATGTTTTAATAAATAGCACTTCCATGGAAGAACACATGGGGCCAGTACATAAGATTTCCGTACTCATCGCATATGCGCAAAAACTTTTAACCCTTAATGCGCCAATCGCAACAAAAGTCGTCTGATTTTCTCGTCTGCTGAAATGTTTAAGAAGCCTCTATGGTAACCTATAATCCTATAGGAGCAGTCTGTTCTGGGTCGACGCTGTTTGCTTCTATACTTAATTCGTCAGTAATGATAGGCAATTATTTGCAGCAGACGACTTCAGCAGACGACATTTTCAGATGTATCTTTTAGACGCTTTAAGGGTTAATAAACGCCCATGCTGAAGTAATAAGTAAAGCTAGAGGACTATATCTTGTTCTACGCCTTTATCTACATCCGTACTTCGTTTATGCGAGCAGCGAAGGCTCTGGTGAGTCTGCGCATATGCGCAGACTCGCATGAGCCTTCATTGTTCACTGATGCTATAAGTACCGAAATCACGTGCACTGTTCCATATATCTATATACAGTACAGCAATATCTCTAAGCGAGTGCTCGCGGGCGCTCGTTGTTCAGGGTCCGGAATTACAATGCCTCCTGAAAGTTAAGGAAGACTTAAGTTAAGTATTGATATTTCAACGTGTTATATTAGATGCTAAATAAATTGCCTGGATCGATGCATACTTGTGGTCAAAGATATCATTGTGATCTATAGAAAAATGAAACTATTTTGATTTTAATCAGTTTGAAACGTTTTTTTTCGCATCCTGAAAAATCAATACTTAACTTTAAGGAGGCATTGTTATTCCGAGCCCTGGTGATTAAGAAAGCCGGTCTTGATACATGTAACCCTACCGGCTGGTAAACCGTTAGCCAGCCAATTGCAATTTTGTCACCTCCTTTGGTCTGCATATGTTTTTGTAGCCTATAATTGCAAACAAAATGGACCCAAATCAGTCTGCTTCTTTGGGAGCAGTCTGATCAGAATTCATATTGTTTGCTTCCTTGAAATTTATATGGCTGCCCTCAATAGCTTTCAATCTATTCATGCAAACATCTGTAAAGTTCTTATTTTTACTATTTTTTTTTTATTTTGGTCAGCTTTAGACAGATTGCATGGGTTAATAAAGGCTTGCAATTAGGGTCCATTTGCTTTTAACGTTGCTTTCCCCTTTAAGCAAATATAAAACTAGGATCACGTTCAGGATTAAGTAAAAATAAGGCCTGAAGCAAACTTTCCGCGATCCCCATCCCCACCATAAAAATCAAACAGTTACTCCCATGTTCGTGTTTGAACAGCACAAGCTCTATATATATCAACACCATACTGGCATGCACCTAATGATGTTCCATATGGACATATCTGACATGAGTATGTTCTATGCTGCAAATTTCATCTGAAACTTTATACATATATCTACAATTCTAATGCACTTGCAAATGCAACGCGACGTCTGATTGGATAGCGTCATAAATTTGCGACAGTATATCCTGCGATATACTGTCGGAAACCCGACGTCATTACGTTACGTCGCTTTTCATTGGTTGACAAGTGAATATATGCAGCTGGCAAGCGGTTTTATGCAGCTGGCAGCCGCTGCACGTATAGGCGCAACAAAGTACATTTTCACTGTCTTTTTGAAGGGAAAATGTTAATAGTGCATTAGAATGGGGATAACCATATTCAAAATTTTCATTTGGGGAGGTATATCGTCGGATATATGTTCGGAAATCACGTTTTACGGCTCCGCTTACGCGTCGCCGTAAAACTAAATTTCCGACCGTATATCCGACGATATACCTCCCCGCGGAGCCGTAAAACGTGATTTCCGAACGTATATCCGACGATATACCTCCCCAAATGAAAATTTTGAATACAGTTATCCCCTAAATACTCACTAATCTACTCACTTCTTATAAATATAGTATTTTACAGTAAGCACAAACTTTGTAAAAATACATGCATCATTTTCCTTTGAATCTTGGATCTGGGTCACAGATTGTCACAAGAAACACTACGACTGGCGTTTACAGCGCAGACTCAGACCAACCTGTAAATCTGCTTAATCTAATCAGAGTCTTTCTGCTGTAAGATCAAAGAGTAATTACACCAAAGGATTCGTATGTATGCAGACAATGAAGAATATGATCGGATTGAACATATGCTCAGGCTGATCGGATCTAAGAAAGGCACACATGAAATGTGTTGGCTTTTGTCATGCAGTGGCTCAAATGGCTTCCAATTGGTGAACAAGTTTATGATTACTTGTCGTGCAATTTTGACCAAAATCACAAGATTTGGTTTGGAAATTGGTTTAGTCTATATTGGCCATCACGTGACGCCAGATTTTGGTACTTGTTGCATCGGCGAGCAGTGAAAGCTCAGACGAGACTGCGCACATACACAGTCTCGCCAGAGCCTTCGCTTCACGTATTCACAAAGTAATGGGGAAGGGGAAGGCTCAGACTTTAAATTAGACGATATGTCAACTTGGACGTTTATAGGGGTTTTGCGCATGCGTGATAAGTACCAAAATCTCATGTACTGCAGACTTGGGGTCAATTACTTTGAAAAAGTAATTAATTACTTACAATTACATTGGAAATTGTTCAATTAAATTACAATTACAATTACATGGCTTTAGAGCAAAGTAATTAATTACATACAATTACTTTGCCAAATGTAATTAATTACATTACAATTACATTTCACTGCCACTTAGAGAGCTTTATCAGAATTTAATTTCAGAGTTATATGAAATGAGTTAAAACTCCTTAAAAAGTCTGAGTAACCTTTCCACTCTAAGTTCAATATATGTCTATTAGGTTGATTTTATTTTTAGGACTTCTTGTATTATTGTCAAGTGATGCAACTTAAAAGAAATGAGTACACATTGGGCTGAGAAAAGTATTACATTGTGGAAAATAAACAATGGAAATGATTTTGTAAGACTAGCTTAAATGCCAGAGAATAACTTCTCAAAAAGTGTTGATAAGAACTGAGTGGCTTTGAGACATGAAAGTTGGCAAAAAAGTACAAAAAGGAATATCAGAAAGCCATGAACTAAAATAATACTTGTGTGTGAGGCTTTGCAGACAAGAGGTTGCTATTTCGGTCCCCACTAGAACATCTTTTTTATTTAGTTTTTCTTTTTTGTATCAACAATGATAGGTCCCAGGTTCACTGAATGAGTGAAATCCAATTTAATTTTCTGAATCACATTTTATTATTATTATTATCAGGCCTCCAGATAAGAGTGTGTATTAGAAAACTATTTTCTTTATTTCTCATCCAAAACATATGTTGTGGGTACTCAAAAGAACCGTCTTAATTAGACGGTTCTTTTGAGCACCCAAAACACATGTTTAGATTGATGGGTAAAAAAAAATAGTTACAATTTTAAGCTCATAAAATGTCTTTATCTGGATCTGAGTATTATTATTATCATAAATATTGAAGATAGCAAATAAGCAGTTTAAGGATTTAAAATAATGTACTGGGTAGATTGTGTCATGTACCTTAGCATATGAGTGTGTTGATCCCAGGTGTGAAAATTTAACAAATTGCCTTCAAGGAGTCAATTCACTAACCAATACTATTGTCTGAGTGAATACTATTGTTGAGATTTTCACACCTTCTTGTTTTTGTATTGTTTTGGTAACTTAACTATTAAAGGTTGGTTGTCACAAAGTTTTATCTTTTATAATCAGATGAGCAAAGAATATACAATTAATAGCTTAAAAAGGTTGCTTTCAAAATTGTAGAGGTAACATACAGTCTGTGTGTAGCAAAATGTTATATGCTATCTTATGTCTATACTAGCATGACTAGTTCCAATTCTCATTTGTTCCATGTTGCATTCAACTTTTTTTATATTTGAGTACAGCAAATGATATATGCATTTACAAAGACCAATAACTATTTAGCAGCATTTCAAATATCTACGATATTCTGAGATAACTGAAGTTCATAACTGATCTGAAAAGTAAATAAAATGTAATTGAAAGTAATTGTTAATTACTGCCATTTTTGACCATGTAATTAATTACATTCAATTACTGTAATTAAGGAAATGTCTTAATTACAATTACATGCAATTACTTTAAAAAAAGTAATTAAATTACAACTAATTACAATTACAATTTTAATTACCCCAACTCTGATGTACTGGCCCAATTAAGAGATAAAAGTCTTCAGATCTGTAATGACGATCAACTCTTTGCATGCTGGGTAATTTTCATGTTTTTTGTCGTCTGCTGATTTTTAATTTCAAAATTAATATTTTTCGAAAATATCCTTCAGGAATATCATCAGAGTATCAAACAGTTTGGATCCAGATCAGGCCCGACGTTTTGTCGGGCCTGATCTGGGT